>SJYW01012812.1:603399-652899 GCA_006410735.1 Raphicerus campestris
AAAAAAACTCTTCTTATTCTATATGTGGACGACCCATTTAAAATATAGTTATTCCAAAGCTATATCTAATGTCTGATCACAGGCAGTCAAAAATCAAAGCATGCACAATCAACAGCAGCTTTATTACTATTTATTTTTAGTTCACACACTCTAATTGTATATACATAATGCTTATTCTTTGGAATAAAAGTTATGACCAACCTAGATAGCATATTCAAAAGCAGAGACATTACTTGCCGACTAAGGTCTGTCCAGTCAAGGCTATGGTTTTTCCTGTGGTCATGTATGGATGTGAGAGTTGCACTGTGAAGAAGGCTGAGAGCCAAAGAATTGATGCATTTGAACTGTCGTGTTGGACAAGACTCTTGAGAGTCCCTTGGACTTCAAGGAGATCCAACCAGTCCATTCTGAAGGAGATCAGCCCTGGGATTTCTTTGGAAGGAATGATGCTAAAGCTGAAACTCCGGTACTTTGGTAACCTCATGCGAAGAGTTGACTCATTGGAAAAGACTCTGATGCTGGGAGGGATTGGGGGCAGGAGGAGAAGGGGACAACAGAGGATGAGATGGCTGGATGGCATCACAGACTTGATGGACATGAGTCTGAGTGAACTCCAGGAGTTGGTGACAGACAGGGAGATCTGGCATGCTGTGATTCATGGGGTTGCAAAGAGTCGGACACGACTGAGCAACTGAACTGAACTGAATGTTTATAAATATTGACAGCTACATTTGGTTAGTAAAATGCTGCAACTTTCTGTATTTATAAATAATGTTTTTACTCTAATCATTTCCTTGTGTGTGTGTGTGTGTCTGTTTCTGTGTCTGTGATGGATGATGTCAAGGCATAAGTCATAATGTTATTATACATTACCTGATATATCTGATGATAATATCATTTTACCACTGCTGAATCATACCCCCTAACGCTAACTCCAGACTAATCATAAGAAAGTGTAGACCAACACATATCAAAGGATATTCAACAAAATACAAGGATGCAGTAAAATTTTCAAAGTCATGAAAAGCAAGGGAATGCTGAGATTTCATCACAGATGGGAGGAGATGAAGGAGATATGATGACTAAACACATTATGGTATCCTAAACTGCATGCTTTACTAGTAAAAGTACATTAGTGGGAAATAAAATCTGAATAAAGTTTTATATATATAATGGACCATTTTTTAGTCTTGATTCTATTTGTTACAATATCATTTCTGTTTTATGTTTAGTTTTTTGACTGCAAAGCATGTGGGATGTTAGCTCTCAGATCAGGGATTGAGTCTGCACTGCCTGCATTGGAAGGCAAAGTCACAACCACTGGATCACCAGGGAAGTCCCTGAAGAAAGTATTTAAATGCTAACAAAATGTGAATAAAATCTGATAAGTTTATAATTTTAAGTGTTTGTCTGCATTGCAGACAGTCTGTCATGAATCTGCCTGCAGTGTGGGTAAATCCACCTGCAATGTGGGAGACTGGATTGGGAAAATCTCCTGGTGATGGGAACATCTACCCACTCCTATATTCTGATCTGGAGAATTCTATGGTCTATGTAGTCCATGGGGTCACAAAGAGTTGGACACGACCGAGTGACTTTCATAGACAAGGTTAGTATTAGGGAATGTTGGGTAAAAGTTTTATGGGAACTCATTAAACTATCTTGATAATTATTGAGTAAATCAAAATGATTGCAAAATAATTTTTAGAGGTTGACAACTGGTAGGACAGTTTAATGGAAAAAATCATTGGCAAGTCATTCTCATTTTAGCCCTACTTCAAACAACTTGTATTTCTTCTGTGATTCTCAGCTTCCTGATTTGTAAAATACAGAGATAAGGTAATTCACTTGTGATGCTTTCTTTTGTATTCTCAAATGTTATGTATAAAATTTAAACTATGCTAAGCCATGATTTTGGATTTTTGTCAAGTGGATTGGTAGAAGCAGACATAGGGATTAGTGTAGCAAGCATCTTATAAAATGACCCCCAATGACTTCCACCTACTGGTAACCTTTCTGCTTGCTTGGTCTGGATTTGGTGTCTCACTACTAGAGCATAAAAGAAGCAATAGGGCATTATTTATTTGACTAGCTTATAAAGCAGTGCAATTTTCATCTTGGACCCTCCCTCTCTCTTATTCACTTCCTCTGTCTCTAACTGGCTCAAAGAGGATACGGATGTCCTGCTGTGAGACAGCCATATGGATAGTTCCAGCTGATGAGAAAGTAAGGACTGACTATCTGAAATATTGATTTTCATTTCAATGAGGGTTTATCTATAATGTTTAGTCTAATGACACAATTAGTGGTAAAAGATAATCAAATATTATAAGGTAAGATGCCTGATTCTAAATGTGTATCTTTAAGGAAGTGTGACTTGCCTCTAGCTTCTGATTTCAATATTTATTGGAATAGAGTAAGGCTCTGACTGCTTCAATGGTGGTCATTAGCTTCATTTCTATAAGCAAATTTACTTTCACATTTTTCTATACTTAACTATCAAACAACTTTTTTATGGGTTCCTCAAATAAAAAAAGTCTCATTTACATAATTTCACACTTTCCTTGCTTTAATCTTTTACAAACTTCATCCTTTCCCTTCTTCTTACCCACAGATATTTTTGGCTCAACCATTAAATATTAAAATATGGTGAAATGGAACATTGGTATAATCTAATAATTATGCCAATATACTAGTAATGTATCTATTTTAATTATAATGAATCACTATAAAATTTTCTCTTTAGATTCATTCTAATGGTATAAAATATAATATGATTAACATTGAACAAGAAAAAGTATAAAAATATTCTAGTTTGTCTGATGATGAAACATCAAGGTGATTTACGGCATTTCTTTATGAAATGGATACATCTAAATCTTGTCAAAAGTATATTCTAAACCTCAGAAAGAGTTAACTTTTTCTAGGTCAAGTCTGAAATATTACGTTTTGCTATATATTTTATTTGAAATATTGAGATTGATAGTTTGAAGATAATAAACTTTCAAGAAAATTGTAGTTGAGCTAAAATAAAATATCACGTCTTTTTGGAATTAGCTATTTAATTAAAATTTTCGTTCATCTTCTTGATAATAGAGATGACTGACAGGCAAATTTTAACCTTCAAGAAAGTACTATTTATAATGAAATTATTAAACTTAAATTACAAAATTTTAGGTTTGTGGATATTTTAGGTATTTTCTTTTCACAGTTGAAATTTAATTGCATGAGAGACAGTTCATATAAATACTCATTTAAGACAAAGTTGACAGTGTTTATTGACTGATTTTAACTAGTGATCACAGAGTTTCCCTGGGAGCTTACATGATAAAGAGTCTGCCCAAAATGTAAGAGACACAGTTTCTATTCCTGGATCAGGAAGAGACCTTCTCCAAGAGATCTTCTGGAGAAGGAAATGGCAACCCACTCCAGTATTCTTGCTTGGAAAATCCCACGGACAGAAAAGCCTGGTGAGTCCCAGTCCATGGGGTCACAAGGAGTCGGACAGGACTGAGTGACTAACAACTAGTAATCACAGAACTAATATTTGAATTTATTCTGAACATTAACAAAATATGTCTCTATTAGAATTTTCCTTTAAACTTTTTAGACAAGCATAAAACTTTTTTTTAATGCTCACTCAATAAATTGGTAATATTTAATACTATTTAATTTTAGTGAATTAAATATCTAATAACAATGCATGTGTTCTTTAAAAATCTATAGATTTATATCTTATAAATTAACAACTCTAAAACCAACTTTCACACTAACTAGCTCTCAGAAGCATCAGCAAAAATAAAACATTAAGTAACTTTACAAAGTCAAGGGCTTATGATTTATCAGTTATTTTGCTCTTTTAATCATATCATAGGTTGGACTAAATGACTTGTTAAGAAATGAAGTAATGAGTCTAAATAGCAGATTCCAAATCCATTTAAACATATAGAGTAAGATATTCATTTTTTCTTCACATATATGAAATGTCCTTTAATTTGAAGGAAAAATAACTGAGAAATGAGCAGCTATCTATCCGTAGCTGTTAATTCTGCCTCTTCCTGCTGTTACAATGTTCTAACAGTGGAGAATATCAAATGAAATCCCTAAGTAATGGAAAAGGTGATAGTGTTAAAAGGGCAAAAGGGCTGAGACATCAGTCAATTGAGACTCACAATGTTATTACCCTTCTTCTTGGCAGTGCCACTGAGATGCGATAAGTGACTGCAGAGTTCAGCAGAAAAGAAGAAAATGTAATGATGATTCTAATTTTCATGTAGATTTTCTTTGTGCTTGAAGCATATCCTGCATCACACTGCTTCCATTTTGTACCCTACCACTTGCAGGTGTGAAAGTAACATTTTAAAGACAAGTATTCAAGTCTGATTTAAATAGTGTATAAAAAAAATCAGAGTGGAGATAAAGATTGATAATGTTTTAGTGCTGGCTAGTAGATTGGTCAAGTAGTATAAAAGTGTTTTCATTGTTTGAAGTTCCACTGCTGCCTTTTAGCTGTGATCTCAAAACAAGTCATTTAACTCCTCTGTTCCTTAGTTTGTCGACTGCAAAATAACGATAATAATAAAACTGATAGTATCTACTCCATCAAATTATTGTGAGGCACAGAAAATTAAGAGAAGAGCAAGGCACTTAAAATGGCACCTGGGATATAGTGGGCAAAAGTTCTTATTTTTTGGTCTAAAACATTATCCACAAGGCTGATTTTGTGAAATAAATGAAATTTCCTGCTTAGGAAAGGTGCACAAGTCAATTGTAGACAATTTAGAAAGTAAAAAAAAATAGTAGTGTCAAAGGGGTTTCCCACATGGTTCAACGTAAAATAATCCACCTGCCAATGCAGGAAACACAGGAAACGTGGGTTGAACCCCTGATCCTTGGGTGGGGAGGATCAACTGGAGTGGGAAATTGCCCCCCACTCCAGTGTTTTTGCCTGGAAAATCTCACAGACAGAGGATCCTGGCAGGTATAGTCCACTGTGGTCACAAAGAGTCAAACACAAATGAATAATTGATCACAAAGTGTCAAATATTGTTCATAATGTCAAAACTCACTAATAATTATTGTTAATTTATTTTATTTATTTACCAATTAGAAATATGTTCCGTGAATTAAATATACCTTTATAGCGCGATTATTAGTGATTACATTGTATTTATTTTATCATGTTTTTGCATAATTTATCACCTATTGAGGACCTGAATAGGCCTCAGTATCTGACCTTTAAAGTAAATATGAATAAATACTAAACACATAGTTTAATAAGGAGAGTTTGGTTTGACAATGTAATATACAGAGTTAACAAAATTTGAGCACAAAACAAATACTAGCTTTTTTGTTATTAAATAACTGGAGCTAAAAAAATTTCCATTTTTTTTTTAAACTCCTTTTACATACCTAGTGATGTATTGGAGAATGTGTGTATGTTGAATCACTGAAGCACGCATTATACATGTTATTAAGATTTAAAATCTAGGAACCATTTTTAAATTGCAGTTAAGCACAACTATCTTAACTAAAATTTCCTTGTTCTTCCCCCAAGCAAATTAAATTCCCAGAATCCCTTCTCATTTTTCTCTCATATCTTAAGGTTCCGATTCAGTAGTTCTCCAAGCAAAGACTTAATACACCCTTTCAATTACATGATTATAATATGCACACAGTCTCATTTATCACCCTTTATACAGCTAATAGGTTTATTTTGCCTTGAACCATCTATTAAGATATTTAAAGGTGATTTTATAATGCAAATAATTTCAATTTTATATCTATGACTGTAGGGAGATTATTCTAATTTGCAATGATATTAAATGCAAAATAAGTGTAAAGTATGAGCTAGCAACTCTGCAGAATTATTCAGTTTTAGATTTTTTCCATAAATATCTCTTCTAAGTTCTTCACTGGATGAAAATTGCATGGAAAGTTAATATATATATATATGCAATTTTAAATTATTAATGTATTCTCTAAAGTTGAACTCTCAATTTTGACCAATATGTCATGTTTTCATGGAAGGACTAGGTTAAAAAAATTGAGAGATTTTGGTCATGTACTGCCAGTTTAAAATCTTGGTAATCAAAGTAAAAACTCTGAGTTACATTTCTCAGACTATGGCCTTTCATCATCTTAAGAACTGAGGACATGTTCTCCTGAATGATGGCAAGCCTATTAGAATTTGCTTGGACCTTATAAATTCCATTAAGAGTTTTTAACTTATAGCATGTATCAATATATTGCTTCTATTTTAGCATTGTTAAATATTTCAATAATTCTCTAATATAATATTAAATAATATTCACATCCATTTTCATAGAACTATAGAAATTATTTTAACAAATAATAAATGTCTACACATAACTATGACACTTCTAGTCACCAATAAAATAAATCCTAATATTCTTATGATATCTTATCTTTTTATTGTCCCCAAAGTTTATTTTGCTATAAAAATTTAATACTAAGAAAATAAGGAGCAGGCAGTAATGATAGCTAGTTTTCTTTTACTCATGAATATTATCATAACTATGCAAGGAATGGAATAGATTCCAAATTTTATGCTAAATCTGGAGAATTGCAATGAGGATCTTAAATTGAACCAAAGTAAAGAAATCAGTTAGCAGTGTTTGCTGAAAAGAGTTTTAAGGAAACTTAGTGGTTACCTGGTGGGCTGCCATCTCTGGGGTCACACAGGGTCAGACATGACTGAAGCGACTTAGCAGCAGCAGCAGCAGCAGCAGTGGTTACCTATGTGCTGTGCTATGCTTACACACTCAGGTGTGTTCAACTCTTTGGGACATCATGGACTGTAGCCCACCACGCTCCTCTGTCCATGGGGATTCTCCAGGCAAGAATAATGGAGCAGATTGCCATGCCCTCCTCTAGGGAATGTTCCCAACCCAGAGGTCGAACCCAGGTATCCCAAATTGAAGGAGGATTCTTTACCATCTGAGCCNGTAAAATAATCCACCTGCCAATGCAGGAAACACAGGAAACGTGGGTTGAACCCCTGATCCTTGGGTGGGGAGGATCAACTGGAGTGGGAAATTGCCCCCCACTCCAGTGCTTTTGCCTGGAAAATCTCACAGACAGAGGATCCTGGCAGGTATAGTCCACTGTGGTCACAAAGAGTCAAACACAAATGAATAATTGATCACAAAGTGTCAAATATTGTTCATAATGTCAAAACTCACTAATAATTATTGTTAATTTATTTTATTTATTTACCAATTAGAAATATGTTCCGTGAATTAAATATACCTTTATAGCGCGATTATTAGTGATTACATTGTATTTATTTTATCATGTTTTTGCATAATTTATCACCTATTGAGGACCTGAATAGGCCTCAGTATCTGACCTTTAAAGTAAATATGAATAAACACTAAACACATAGTTTAATAAGGAGAGTTTGGTTTGACAATGTAATATACAGAGTTAACAAAATTTGAGCACAAAACAAATACTAGCTTTTTTGTTATTAAATAACTGGAGCTAAAAAAATTTCCATTTTTTTTTAAACTCCTTTTACATACCTAGTGATGTATTGGAGAATGTGTGTATGTTGAATCACTGAAGCACGCATTATACATGTTATTAAGATTTAAAATCTAGGAACCATTTTTAAATTGCAGTTAAGCACAACTATCTTAACTAAAATTTCCTTGTTCTTCCCCCAAGCAAATTAAATTCCCAGAATCCCTTCTCATTTTTCTCTCATATCTTAAGGTTCCGATTCAGTAGTTCTCCAAGCAAAGACTTAATACACCCTTTCAATTACATGATTATAATATGCACACAGTCTCATTTATCACCCTTTATACAGCTAATAGGTTTATTTTGCCTTGAACCATCTATTAAGATATTTAAAGGTGATTTTATAATGCAAATAATTTCAATTTTATATCTATGACTGTAGGGAGATTATTCTAATTTGCAATGATATTAAATGCAAAATAAGTGTAAAGTATGAGCTAGCAACTCTGCAGAATTATTCAGTTTTAGATTTTTTCCATAAATATCTCTTCTAAGTTCTTCACTGGATGAAAATTGCATGGAAAGTTAATATATATATATATGCAATTTTAAATTATTAATGTATTCTCTAAAGTTGAACTCTCAATTTTGACCAATATGTCATGTTTTCATGGAAGGACTAGGTTAAAAAAATTGAGAGATTTTGGTCATGTACTGCCAGTTTAAAATCTTGGTAATCAAAGTAAAAACTCTGAGTTACATTTCTCAGACTATGGCCTTTCATCATCTTAAGAACTGAGGACATGTTCTCCTGAATGATGGCAAGCCTATTAGAATTTGCTTGGACCTTATAAATTCCATTGAGAGTTTTTAACTTATAGCATGTATCAATAAATTGCTTCTATTTTAGCATTGTTAAATATTTCAATAATTCTCTAATATAATATTAAATAATATTCACATCCATTTTCATAGAACTATAGAAATTATTTTAACAAATAATAAATGTCTACACATAACTATGACACTTCTAGTCACCAATAAAATAAATCCTAATATTCTTATGATATCTTATCTTTTTATTGTCCCCAAAGTCTATTTTGCTATAAAAATTTAATACTAAGAAAATAAGGAGCAGGCAGTAATGAAAGCTAGTTTTCTTTTACTCATGAATANTGTCTACACATAACTATGACACTTCTAGTCACCAATAAAATAAATCCTAATATTCTTATGATATCTTATCTTTTTATTGTCCCCAAAGTTTATTTTGCTATAAAAATTTAATACTAAGAAAATAAGGAGCAGGCAGTAATGATAGCTAGTTTTCTTTTACTCATGAATATTATCATAACTATGCAAGGAATGGAATAGATTCCAAATTTTATGCTAAATCTGGAGAATTGCAATGAGGATCTTAAATTGAACCAAAGTAAAGAAATCAGTTAGCAGTGTTTGCTGAAAAGAGTTTTAAGGAAACTTAGTGGTTACCTGGTGGGCTGCCATCTCTGCGGTCACACAGGGTCAGACATGACTGAAGCGACTTAGCAGCAGCAGCAGCAGCAGCAGTGGTTACCTATGTGCTGTGCTATGCTTACACACTAAGGTGTGTTCAACTCTTTGGGACATCATGGACTGTAGCCCACCATGCTCCTCTGTCCATGGGGATTCTCCAGGCAAGAATAATGGAGCAGGTTGCCATGCCCTCCTCTAGGGAATGTTCCCAACCCAGAGGTCGAACCCAGGTATCCCAAATTGAAGGAGGATTCTTTACCATCTGAGCCACCAAGGAAGCTCAAGAATACTGGAGTGGGTAGCCTATCCCTTCTCCATAGGATCTTTCTGATCCAGAAATTGAACAAGCTGAGCTGCCAAAGGAAGTCCAGTGATACATACATTAATCATACCCAGTGAATTCACATTCTCAAGCTAAATTTTTCCTCATTTTCAATCTCTCTTTTGGCTCATTTTATCTTTATTAGTCAAGCTTCTTGCAGCTGCACAAAATAGAATCAAATTCAGAATGGTATAAGAAAAACAAATTTGTTATTTGACTGGTGGATGTAACTGGAATTCTCAGTGTCACTGTCACTGACAGTGTCTGCTGTCTTATGTTCAGCAATGAGCAGAGATAGGAGCCTCCACAAATCTATCTAACCTCTCCTTTGGTTCTGTGTTGCGTTTCAATGTGCAATCTGTCTTTGTAATGGCAAACATGATCATCTGTATCATCAGGCTTTTATATTATCAGTTTTTAAACCCCAGCAGAAGGAAACAGTTTTCATCCTTCACAGTTGCAGAATGAAATGCATGTTGCTTGCTCAACCCATAATGCAGGTCTGTAGTGAAGAAGGGTTAATTAGATCCAACAGAGTAACATGGATTTATGGTGGGGAAGAAGTAAAACACCGAAGAAAATTAAGGAAGCCTTCACCAAAAAAAAGTTGAAACAACAAATGGTCACACTAGTAAGGGGTATAAACTACAATGTTACTTTGATAATCTCCACAGTATTAGTTTTCCACTGTTGTATTAAAAGTCACTACAAACTTAGTGACTGTCAACAACACCTCTTTATTACCCTATAGCATCTATAGGTCAGATGTTCAGGCATAGTTTACAGGTATGTAGTGTTCAGGTTCTCATAAACTGGAAAAAATGTATCACTCTGGATGGTAATCCGATAATTACAGGCTTCTTCCAAACTCATTGATTGTTGACATAATTCAGTTTCTTTCAGATGTAGGACTGAACCATTCACCTCTTAATGGCCTCTCATTGTTACCTGCCATGTGACATGTTACTTTTTTGTTAATCTCTCTCTCTTTTTAAAATTAAATTTTTATTGAAGGATAATTACTTTACAGAATTTTGCTGTTTTCTGTCAGACCTCAACATGAATCGTCCATAGGTATACATATATATCCACCCTTTTGAAATTCCTTCCTATCTCCCACCCCATCCTACCCCTTTAGGTTGATACTTAGCCCCTGTTTGAGTTTCCTGAGCCATAGAGCAAATTCCTGTTGGCTATCTACTTTACATATGATAATGTAACTTTCCATGTTGCTCTTTCCACACATCTCACCCTCTCCTCCCATCTCCCCCCATGTCCATAAGTCGATTCTTTATGTCTGTTTATCCATTGTTGCCCTGTAAATAAATTCTTCAGTATCATTTTTCTAGATTCCATATATATGTGTTAGAATACAGTATTTATCTTTCTCTTTCTGATTCATTTCACTCATAATCTTTATTTAGCTACAATCTGTTGAAAACATCAACATTTGATATTGTCTCTCCTCATTATGTAAATCTTCAAAAGAAATCATTTCCAGTTTGACAGTTTACACTGATATAGAAATGCACACATATGTATAAACAACTAAAGAATTTCTTTGTACAAAATTTTAAAAAAATTTTTAGTCATGTTAGCTATTGCTATGATCATTCATTTTAAAATCCTATCCCTAAAAGCAGCTTATAAAGCAGGACAAAATTGATTAAAAAAAAAAAAACAAAACACAACCGTTTCAATGCCCAAGAAACAGACCATATATTTCTATGAAAGTTTTCTAACTTGGATAAATATTGAACCTTTAATTAAACTAACAGGAATCTGTGATGGTTTACCCAGAAGAAGAGGAAATAGAGCAGAAAAAAAAAAAAAAAGATCAAGAACTTGATAAGAACATGTTAATGTACACTTAAAGAGAGCTCTAAATTGCAAATAAATCCACATCCAAATAAATCATAGTCAAACTGTTGAAAGAGAAAAGTTTGTATAAAGGAAAGGGCATTATGACTAACTATGTACCAAGACAATTCAATATAATTAATGAATGACTTCATCTGAAACCATGGAAACCTTCAGACAGTGGAATGACATATTCAAAACACAGAAAGAAAAGCAGGCAAACAAAACAGCTTATCAACACAGAAATATATATATATAGCAACATAGCCTTCAAAGATGAAAGTAAAATTCAGATACTCTTAGACAAAGAATAAAAAACATTGTTACTAGTACACCTTTGTCTTGCAAAAAAATACAGGGACTTCTTCAGGCTATAGGAAATTATGTGAGAACATACTTCAACCACAAGAAATTGACAAAAAAAAGATAAACTGATCAATTAATATATTTGATTCTATAAATATTTTAGTCTCAATATCTTAAAATTATTAAATTTTATAAAGCAATGACACTGAATTATTGGGTTTATATTACATGCAAATATATATATTGACAAAGATATATCTATATATATATACAAATGGGGGACTGGTCCTAGGTAAGAGCAAAATTTCTATATTATACTGGAATCAAGTTAGGTTTAATATGAAGGGAATCTAATCAATTAAGCTTCACATCATAATCCCAAAAAAAACCATGAGAAAATAACTGATAAAATATGATTTTTAAAAAAGAATTAAATTTAACATTAAATAATATTCATTTAGTTTAAAAGCCAGTAGTCACCAAGTTATGTCCCATTCTTTTGTGACTGCTTGGACTGTAGCCCACCTGGTTGCTCGGTCCATGTGCTTTCCCAAGCAAGAATATTGTGTGGGTGGGTTGCCATTTCCTTCTCCAGAGAATCTTCCTGACACGGAGATCAAACCTACATCTGGTAAGTAGTCTCTTTACCACTGAGTCACCAGGAAAGCCCAGTTAAGGAAGCCTTTAAAAATACACAAAAAGCAAAATACATACATAATGTAACTCAAACTGTATCAATAATTGTTTTTAAATGTGAAATTCTATACAATGCAACCCTGTCAGGATAAAAAAATGAAAAAAAAAACCCACAAGATCTAAATATAGGCTGTCTGTAAGAGAAAAAACTTAGATTCAGAAACACAGATTGAAAGCAAAAGGGTGGGAAAAAAATATCCCATGTAAATAAAATTAATAAGAGAACTGAATCAGCTATACCAATATCAGAAAAAAAAAAAAAGACTTTAATACTCTTCTCTGGTGACTCAGAGGTTAAAGCGTCTGCCTCTAATGGGGGAGACCCAGGTTCAATTCCTGGGTCGGGAAGACCCCCTGGAGAAGGAAATGGTAACCCACTCCAGTATTCTTGCCTGGAGAATCTCATGGATAGAGGAGCCTGGTAGGCTATAGTCCACAGGGTTGCAAAGAGTCGGACATGACTGACTGACTTCACTTCACTTAATACTCTTCAGTTCATTCGTTCAGTCATGTCTGACTCTTTGTGACCCCATGGATTGCAACGTGCCAGGCTTCCCTATCCATCACCAACTACTGGAGCTTGCTCAAACTCATGTCCATCAAGTTGGTGATGCCACACAACCNAGGAGCCTGGTAGGCTATAGTCCACAGGGTTGCAAAGAGTCGGACACGACTGATCGACTTCACTTCACTTAATACTCTCCAGTTCATTCGTTCAGTCATGTCTGACTCTTTGTGACCCCATGAATTGCAACATGCCAGGCTTCCCTATCCATCACCAACTACTGGAGCTTGCTCAAACTCATGTCCATCAAGTTGGTGATGCCACACAACCATCTCATCCTCTGTTGTCCCTTTATCTCTTGCTTTCAATCTTTCTCAGCATCAGGGTGATTTCCAGTGAGTCAGTTCTTCCCATCAAGTGGCCAAAGTATTGGAGTTTCAGCTTCAGCATCAGTCCTCCCAATGAACATTCAGGACTGATTTCCTTCAGGACTGACTGGTTTGATCTCCTTGCTGGACTCTCCAGAGTCTTCCCCAACACCACAGTTCAAAAGCATCAGTTATTCAGTTCTCAACTCTCTTTATGGTCTAAATCTCACATCCATATATCACTAATGGAAAAATCATAGCTTTTGTTAGACATACCTGACATACTACTTTCCTAATTTTGAACAAGTCCACTGTTCCATGTCTGATTCTAACTGTTGCTTCTTGACCTGCATACAGGTTTCTCAGGAGGCAAGCAAGGTGGTCTGGTATTCCCATTTCTTGAAGAATTTTCCAGTTTTTTTGTGATCCACACAGTCAAAGGCTTTAGTGCAGTCCATGAAGCAGAAGTGGATATTTTTTCTGGAATTCTCTAACTGTTTCTATGATCTAGCAGTGCTGATAATAATAGTGAGGTGAGGTGAAGTCACTCAGTTGTGTCCAACTCTTTGCAACCCCATGGACTGTAACCTACTAGGCTTCTCTGTCCATGGAGTTCTCCAGGCAAAAATACTGGAGTGGATTGCCATTTCCTTCTCCAGGAGATCTTCCCGACTCAGGGATCGAACCTGGGTCTCCTGCATTGGAAGCAGATGCTTTAACCTCTGAGCCACCAGGGAAGAGTAATTTTTAAGTCATAGTTTAATATTATTATGGACATTTTCACTTTTACATATTTTCTACATAGGATATTCCAAATAGCAAGTCCTAAACACTCAGTTCATTTTTATCTTGCCTTTTCTGTTATTAAATGGATCTCATTATGATGGTAAGTATCCATCTAAAGGGGAGTTTGCACATTCTTAGAGCCAGTTGCCACAAAACATTATTTTATGAATCTTGTGATTCTTAAAATCTATTCTATGTGGACAGAAAAAACTCAAAATTTTGATGTTATAAATTATATATATTTAATAAGTATCATTTCAATGATTACCATAAATATCTAATTTCTTCCTGATTTACATTTAGCTGATAATTTTGTATTCTTCATTCTAGAGATCTGATATTCCTTACATGAGACACATGGTTAATTTCACAGAAAAGAAATCCCAACAAGAAGAAATGAAGCATGAAATGAGTGTGTAATTGCAATTATATTCTGGGTTTTCACCAAAAAACTTTGATTAACAGCAGCAAAGTAAATTAGTTTTACATAAACAGTAAAATTTTATTGTAAAAAATTTTTAAATATGTGATTAATGGGATAACATAGTCTACTCAATTGGATGTACTGAAAAAAATTTTCCACAAAAACTAAGTTGATAAATTAAGATACTTTATGTAGGATGGTGAAGGGTTTAATTAATGAAGGCTAAGCAAGAAGTCCAGGCTTAAATTACTCTGCTCCAGAAATATGATCTTTTAGATTACTATAAAAAGTTAGTATGTCAAGATGCTTCCTTTTCCTCAATTATTTTCTTTCAAAATAAAATAATGTTGTTGGTTTTTTTTTAGCCTATTCATTTTGCAAAACCAAGTCTATGGCAAAAACACAACTCCTTACTTCACATTTTATGGGCAGTCTCTTTAATCTTCCTACATTCTGTACCTTCTGGCACAAGACACTTAGTTCTTGCTTTTCCAGAGAACTAATTCCAATTAAAGTCAGTAATGCTGTGAGGAGATTTCAAGTGATAGATGTACTCAGGTCTAGTAGAAACTATCATGCTTTTCTTCATAGAAGCACAAAATCTTTATATTAAATGATAAGACACAATCTTTTATTTTCTAAATAAGTAAACTTTTGCATATTGACAGAGAATCAAATTTTTTTATTAGTGATATCAGCTGATTTGATACTGTCAGTTGGGGAAGAACTATAGTTTTAATATTTTTAAAAAATAATTGAAATTAAAATTTTATTGTATTTAATATTTTATTTTCATGCATCAACTCTTTTTCTTTTCATTTATATTTGCAAATTTTATTTTTCACATTTTTTTCTATTTAGAGTACTGAGGACAGTTTCCATTGTGTGCATTTCATTCTAATTGTATAAATTTGTCATTATATGAATTATTTCAGTTTCTGCAAAGTATGTGTCCAAGTATAATTCTTCAAAAATCACTGATATAGATTTAGCATCATAATTATCCATATTTTATAATAAAAATAATGCATAAGAAAACTCAAGCAATAAAAACACTTCATAAAAAGAATGTTAATAATGTTTACAATTTTGTCACCACCTGTCCTTTCATCACTTCAACCATTTCCACTATGAGTCTCTACAATGAAAAATTTTATTTATATCATTTCAGATCTTCTTCCACAAACACAAATGTACACACAATGTTCAAATGATAATTTTAGACTTATACATCTGTTAGCCACTTCACTCTATAACTCATCAAGCTAGCACAACAAATGGCATATCATTTTCTTAGCTCCTGCACACTGTCCCATATGACAAATATACCATAAGACCCTTATGAAGGTGTTAGGCTATAGTTCATGGGGTCACAAAGAGTCAGACATGACTGAGAGACTTCACCTTCACCTTCTTATGAAGGAACATTTAGGTAGTTAAATAATTAGGTAATATATTAGGTAATACATTATCGGTATTTTTCACTATTGTAAATAATTTTGCAAGAAAAAATAATTTATATGTATGCATTCACTTCAGTTCAGTCGGTCAGTTGTGTTCGACTCTTTGTGACCCCGTGAATCGCAGCATGCCAGGCCTCCCTGTCCATCTCCAACTCCCAGAGTTCACTCAAACTCAAGTCCATCGAGTTGGTGATGCCATTCAGCCATCTCATCCTCTGTCGTCCCCTTCTCTTCCTACCCTCTATCCCTCCCAGCATCAGAGTCTTTTCCAATGAGTCAACTCTTTGCATGAGGTGGCCAAAGTACTGGAGTTTCAGCTTTAGCATCATTCCTTCCAAAGAACACCAAAGGCTGATCTCCTTCAGAATAGACTGGTTGGATCTCCTTGCAGTCCAAAGGACTCTCAAGAGTCTTCTCTAACACCACAGTTCAAAAGCATTAATTATTTGGTGCTCAGCTTTCATCACAGTTCAACTCTCACATCCACACATGACCACTGGAAAAATGATAGCCTTGACTAGACGGACCTTAGTCGGCAAAGTAATGTCTCTGCTTTTGAATATGCTATCTAGGTTGGTCATAACTTTCCTTCGAAGGAGTAAGCATCTTTTAATTTCATGGCTGTAATCACCATCTTCAGTGATTTTGAAGCCCCCCAAAATAAAGTCTGACACTGTTTCCACTGTTTCCCTATCTATTTCCCATGAAGTGATGAGACCAGATGCCATGATCTTAGTTTTCTGAATATTGAGCTTTAAGCCAACTCTCTCACTCTCCTCTTTCACTTTCATCAAAAGGCTCTTCAGTTCCTTTTCACTTTCTGCCATAAGGGTGGGGTCATCTGCATATCTGAGGCTATTGATATTTCTCCCGGCAATCTTGATTCCAGCTTGCGCTTCTTCAAGCCCAGCATTTCTCATGATGTACTGACCAACCTAGACAGCATATTAAAAAGCAGAGTCATTTCTTTACCAACAGTGGTCCATCTTGTCAAAGCTCTCATTTTTCCAGTAGTCATGTATGGGTGTGAGAGTTGGACTATAAAGAAAGCTGAGCACCAAAGAACGGATGCTTTTGAACTATGATGTTGGAGAAGACTCTTGAAAGTCCTTTGGACTGCAAGGAGATCCAACCAGTCTATCCTAAAGGAAATCAGTTGTGACTGTCAATTGGGAGGACTGATGATGAAGCTGAAACTCCAATACTCTATCCACCTGATGTGAAGAATCGACTCATTGGAAGAAAACTCTGAGGCTACGAAAGATTGAAGACAGGAGGAGAAGGGGACAACAAAGAATGAGATGGTTGGGTGGCATTATCCACATGATGGACATGAGTTTGAGTAGGCTTCGGGAATTGGTGATGGACAGGGAAGTCTGGCGTGCTGCAGTCCATGGGGTCACAAACTCGCTCATGACTGAGTGACTGATTTGAACTGAAGCTTGTACTTTTGAACTCATTCTTAACTATTTACTGAGTGTCTCCTTTGTCAGGGCTCAAATATGAAAAAAACTATTTCCTAAAAAAAAAAAAACAAAAAAAAAACAAAAAAAAACAAAACTATTTCCTTTATTTTCCCCAAATAATCGCATGGTATATTCCTAATCACATAAAGAGACATCAAATATTACTAGCATAGATTTATTTTTATTTATGAGTGAAAACATATACTTGGGCATGTTTTTGCTTNTATTTCCTTTATTTTCCCCAAACAATCGCATGGTATATTCATAATCACATAAAGAGACATCGAATATTACTAGCATAGATTTATTTTTATTTATGAGTAAAAACATATACTTGGGCATGTTTTTGCTTCTATATCTATTTCTGCTGCTGCTAAGTTGCTTCAATCATGTCTGACTCTTGTGTGACCCCATAGACGGCAGCCCACCAGGCTCCTCCATCCTTGGGAATCTCCAGGCAAGAACACTGGAGTGGGTTGCCATTTCTTTCTCCAATGCATGAAAGTGGAAAGTGAAAGTAAAGTCACTCCATCATGTCTGACTCTGCGATCCCATAGACTGTAGCCTATTGGCTCCTTTGTCCATGGGATATTCCAGGCAAGAGTACTGGAGTGGGGTGCCATTTCCTTCTCCAATATCTATTTCTAATTAGCAATAAAATATGTATAAAATTCACTAGTTTCTCATTTGCCTATATTTTGCCACAACTTTCTTAGGGAACTCTGTCTATATATATGTATATGTATATATGAAAGAAAGTGAAAGTGAAGTCTCTCAGTCGTGTCCGACTCTTTGCGACCCCATGGACTGTAGCCTACCAGGCTCCTCCCTCCATGGGATTCTCCAAGCAAGAGTACTGGAGTGGATTGCCGTTTCCTTTCTCCAGGGGATCTTCCTGACCCAGGGATCGAACCTGGGTGTCCTGCATTCCAGGCAGACGCTTTAACCTGTGAGCTACCAGGGAAGCCCAGTATCAATAAAATTATATGGTGTTACTGAGATTCTACCAACGCTTAGTGAGTTTAAACAATTCTTTCAAAAACTTNATTTCTAATTAGCAATAAAATATGTATAAAATTCACTAGTTTCTCATTTGCCTATATTTTGCCACAATTTTCTTAGGGAACTCTGTCTATATATATGTATATGTATATATGAAAGAAAGTGAAAGTGAAGTCGCTCAGTCGTGTCCGACTCTTTGCGACCCCATGGACTGTAGCCTACCAGGCTCCTCCCTCCATGGGATTCTCCAAGCAAGAGTACTGGAGTGGATTGCCGTTTCCTTTCTCCAGGAGATCTTCCTGACCCAGGGATCGAACCTGGGTGTCCTGCATTCCAGGCAGACGCTTTAACCTGTGAGCTACCAGGGAAGCCCAGTATCAATAAAATTATATGGTGTTACTGAGATTCTACCAACGCTTAGTGAGTTTAAACAATTCTTTCAAAAACTATAATACTCAAGGAGTAGAAATTATACTTAAAAGTTTCATAATTTTAGGGCTTATAAAATATTTTCATATGTAGTGCTCTATTCACCTCAGTAGCCCTTCAAAATGCACGTGTGTGCTAAGTCGCTTAAGGTAGGTCCAGCTCTTTACAACCCTATGGACTATAGCCTGCCAGGCTGCTCTGTCTGTAGGATTTCCAAGGTAAGAGTATACTGGAGAGGGTTACCTTGCCCTCTTCCAGGAAGTGTTCCTGACCCAGTGATCAAACTCAAGTCACTTACATCTCCTGCATTCACAGGTGGGTTCTTTACAACTGATGCCAGTTGAGAGTCACCTTAAAATGCATATAATTATTCACATTTTATAACTGAATAAATTGGGATCAGAGACTTAAAATACTTTTAAAGGATTAAGGGTATTTTAATCCTTAAGTGGAATAGCAGAAATTAAAATCCAAGTTTTCTTTTACCAAAGTCAGTAGCATTATCTCTTAATACAAATAATATGTAAGGGTTTATCATATGCTAGGAGCTAGGTATTTTATAGGTTTTGCCTCATTTAACCATCACAAACACTAAATTAAATAACTTTTAATGGTATTATAAGCTTACAGAAGAGGAATCATAAGCATGAATCCAAAGGCTAGTTAAGAGTGAAGATGAGACTCAAATCCAAATATCTGATTGTGTAGTCAAACCTATAAACATGACACCCACTTTCTGTCACTTTTTGACATTAATTGAAACCAAAAGGGACTCAGCATTAGTATATCCTTTATTCATGTAATTGTAACTACCATAGAGCAATAGCTTTTATCTCTTTGAAAACTCTCTTGAATATTATATCCTGATTGAATTCAAGGATATGCCTTTAGTGACTAGCTCACCAAGATGAGACCGAAACTATAGGAAAAACAGGTTTACCTAAAAATCTTGTGTGGAAATTAGCACCTGGGTTCCCACCAAGCAGAATAACTGCATCACAACCTTTGTCTGACTAAGATTCTATGCATGTTACAGTTTGGAAAGCACTGCCTTGGTGAAATGGCAATGACCAAAAACAATGCTGAAAACTGCACATGTATTAAAGAATATATTTTAAAGTTATTTCTATTTTGATCAATTTTGTGAATGTTAGTTATAAAGTTATAATAATATTTTCCTCATACTGTTTTTGAAATATTGTGATTTCATGAATAACAACATTTGGGAAGGCATTTTCTCTATTTAGTTTTATCAACCTTTTTGTTGTTGTTGTTTGGTTTAGCCCTCTACATTTGTTTGTTGTTTGTTTTCAGTTTCATACAGATCTAGGTACTTTGTGTTTTTCTGTGATATAGACTACATGCTGGAAAAAGAGTGAGGGAACTGTTAACTTAGAAAATGAAGTATAAATCAGAAGCATGTCTCCTAAGGAACATTCAATAATATCCAAGTAAATCATTGAGAATATAATATACAGAGTGCAACTCTTTCTTTTATTTAAACACTAAAGTACAATACTCCACTATTCTATAGAGTGTCATGAATTTTTAAAAGTTTCATCATATCCTTACTCTGCATCTGTCTCAGTTGAAACAGTCAACAGAAATGTTGTCTGTATATATGTGATCTGTATCTCTTTAGAAAATAAAACCAAAAATAGCATCACATACATTTATATGGACTTCTCAGGTGGCACTTGTGGTAAAGAACCTGCTTGCTAATGCAGATTAAGAGATACAGGTTCAGTCCCTAGGCCTGGAAGATCCCATACAGGAGGACACAGCAACCCGCTCAAGTATTCTTGCCTGAAAAATCCCAGGGACATAGGAGTCTGGTAGGCTAAAGTCCATAGGGTCTCAAAGAGTTGGGCACGACTGAAGCAACTCAGCACAGCACATACATTTATATCTTCATAAAGTTTGCACATCTAAAGAAAAAAAATTTAAGGCAAAAAATATGGCAATAATATCAGTTCAGTTGATTATAATGTATCTTCCTAATCCATTCTATTATCAAGGTTATGTCCCTAAGTGTAAAGTGGTTTAACTTGATAAATTTTGTCCTTTAATTTCTCTGTTTCATATCATTTTGAAGGATTATGAAATGTGAGGGAGTGTATTACTTGTTCAAGTAAGAAAGACTAGTTTTCTGTCTACATTTTTATCCTCAGGCAACAAGTTGACAAATGGACATGAATTTTGCCTCTGAGTGTTCCATAAGCCAGTATTGTCCTGACACTGCAAGTGTTTACCACGAAAATCCTCTACATCCATCACCCAGGGCCAGCCTTTGCTTGATTCTAATTCCAGTGACATTGAAATCTGAAGCTCCCTGTGAGTCATTTATCACACTTATTAACATGTTCCACTGTGGATTAGAATAGCAATCCACTATTATTTCAGAGTGCTGCTCAAGGGGCTTTCTATGCAGCAATCTTAACGCTTTATTGAAATAGTACTTTGGTTTTAATAGAAGATTCTTCACAAAGGTACTCTGCTTTCAGTTATGAAAGGTGATGTTGGCTTTTGAAATCTGGCATTTGTGCCCAAGATTATGTAAATCCCTTAATTTAATATTTCATTTTTCTGCTCTATATATTCCACCTTAATATTTTAACATGGCTATGTCAATTGGATTAATTAGACTATTATATAAAGAATATCTTTCTAAATTCCCTTTTTGAAATGTGGTAAAATAATCAGCATATAATGATAACTTCAAAATAACAAGTATATTTTATATGACTAAAAAGAAAATACAGTTTTTACATAAGAAATAAGGTATTTGTACAATAGATAAATCATTTCTGAGTAGAATCTATTATTTTGTTAGCAGTTTTCTCTCAATCCAAGCTATGTTACTTTTTTTTTTCAGAAAACTTTGAATATATTATAGCCCAATTTACTGTTCCCTCTTTCTCCTTCTTTTCTCTCTTCATTTTTCCTTTGTATGTTTCTCTTCCTCTCTCTCATTCTCTAGTTGGGAATGACATTATCTCTTTGATGTCTGAGTAGGAAAGAGATAATTTTGTACAAATTCGAATTCTCTGCTCCTCCTTGANGTATACAGAGTGCAACTCTTTCTTTTATTTAAACACTAAAGTACAATACTCCACTATTCTATAGAGTGTCACGAATTTTTAAAAGTTTCATCATATCCTTACTCTGCATCTGTCTCAGTTGAAACAGTCAACAGAAATGTTGTCTGTATATATGTGATCTGTATCTCTTTAGAAAATAAAACCAAAAATAGCATCACATATACATTTATATGGACTTCTCAGGTGGCACTTGTGGTAAAGAACCTGCTTGCTAATGCAGATTAAGAGATACAGGTTCAGTCCCTAGGCCTGGAAGATCCCATACAGGAGGACACAGCAACCCGCTCAAGTATTCTTGCCTGAAAAATCCCAGGGACATAGGAGTCTGGTAGGCTAAAGTCCATAGGGTCTCAAAGAGTTGGGCACGACTGAAGCAACTCAGCACAGCACATACATTTATATCTTCATAAAGTTTGCACATCTAAAGAAAAAAAATTTAAGGCAAAAAATATGGCAATAATATCAGTTCAGTTGATTATAATGTATCTTCCTAATCCATTCTATTATCAAGGTTATGTCCCTAAGTGTAAAGTGGTTTAACTTGATAAATTTTGTCCTTTAATTTCTCTGTTTCATATCATTTTGAAGGATTATGAAATGTGAGGGAGTGTATTACTTGTTCAAGTAAGAAAGACTAGTTTTCTGTCTACATTTTTATCCTCAGGCAACAAGTTGACAAATGGACATGAATTTTGCCTCTGAGTGTTCCATAAGCCAGTATTGTCCTGACATTGCAAGTGTTTACCACGAAAATCCTCTATATCCATCACCCAGGGCCAGCCTTTGCTTGATTCTAATTCCAGTGACATTGAAATCTGAACCTCCCTGTGAGTCATTTATCACACTTATTAACATGTTCCACTGTGGATTAGAATAGCAATCCACTATTATTTCAGAGTGCTGCTCAAGGGGCTTTCTATGCAGCAATCTTAACGCTTTATTGAAGTAGTACTTTGGTTTTAATAGAAGATTCTTCACAAAGGTACTCTGCTTTCAATTATGAAAGGTGATGTTGGCTTTTGAAATCTGGCATTTGTGCCCAAGATTATGTAAATCCCTTAATTTAATATTTCATTTTTCTGCTCTATATATTCCACCTTAATATTTTAACATGGCTATGTCAATTGGATTAATTAGACTATTATATAAAGAATATCTTTCTAAATTCCCTTTTTGAAATGTGGTAAAATAATCAGCATATAATGATAACTNTAATATTTCATTTTTCTGCTCTATATATTCCACCTTAATATTTTAACATGGCTATGTCAATTGGATTAATTAGACTATTATATAAAGAATATCTTTCTAAATTCCCTTTTTGAAATGTGGTAAAATAATCAGCATATAATGATAACTTCAAAATAACAAGTATATTTTATATGACTAAAAAGAAAATACAGTTTTTACATAAGAAATAAGGTATTTGTACAATAGATAAATCATTTCTGAGTAGAATCTATTATTTTGTTAGCAGTTTTCTCTCAATCCAAGCTATGTTACTTTTTTTTTTCAGAAAACTTTGAATATATTATAGCCCAATTTACTGTTCCCTCTTTCTCCTTCTTTTCTCTCTTCATTTTTCCTTTGTATGTTTCTCTTCCTCTCTCTCATTCTCTAGTTGGGAATGACATTATCTCTTTGATGTCTGANTTATAACAATTGGAAAGTGTCTAATTCAGATGTATGGGTATATGCTGACACTCAATTGTATGAACACTTACACAATTTGTATAAAAGATGACAATGAATTGTGCTTTTAAAAAAATCTTATCCAATATTCAAGGGTACCATGTACACATTTTTATTGGAATAATCAGAGAGTCAATTTATCAATACTCATCAGTGTTTAAAATTATTTATACCATTTACTGAATCTTTTAACATTAGGAGTCTGAGTCATCAAAACATTTGGCCTGTTTCAGAAAGGATATTGAGAGACTGTCTCTCTGAAATTCAAATTATGATCATTCATTCTCAAAAAGCCAGTTGCTCTCAGGAGCTTTCAAAAAAGTGAGAAGTCCTTTGGAAATATTCTGGGTTCTTCATAATGTACTATCAGTATCAGACACTATCATTCCACATGCATTATGCATTTGACGTAACATCTCACTTAGATTTTAAAATAAGCTGTATTTTTATCTTTCCTACCATGCTACCATTTATTCCATATTTACTCTATTTTTCTCTTTGCCTAGAATCTCCTTTTTTGTATCCATTCCTTTCTCCCCCTTCTGATTTTTTTTTTTCAGTTGAAGCAAGCTTCCTGCATTTTGTATCATCTCAGTTATTGACCATTCCATCCTTTTATTATCTCAGATCAAAAACTCTTGAAGGTATTCTTCACTCTTTTTCTGTCAATAAGTAAATCCAATCTATCAGCAAATCCTATCANTTTGTATCATCTCAGTTATTGACCATTTCATCCTTTTATTATCTCAGATCAAAAACTCTTGAAGGTATTCTTCACTCTTTTTCTGTCAATAAGTAAATCCAATCTATCAGCAAATCCTATCACCCTGACTTCAAAGTGGATTCTGAATCTGACCACAGCTCACAGCCACCGCTTCTGATAATGCTGGTCTAAGCTACCATAATCTCTTAACTATACTTTTAAATATACCTCTTAATGTGTCTTTTCTTTTCATTGTTTAATTTAGCCCTTGGTGGCAGTAAGAATAAGACTGATAAAACATAGATTTGAACATGCTATTATTTTAAAACATTCAAATACATTCCTACTTCACCTAACAACAATGACAAGAAAGACCAATGTTTGAATAAGCCTTGAAAATGAAAGTGTTAGTCATTCAGTCATGTCCTGCTCTTTGTGACTCCATGGACTGTAGCCCATCAGGCTTCTCTGTCCATGGAATGCTCTAGGCAAGAATACTGGAGCAGGTAACTGCACCCTTTTCCAGGGCAACTTTCCTGCCCAGGAATAGAACCAGGTTCTCATTCACTGCAAGTGAATTCTTTACCATCTCATCCCCAATATGAACTGATGCTATTCCCCTCTTTGACATTCCCATCTACCCCTCTTCTTCCTTACTCTATTACATTTAATAACACTGCATTTCTTGGATATTTGCATTCAGGCTGGTAGAGTCACACTTTAGGGAATTTGAGGCCTATGCTACTGCTTTTTCTAATTGTATTATTCCATCAGCTCAGTCACTCAGTTGTGTCCAACTCTTTGTGACCCCATAAACCACAGTATGCCAGGCCTCTCTGTCCATCAGCTACTCTTGGAGTCCATCCAAACCTATGTCCATTGAGTCAGTGATGCTATCCAACAATCTCATTCTCTGTTGTCCCTTTCTCCTCCTGCCCTCAATCTTTTAAAGCATCAGAGTCTTTTACAATGAGTCAGCTCATCGCATCAACTGGCCAAAGTATTGGAATTTCCACTTCAACATCAGTCTTTCCAATGAACACCCAGAACTGATCTCCTTTAGGAGAGACTTGTTGGCTCTCCTTGCTGTCCAAGGGATTCTTAAGAGTCTTCTCCAATACCACAGTTCAAAAGCATCAATTCTTTGGTGCTCAGTTTTCTTTATAGTCCAACTTTCACATCCATACATGACCACTGGAAAAACCATAGCCTTGACTAGATGGACCTTTGTTGACAAAGTAATGTCTCTGTTTTTAACATGCTCTCTAGGTTGGTCATAACTTTCCATCCAAGGAATAAGTGCCTTTTAATTTCATGGCTGCAATTAATATCTGCAGTGATTTTCAGTCAGTTCAGTTTAGATCAGTCGTGTCCGACTTCTTTGCGACCCCATCAATCGGAGCACACCAGACCTCCCTGTCCATCACCAGCTCCCAGAGTTCACTCAAACTCAAGTCCATCGAGTCAGTGATGCTATCCAGCCATCTCATCCTCTGATGTCCTCTTCTTCTCTGGCCCCCAACCCATCCTAGCATCAGAGTCTTTTCCAATGAGTCAACTCTTTGCTTGAGGTGGCCAAAGTACTGGAGTTTCAGCTTCAGCATCATTCCTTCCAAAGAAATCCCAGAACTGATCTCCTTTAGAATGGACTGGTTGGATCTCCTTACAGTCCAAGGGACTCTCAAGAGTCTTCTCCAACACCACAGTTCAAAAGCATCAATTCTTCAGCATTCAGTTTTCTTCACAGTCCAACTCTCACATCCATACACGACCACTGGAAAAACCATAGCCTTGACTAGACAGACCTTAGTCTGCAAAGAAATGTCTCTGCTTTTGAATATACTGTCTAGATTGCTCATAACTTTTCTTCCAAGGAATAAGTGTCTTTTAATTTCATGGCTGCAATCACCATCTGCAATGATTTTGGAGGCCCCCCAAATAAAATTTGACACTGTTTCCACTGTTTCCCCATCTATTTCCCATGAAATTATGGGACCGGATGCCATGATCTTACTTTTCTGAATGTTGAGCTTTAAGCCAACTTCTTCACTCTCCACTTTCACTTTCACCAAGAAGCTTTTTAGTTCTTCACTTTCTGCCATAAGGTGGTGTCATCTGCCTATCTGAGGTTATTGATATTTCTCCCAGCAATCTTGATTCCAGCTTATGTTTCTTCCAGTCCAGCATTTCTCCTGATGTACTCTGCATATAATTTAAATGAGCAGGGTGACAATATACAGCCTTTACGTACTCCTTTTCCTATTTGAAACCACTCTGCTGTTCCATGTCCAGTTCTAACTGTTGCTTCCTGGTCTGCATACAGATTTCTCAAGAGGCAAGTCAGGTGGTCTGGTAGTGATTTTGGAGCCCAACAAATAAAGTAAGCCACTGTTTCCACTGTTTCCCCATCTATTTCCCATGAAGTGATGGGACCGGATGCCATGATCTTCATTGTCTGAATGTTGAGCTTTAAGCCAACTTTTTCACTCTCCTCTTTCACTTTCATCAAGAAGCCCTTTAGTTGTTCTTCACCTTCTGCCATAAGGGTGGTGTCATTTGCATATCTGTGGTTACTGATATTTCTCCCAGCAGTTTTGATTCCAGCTTGTTCTTCCTCCAGCCCAGCATTTCTCATGATGTACTCTGCAAATAAGTTAACTAAACAGGGTGACAATATACAGTTTTGACGTACTCCTTTTCCTATTTGGAACCAGACTGATTTTCCATGTCCAGTTCTAACTAGTGCTTCCTCACCTGCATACAGATTTCTCAAGAGGCAGGTCAGGTATTCTGGCATTCCCATCTTTCTCAGAATTTTCCAGTTTTTTGTGATCCATACAGTCAAATGCTTTGGCATAGTCAATAAAGTAGAAATAGATGTTTTTCTGGAATTCTCTTGCTTTTTCCATGATCCAGCAGATGTTGGCAATTTGATCCCCAGTTCCTCTGCCTTTTCTAAAGCCAGCTTGAACATCTAGAAGTTCATGGTTCACATATCGCTGAAGGTTGGCTTGGAGAGTTTTAAGCATTACTTTACTAGCATGTGAAATGAATGCAATT
Organism: Raphicerus campestris; assembly: GCA_006410735.1. Taxonomy (NCBI): domain Eukaryota; kingdom Metazoa; phylum Chordata; class Mammalia; order Artiodactyla; family Bovidae; genus Raphicerus; species Raphicerus campestris. The sequence goes on from SJYW01012812.1 coordinate 630,586, forward strand.
GTGTGGTAGTTTGAGCATTCTTTGGCATTGCCTTTCTTTGGAATTGGAATGAATACTGACCTTTTCCAGTCCTGTGGCCACTGCTGAGTTTTCCAAATTTGCTGGCATATTGAGTGTAGAACTTTCACAGCATCATCTTTCAGGATTTGAAATAGCTCAATGGGAATTCCATCACCTCCACTAACTTTGTTTCTAGTGATGCTTTCTAAGGCCCTCTTGACTTTACATTTTAAGAATTCTGGCTCTAGGTGGGTGATCATACCTTTCTGATTATGTGGGTCATGAATATTGTTTTTGTACAGTTCTTCTGTGTATTCTTGCCACCTCTTCTTAATATCGTCTGCTTCTGTTAAGTCCATACCATATCTGTCCTTTATTGAGCCCATCTTTGCATGAAATGTTCCCTTGGTATCTCTAATTTTCTTCAAGAAATCTCTAGTTTTTAACATTCTGTTGTTTTCCTCTTTTTTTTTTTTTTTTTGCATTGATCTCTGAGGAAGGCTTTCTTATCTCTCCTTCCTATTCTTTTTTTTCCCATGATATTTATTTATTTATTTATTTTTTAATACTTTATTCTATTTTACAATACTGTATTGGTTTTGCCATACATTGACATGAATCAGCCACAGGTGTACACAATCTCCCAATGCTGAAGCCCCTCCCATCTCCCAACCCACACCATCTCCCCGGATCTTCCTATTCTTTAGAACACTGTATTCAGATGCTTATATCTTTCCTTTTCTCCTTTGGTTTTTGCTTCCCTTCTTTTCACAGCTATTTGTAAGGCCTCCTCTGACAGCCATTTTGCTGTTTTGCCTTTATTTTTTCTTGGGAATGTCTTGATTCTTGTCTCCTGTACAATGTCACAAACTTCCATCCATAGTTCATCAGGCACTCTGTCTATCACATCTAGTTCCTTAAATCTATTTGTCACTTCCACTGTATAATAATAAGAGATTTGATTTAGGTCATACCTGAATGTTCTAGTGGTTTACCCCACTTTCTTGAATTTAAGTCTGAATTTTGCAATAAGAAGTTCATGATCTGAGCCACAGTCTTCATCCAGTCTTGTTTTTGCTGACTGTATAGAGCTTCTCCATCTTTGACTGCAGTGTTTATAATCAGTCTGATTTTGGTGTCAATCATCTGGTGATGTCCATGTGTAGAGTCTTCTCTTGTCTTGTTGGGAGAGGGTATTTGCTATGACTAGTGCATTCTCTTGGCAGAACTCTATTAGTCTTTGCCTGTTACTCCAGGCCAAATTTGCCTGTTACTCCAGGTGTTTCTTGACTTATTACCTTTTTATTCCAGTCCCCAGTGATGAAAAGGATATCTTTTTTGGGTGTGAGTTCTAAAAGGTCTTGTAGGTCTTCATAGAACTGTTCAACTTAAGCTTCTTCAGCATTACTGGTTGGGGCATCAGTTCAATTTAGTCACACAGTCATGTCCAGCTCTTTGCGATTCCATGAATCACAGCACACCAGGCCTCCCTGTCCATCACCAGTTCCCAGAGTTCACTCAGACTCACATTTATCGAGTCAGTGATGCCATCCAGCCATCTCATCCTCTGTTGTCCCCTTCTCCTCCTGCCCTCAATCCCTCCCAGCATCAGTCTTTTCCATTGAGTCAACTCTTCAAATGAGGTGGCCAAAGTACTGGAGTTTCAGCTTTAGCATCATTCCTTCCAAAGAAATCCCAGGGCTGATCTCCTTCAGAATGGACTGGCTGGATCTCCTTGCAGTCCAAGGGACTCTCAAGAGTCTTCTCCAACACCACAGTTCAAAAGCATCAGTTCTTCTGTGCTCAGTCTTTTTCAAAGTTCAACTCTCACATCCATACATGACCGCTGGAAAAACCATAGCCTTGACTAGACAGACGTTAGTTGGCAAAGTATATGTCTCTGCTTTAAAATATGCTATCTAGGTTGGTCATAACTTTTCTTCCAAGGAGTAAACATCTGTTAATTTCACGGCTGCAGTCACCATCTGTAGTGATTTTGTAACCAAAAAGATAAAGTCAGCCACTGTTTCCACTGTTCCCCATCTATTTCCCATGAAGTGATGGGAGCGGATGCCATGATCTTTGATTTCTGAATGTTGAGCTTTAAGCGAACTTTTTCACTCTCCACTTTCACTTTCATCAAGAAGCTTTTTAGTTCCTTTTCACTTTCTGCCATAAGGGTGGTGTCATCTGCTTATCTGAGGTTATTGATATTTCTCCCAGCAATCTTGATTCCAGCTTGTGTTTCTTCCAGTCCAGTGTTTCTGTACTATGTCAGGGCATAGACATAGAAATATATTTTAGTATTACTGTCTATTTTTCATGTCTTCTCTCCTAATTGGCAGGGACTGAGTCCTGTTTACTGAATGTCCCTCACGGAAGCAATGACTACTATATACAATTTCTAACTTTTTAATAAAATATCAAATTCATTTTAAGTGAATTTGAGTTCAAAGTAGCTAATATGCAACCAAAGGTCCCACACAGAATTAATAGGAGACAGGCAAATGTGTCTTGATCACTTGATTGCAAGTCAAGGAGCTGACCTGTTCTTTCGCCCCTTGTAGGAAGTCATATATGGAAGCACTGACTCAGATTTACAAAGTGGTTCTCATTAGCTGATTATTCTTTTCTTTGTAGAGGAGTATATGTCTCATTAAAAGAAAACTGATACTTCTAGGATTTCCTTATGGACAAGTGAAAAATGCAAATCTTATTTCAATGGAAACTTACTGTCCTTCTCTCTGAGGTGCTATCTCCAGTATTTGTTATTATCTTTAATAGCCCACTATGTGTATGTGTGTGTATATACATATACATATACATATATATATATAATGTGTGTGTGTGTGTTACTATAGGTTTGCACACAATTTGGTATGTATCCCAATGTATTTAAGAGAGAAACATCTTTAAAATATTAGTTTTTTCTTTAAGCAAAACCTGTAGAGTGAGCTACCTATGTGAAATTTCAAAATCTATCACCATTCCTCCACCCTATATTTTTTCTAGATCTCTCTCTTTGGATATTTCATTTATTTTTTGCTCTACTTTTAACCTTATGTTAATTTTTTTCTCCCCTTAGTTCATCAGAATCCTTTTGGTAATATCATATAGATAGTTAAATATTATAGAAAGTTATTTCAAACTTTTTTTTTTGTTTATCGAGGAAAACACACTGAGTAAAATAGATGTTCATCATATCATCATAATTATGGTAAAACATTGAGAAAAGTCTAAATGTCTGGGAGTTAACTAAGTATGTCACTGCTTTATTGAATGGGCACAATAAGAAAAAGAAGTTTATCTAGAATTATTCAAACATGATATATCAGATTCCTCTTGCTGTTACATAAAGATACCTTGAGAAAGTTGAATAACTTTTATTTTTAAATTTCAAATTTTTTCATACTGTGGATAAGAATAATTTTCTTAAATTTCAACTTTAAATTCAAACTCAGTATTAAGTTTTTGCCTTTCTTCAAATTCAAGTCTAATCATGGATTCAAGATCAGCCAACAAGAGAAGAAAANTTTTATTTTTAAATTTCAAATTTTTTCATACTGTGGATAAGAATAATTTTCTTAAATTTCAACTTTAAATTCAAACTCAGTATTAAGTTTTTGCCTTTCTTCAAATTCAAGTCTAATCATGGATTCAAGATCAGCCAATAAGAGAAGAAAAGGATGTCATCTGATGTCTGCCTAGTCCTGACATTGCTCTTTTTCAAAACCCTTCAATTCCTTTTCATTTAGAGTGAAGATAGTTGGGATTAGGAAAGCAAGAATGAGAGTGAAAATGTCAACCAGGTGTTTTATTTCATTTTGATTTTTACTTAGTAGAGGTTAATAACATTTTCTTCTGCCTATCACATGTAATCTGTCCAAGTGCTGGTCTGAATGTTGGCTGTCTAGTAGGGTTCATAAGTGAGTTCCTCAGAGAGCCTTCAAAAGATCTCTCTCTACAGTGCACTAGTTCCTGCTTTGAACCATGACTTATGACTTATTACATCTTATTTCTTATACCTTTATAACAAAATACTTCAACTTTGCTTCTATTTGGCCAATTATCAGCTGAGATTATGCCTTGACAGACTTGGGGGGAAGGAGGAATCTGACCGTTCTTCCACTCATTCCATTTCTCAATCTCCACAATACTGTGAGGAGCAGAGTGCAAGAATAAAGGAAAAGGGGGCAACCAACACCCTTTTAACAATCAGGGCTTAACAATTATGATAACTGGCTTGTGGCTTGCATACCATACAAAATATACACAAAGTAATTTAAAATGCAACAAACATATTAAAGAATATATACAGCCTGCTTATGCAAGATCTGGCTCAATATTGACTTGGCAAAACCTGTATGTCGAGGCATTTACATTTCTAACACTGCTGAGAACTCAAGGAAACACTTCTCCATTTCTCTTGCTGTGCATCTTTCAAGGGAAAGGTACCTACATTCCAGTGCCTTGAAAGTTTGTATATTCTATTTCTAATGTCAGAGTCATTCAATGAATGGTTTGAATTTCAGATATTTGCATAATGGAAATGCTTCAGTAAGCAAAAAAGACTTATTAACCTGTCACACTCTTTGTTTCAAATAGCATGAGTGCAATAGATTATTGCTTAATGAATTCTTCCCCAAGAGTGAAAAATTTCTGTTTTTAGGTTATCTTGGTGTTTCTATTTGTGATTTTAGAATTAACAAGATCAATTCAAAGTTAACAAATAAAAAGTAAGAAACATTTTAGTATTAAAAATACATATTGCCCTTTACAATTGTTTATATTTATGTGTATGTCTAAAAATAAGCATTATTTATAAAATGGTAGTTTATTAAACATGGCAATGCATTGCTAGTTTGCTATATGTTTTANATTTTCCAGACAAGAATACTGGAGTGGGTTGCCATTTCCTTCTCCAGAGTATCTTCCTATCTCAGGAAATGAACTTGCATCTCCTGCATTGGCAGGTAGATTCTTTACCATTGAGCTACCTGGAAAGCCTAGTACATGTTGATAAAAATAAAAGTAAAAATAAATGTATTGTCAGTCATGTAACTTAAATATATGAAAAAGGAGTTTTCAAAATATTATAGGCATTATTCATATAATTGCTTGGTTACAGATTCTAATATATAATTTTAAGATGAAACTGAATTGTAAATGACTTAGAACTTGATCGACCCAATTTTTAAAATGTCTATTTTAAGAAAGTTTATTTGAAGATTTTGAGTTGAAATTTTCATACAATAGTCTAATACTGAGTCACTCAGTGCTTTGGAGATGACAAACATTTGTAAGTAATTAATATACAGATATTTAATTGAGTTAAATTGAAGCCAATTCCCAACATTCCTGAAAAATTTTTGGCATGTTTATTTAAATTTTAAAGTATGCATAAAAAATCTACAAGTAACAAGTGCAGGAGAGGGTGTGACGGAAAGGAACCTTCTTGCACTTCTGGTGGGAATGTAAATTGATACAGCCGCTATGGAAGACGGTATGGAGTTTCCTTTAAAAGCTAGGAATAAAACCACCATATAACCTAGCAATACCACTTCTAGGTATATACCCAGAGGAAACAAAAACTGAAAAAAATACATGCACTCAATGTTCAATGCAACACTGCTTACAATAGCTATAACATGGACACAACATAGATGCCTATGATAAAGAAACTGTGGTACATATATACAATGGAAAACTACTCAGCCATAAAAAGGAACACATTTGTGTCAATTCTAATAAGGTGGTTGAACTATGAGCATATTACACAGAATGAAGTAAGTCAGAAAGAGAAAAACAATTATTGTATATAAATGCATATATATGGAATCTAGAAAGATGGTACTGATGAACCTATTTGCAAAGCAGCAATGGAGATACAGATGTAGACAACAAACCTATGAACAAGCGTAGGGAAGAGGAAGAAGAGGGTGAGATGAATAGAGAGAGTAGCATGGAAGCATATACATTATCATATGTAAAATATATAGACAGTGGAAATTTGTTGTATGACACAGGGAATGCAAACCAGGGCTCTGTAATAGTATAGAGGAGTGGGAAAGGGTAGGAGGTGGAAGTAGGTTCAAGAGGGAGGAGACATAGGTATACCTATGGCTAATGCTTGTTGATGTACAGCAGAAATTAAACCAGTATTGTAAAACAATCATCAATCAATTAAAAATAAATATAATTAAAAATACACATAATATGAAGATTTAAAATGTTTGCACATGGAAAAAATAAAGTGCTCAGTTTCTTACATAATTAGCATTGTTGAAGTTAATTTTTTTTGATTGACTTAAAATAGTGACAAAAATTGCTCTTAATTATAACTGGTGGTCTAAATTAGTTCATTTATGACAATAGTCTAGATAAAAGTCATGATTTCTTTAGCATTCACATCAGAAATTTTACTTCTAGGTATTTATTTCATAGAAGTAATTGTGGATATAATATCTAACCATATTGTTCATCCCAATATAGTTTGCAATGGAAGATTTTTGTGAACCACCTAACTGTCTAAGAATAGAAAATAGTTGAATAAATTTTCATAGACTATCATATATAAGACTATGCAATTATCAAACATTATATTGTAGAATGATATTTAATGGCTTGGAAAATGATCAGGAGTCAATGTTAACCAAAGAAGCAGATTAATATTACTGTGCAAACAAAAATGTCATTTAATTCATATGTATCACATGTTTAGGGTGTTTTATTTTTTCTTTTTTAATTCTGTTTCACTGCTTTAAAAATCTTTTCTTCAATATCTACACCTTACTAGTTATGTGGATGAGACTATAATGTGGTAGCAGGCAGGCCATGATCACAATATAAGAAAATTTAGTTCTCACTTGTGCAAATTGTACTGCTTGTCCAAGGGAGTATATGGGATAGTATTCCACCAGCAATTCAGAATGCTTCAGTTTTATGGCTCCATAATTTCACATCCTGGAATGTGAAGTCAAGTGGGCCTTAGGAAGCATCACTACGAGCAAAGCTAGTAGAGGTGATGGAATTCCAGTTGAGCTTTTTCAAAACCTAAAAGATGATGCTGTGAAAGTGCTGCACTAAATATGCCAGCAAATTTGGAAAACTCAGCTGTGGTCACAGGACTGGAAAAGGTCATTTTTCATTCCAATCCCTAAGAAAGGCAATGCCAAAGAATGCTCAAACTATCACACAATTGCTCTCATCTCACACACTAGCAAAGTAATGCTTAAAATTCTCCAAGCCAGGCTTCAGTAATACATGAACCATGAATTTCCAGATGTTCAAGCTGGTTTTAGAAAAGGCTGAGGAACCAGAGATCAAATTGCCAACATCTTCTGGATTATCAAAGGAGTAAGAGTTCCAGAAAAACATCTATATTTTCTTTATTGACTATGCCAAAGCCTTTGACTGTATGGATTATAATAAACTGTAGGAAATTCTGAAAGAGATGGGAATACCATAACACCTTCTGAGAAACCTGTATGCAGGTCAGGAAGCAACAGTTAGAACTGGACATGGAACAGCAGACCTGTTCCAAAAAGGAAAAGGACTCTGTCAAGGCTGTATATTATCACTCTGATTATTTAACTTATATGCAGGGTACATCATGAGAAACGCAGGGCTGAAACACAAGCTGGAATCAAGANAAATGCATATATATGGAATCTAGAAAGATGGTACTGATGAACCTATTTGCAAAGCAGCAATGGAGATACAGATGTAGACAACAAACCTATGAACAAGCGTAGGGAAGAGGAAGAAGAGGGTGAGATGAATAGAGAGAGTAGCATGGAAGCATATACATTATCATATGTAAAATATATAGACAGTGGAAATTTGTTGTATGACACAGGGAATGCAAACCAGGGCTCTGTAATAGTATAGAGGAGTGGGAAAGGGTAGGAGGTGGAAGTAGGTTCAAGAGGGAGGAGACATAGGTATACCTATGGCTAATGCTTGTTGATGTACAGCAGAAATTAAACCAGTATTGTAAAACAATCATCAATCAATTAAAAATAAATATAATTAAAAATACACATAATATGAAGATTTAAAATGTTTGCACATGGAAAAAATAAAGTGCTCAGTTTCTTACATAATTAGCATTGTTGAAGTTAATTTTTTTTGATTGACTTAAAATAGTGACAAAAATTGCTCTTAATTATAACTGGTGGTCTAAATTAGTTCATTTATGACAATAGTCTAGATAAAAGTCATGATTTCTTTAGCATTCACATCAGAAATTTTACTTCTAGGTATTTATTTCATAGAAGTAATTGTGGATATAATATCTAACCATATTGTTCATCCCAATATAGTTTGCAATGGAAGATTTTTGTGAACCACCTAACTGTCTAAGAATAGAAAATAGTTGAATAAATTTTCATAGACTATCATATATAAGACTATGCAATTATCAAACATTATATTGTAGGATGATATTTAATGGCTTGGAAAATGATCAGGAGTCAATGTTAACCAAAGAAGCAGATTAATATTACTGTGCAAACAAAAATGTCATTTAATTCATATGTATCACATGTTTAGGGTGTTTTATTTTTTCTTTTTTAATTCTGTTTCACTGCTTTAAAAATCTTTTCTTCAATATCTACACCTTACTAGTTATGTGGATGAGACTATAATGTGGTAGCAGGCAGGCCATGATCACAATATAAGAAAATTTAGTTCTCACTTGTGCAAATTGTACTGCTTGTCCAAGGGAGTATATGGGATAGTATTCCACCAGCAATTCAGAATGCTTCAGTTTTATGGCTCCATAATTTCACACCCTGGAATGTGAAGTCAAGTGGGCCTTAGGAAGCATCACTACGAGCAAAGCTAGTAGAGGTGATGGAATTCCAGTTGAGCTTTTTCAAAACCTAAAAGATGATGCTGTGAAAGTGCTGCACTAAATATGCCAGCAAATTTGGAAAACTCAGCTGTGGTCACAGGACTGGAAAAGGTCATTTTTCATTCCAATCCCTAAGAAAGGCAATGCCAAAGAATGCTCAAACTATCACACAATTGCTCTCATCTCACACACTAGCAAAGTAATGCTTAAAATTCTCCAAGCCAGGCTTCAGTAATACATGAACCATGAATTTCCAGATGTTCAAGCTGGTTTTAGAAAAGGCTGAGGAACCAGAGATCAAATTGCCAACATCTTCTGGATCATCAAAGGAGTAAGAGTTCCAGAAAAACATCTATATTTTCTTTATTGACTATGCCAAAGCCTTTGACTGTATGGATTATAATAAACCGTAGGAAATTCTGAAAGAGATGGGAATACCATAACACCTTCTGATAAACCTGTATGCAGGTCAGGAAGCAACAGTTAGAACTGGACATGGAACAGCAGACCTGTTCCAAAAAGGAAAAGGACTCTGTCAAGGCTGTATATTATCACTCTGATTATTTAACTTATATGCAGGGTACATCATGAGAAACGCAGGGCTGAAACACAAGCTGGAATCAAGATTGCTGGGAGAAATATCAATAACCTCAAATAAGCAGCTGACACCACCCTTATGGCAGAAAGTGAAGAACTAAAGAGCCTCTTGATGAAAGTGAAAGTGGAGAGTGAAAAAGTTGGCTTAAAGCTCAACATTCAGAAAATTAACATCATGGCGTCTGGTCCCATCACTTCATGGCAAATAGATGGGAAAACAATGGAGACAATGGCTGACTTTATTTTTGGGGGCTCCAAAATCACTGCAGATGGTGATTGCAGCCATGAAATTAAAAGATGCTTACTCCTTGGAAGGAAAGTTATGAGCAACCTAGACTGCATATTAAAAAGCAGAGACATTACTTTGTCAACAAAGACCTGTCTAGTCAAGGCTATGGTTTTTCTTTAGTCGTGTATAGATATGAGAGTTGGATTATAAAGAAAGCTGAGCACTGAAGAATTGATGCTTTTGAACTGTGGTGTTGGAGAAGACTCTTGAGAGTCCCTTGGACTGCAAGGAGATCCAACCAGTCCATCCTAAAAGAGATCAGTCCTGGGTGTTCATTGGAAGGACTGATGCTGAGGCTGAAACTCCCCATACTTTGGCCACCTGATTAAAGAGCTGACTCATCTGAAAAGACCCTGATGCTGGGAAAGATTGGGGGCAGTAGGAGAAGGGGATGATAGAGGATGAATTGTTTGGATGGTATTACCTACTCAATGGACATGAGTTTGGGTAAGCTCCGGGAGTTAGTGATGGACAGGGACCCCTGGTGTGCTGTGGTTCACGGGTTCACATAGAGTTGGACACAACTGAGTGACTGAACTGTACTGAATTTCAGCATACCTTCTTCTCTGCAAGTAGAGTGGCAAAGACAGAGAAACTAGAACATTACACACAGGCTCTTCATTATCTCAGCAGAAACATATATGGTCCAAAGTCTGGCCCCACCAAATGGGAGGAGTACTGTCATTCATCTGTTGATCCAGACTTGAAGGGTAGACACTGATGAACTTTAGTAATTGAGAAAAACAGATGTCAATTATTATGGATAATCTTCACAGGGTGTATTTAAATCAAGAAGGAAAGGTAGCATAAACTCACAACTTGGGAAGCTTGTAAAAATATTATCAGTTTAAAAGTGTAAAATATATATTTTTAACTAATATATCGCAAATGTTTTAGGCTCAACAGGCATATTCAAATATAAAAGGTGTATTAGCAGCTAAAGTGTGGGAAAATACCTGAAAATGACAAATAATTAAGCAATTTAAATCAAGCTGTTTTAAATTAATTTTAACCTCTAGGTATAAATTATATCCCAGGATAAAGAAAAATTTTTTATCTTGGAGTCATTGAAAATTATTAGAACAATATATCAAAGTTAGAAATTTAAAAATGCTCTTTTAATTTAAAACAGGTGATAAGGGTCATTCCTAATATATACTAGATAATTATGATCATAATTTTTGTCTAAAGGCAATAGTTTTTGAATATGTACAAGATAACATGATAATGACTAGTAGCATTTATAATACATTTTATTGAATATAATGTTAAAATAAGAAAGATATTTAATTTTTTGTATTAATTTCTGCCTCATTTATAGCCATGTCTGTCTACAAGTAATAACCATCATATATAACCACTTAGTACATTAAAGATAACTAATACATTAATACTGATTTGCCTCAGTATCATGTAAACTGAGTATGGGGAATGGGAATGTATTTGCTTGGTCATTTCTGACTCTTCGTGACCGCATGGTTTGTATCCTGCCAGGCTCCTCTGTCCATGGAATAATCCAGGTAAGAATACTGGAGTGAAGTGTCATTTATTGCTCCAGGGGACCTTCCTGACCCAGGGATCAAACCCACATCTCTTGCCTCTTCTTCATTGGCAGGTGGATTCTTTACCACTGCTGCTGCTGCTGCTGCTACGTCGCTTCAGTCGTGTCCAACTCTGTGCGAACCCAGAGAAGGCAACCCACCAGGCTCCCCCTTCCCTGGGATTCTCCAGGCAAGAACACTGGAGTGGGTTGCCATTTCCTTCTCCAATGCATGAAAGCGAAAAGTGAAAGTGAAGTCACTCAGTGGTGTCGGACTCCTAGCGACCCCATGGACTGCAGCCCACTAGGCTCCTCTGTCCATCAGATTTTCCAGGCAAGAGTATTGGAGTGGGGTGCCATTGCCTTCTCCGTCTTTACCACTAGTGCTATGTAAACTGATCGTTGAGTGAATAATTTTATATTATTAACCCATTCCTTCTTTTTTTTTTTTTAATAGTCAAACTCAGAGCTAAAGTTTATTACAGTGAAAGGATATAAAGCTGTACAAATCAGCAAAGGAGAAGGCAGCTGGAGCAAGGGCCAGAAAAAACCAGGGCAGACTTCGAAGTATCCTCTCCCAGTGGAGTCACCCAGGAAGCATTTAAACTCTTCAGCAGTGATGATCATTGCTAAGAATCTATTTAGGCTAGGTTTGCTCAAGATATCATATATCTGATTAATACAAATTGATTTAACACAAATATTAATTCAATTACTTTATTTTCCAGCTTACTTTTGTATATCTCTTCTTTTGAAAGCTAGACAAATATATGGAAAATATTTTGGTGGTTGATGCTTGACATTCTTGATAAAATATTACAAAAATTTCATGATTAAAATTCAAAAATAAAATATTTAAATTAATTTCATTTTTAAGAGGTTTTGCTGAAGTCAATGACCATAAAATGTTCAATCTCCATCAAATTGTATCAAGATTATTGCAAAAACAAATCCTTATTCCACAATAAGAGTTCTAGTCAAGTACAGTGATTGGTTATTTCTTAATGCTACAGGGTACAATTTGCAAATTATACCCACTGGTCAAATTCAGCCTCAGCCTGTCATCTAGTTTTTAAAATAATTTTTAGTCAAAACCAGCAATGTAATATATTTACACATATTTTATGATGCTTTGTGCTATAAAAGTAGAGTTGAGTCATTGAGACAGCTACTTTATAACTGATCCTTCACAGAAAATGTTTGTTGAGCCCTGCCTTATGAGCATCTCTACAATTATTATTACTTTGTAAATTGTTTAATAATGTATGACCACATAGATCAATATACTTAAAAAGGAAAATCAAATAAAGAATTTTAAATTCAGTCTCTGAAATTTAAAGAGAAAAATAAATGGCTATTTTGAAACATAATTAATAATTTGATGTCTTTCACTTGTGTATAATTATACTGCAAACTTTAGTAGTTCTTGGTAAAATTTAAATGTAATGTCAGTTATAAAACATTAGTTCAGTCTTTATCATATGTGTTTTCTCATTGTATGATTAAATAGTAAAGTCTTCAAAAAAGGTTTTAAAACTCAAATATGGTTGACTATACATTTCTTCACTTTTTTCAACTTATATAATATAGTTTAATATTTTACCAATATCAAATATATGGCAATATGACTGTGTGGAAATAGAATTAGACAACATTCATAACAAATATTACATTATTGTCTTTCCATTAGTTTGGTTGTCTCTAACAATTCACATTAAAACTCTCCATTTTACCTTATTAAATTAACATAGTAAAACTTGCTTGGAAAAATAGATCGGTATGCATGGAATTATTTGAAATATTAGGTATTACATGAATTTTCATGTCAATTTACCAGCTGTGACTACTAAGTACTATATTTTGTGTGTGTTTGTATAGTATGTATGGTTTGCATGTGATGATATGGGTGTAGTCTTATTAACAACCTACATTTTATCCATATCAGTTTAAATTTTTGAAAGATACATCTCACTTTTAGTTCCAATAATAAAGGAAAACTTTTTAAAACATAAGCCAGATTGTTTAATCCCTCTGATCAAAACCCTCTTCTGGCTTTCATGTAATTGGAGCAAACATCATTGTGGCAAAATTCTCCCATAACCTCATCTTTTATTAATCTCCCAATTGTTTCTTCCGTTCAAACCATAATCTTTCATAAACTCATCTTAAGGCTTTTGTACTGGCTAGGTTCCAATGCCTAAAGTACTGTTCCCAAGATATTTGCATGACTCACTTCCTGATTTGTTCAGATATTTGATTTTAAAATAAATTTGTCTCAATATTTCTGTAGGTGAAGCTTTGCAGGTAAGTAATTCCCTAAGTTTGTGTTTACATATATGCATCATTATTTTGACTTCATTTTCAGCATTATTTGTTGTAGGTGTAAAATTTTAATTTGATATATATTTTCTTTCCACATTTAAAACATTTTACTCTATCATTTGCCCATTTTCATCATTTCTATTGATGCCAGCTATTAATTTTACTGATTCTCCTTGGTAATAAAATGCTTTTTTATGATTTTTCCCTCTGCTTTTGATTTTTGGCATAATGATGAGCTTACTTGGCATTCACAGTACTTCTTGAACTTAAAGTTTGAAGTGTTCCAACAGAGAAATACCCCAAGGAAGGATGAGGTTGTGACCAATTAATAATTGGGAGATGAATGCCATGGCTGGTGATGGAAATCTAGAAAGGGTACTGGTTGTTTTTACTTCAAGCCTGCTATATATAATATTGCTTGAAGCAGGGTTGAAAACTGTGCCGCATGGATCAAATATGGCTTACAGCTTGTTTTATATAGTTTGCAATATAGTTTGCAAAGTCTAAGTATTCATTATCTCAACCTCTACAGGAAACGTCTGCAGAACTCTAATTTAGAGGAAGAGTATAATCTTTCAAGTCAGGCCATTATGGTTAAAAAACAAAACAAAACAAAAATTTGGTTTTAATAAATACTAAAACCCTTTCTATTTCATTTAATTTCTCTGAACTTTGCTTGATCTCTGTATACAGTGGCAATAAGATCATCTAACAGAATTATTATGAACACTAAATAAGAGAATGCGTGCAAGAATCCAAACACCACGATGTGGTACATAATGGGCACTTAGAAAGTGTTATTTAATTATTAACTTACTGTTCCTTTGTATTGTTCACAATAGACAATCTCATGGCACAAATACCTCAAGTCTGGAACTTTGTAACAACTAACTGGATATCCTTCTATTGTTTCCATTCTCTCCTCTTCGAGCTAACTTTGGTGTTCAGTCACCATGACCTGTCTGACTCTTCATGACCCCATGGATTGCAGCAGGACAGACTTCCCTGTCCTTCACCAACTTCAAGAATTGCTCAAGTTCATGCCAAAGCTAACCTTATATGACTGTATTTAATTATAATATGTGCTTTTATTCATGCATAGTATGAGGAGCCATTTTTTTTAAATTGGAAGTTTAGTTCATATACAATGTTTTTTAGCTTCAGGCAGACAACAAAGTGAGATATATATATATATATTACTTTTTGAATTCTTTTCCCTTATGAGTTATTAGAAAATATTGACTATAGTCCTCTGTGCTATAAAGTAGATCTCAAAGAACATCCTGCATACTACATATCTATTTTATATATAGTACTATGTGCAAAACTACTTTTTCACACTTTTTCTTTTCCTTTGTTTCATTCAAGAATGACTGTCCAATCTAGAATAAAAGTGACTTTTTCTAGTGCAGAATGAATCCATACTGAATAACCAAATGTGTAACATGAAGACTTAATACTTCCAATAATATAAGAAGGGAAATATATTTTTTGTTGTTTTGGCTGTTCTTAAAGACTCAGTGCATTAAAACGCCCTGATTTTAGTGGGCCATTAAGGAGCTCTTCGACTGAACATGAAGGGCTTTTCTGACAGATGTTTGTAATGGAAATTATAGGTATTCAAGGGATAATTAAAAAAGAAATGATCTGCCCCAATATTAGGAGATCTCAGCCTGGGATACCATCCAGTTAAGCTGCCAAGAAGAGTAACCACTGTTTGAACCTTGCTGGCTCAGCATCCATTCCAGATTATCTCTTTATACTCAAAAACATGGAAAATTAAACTTGCCTGGAATCTAATAGAATGGCACTAAATGCCTATTCTTGTGAGTGGAAAATTCATTTTTTTAGTCAAAGTGTTCTTTGACCCAGCCATCTGCTCAATGGAAGTGATGCCCAACCTATGTCATCATTTTTTTTTAATAGTGTTACCTTTGGGGTACTTTATGAAGATTCTATCCAAAAACATCTTTCTGTAGGAAATTTTAAGAACTCTTGTTACTGAGGAAGAGCTCCTTAATTTAAATATGCTAAAAGCCATGAACTAGAGCATTATGGAAGAGCAGTACTATTATTTTTGTTACATATGTGATACTGTACATTTTGCATCAAGCTTCTTTATAATATTTTTTGGGGGATTAGTATGTCCCAAACTATTTTATAAAACTTTGGTTTCCAACTGCAGCATGTGTCAAAGTCATCCAAAGTGTTCATTAAATCCCAGATCACTGAACCTTGACCACAGAGTTACTGATTTAGTAGGACCAGAGTGAATCCTTATATTTATATATCTAACAATTCCCCAGGTGCCACTGTTGCTTGTGGTGGCACAATTGGATAAACATTGATATAATACAGAAAACACAGAAAAATTATTTTATCATGCAATAATTCTGTGGGATAATATGCTTGAATTTTCCATTCTGAGTACCATAGTCTTTTGTGCTAGCCTCAACTACTGTACTTCATTCAAATATTTATATAATATCTTTTGCAGACATTTTTAAAATTTAAAATGGGTTCTTCACATATTGTCAAATCCTCACAACTGAGTTAGAATGTATGAATTATCTAAGAACTTGTATATATATATATATATGTATATATGTGTGTATGTATATATATATATATATCATATTTATAATATTGAATACACATGCATGTTTTTCAAAAATTACCAAATTTAAAATTAGTATAATTTATTTCAATTGTAAGCTCAGTTAGATGTGATTTAAGTTGTGTCTATAAGCTAATCATTTTTCATTTTCTCATTTGGTTCTTGATAATACATTTATCCCATGATCTGAGTAGTTAGTTAAAAATGTAATGATCTTTTTATCCTTTTTCCTGCCTCACTCCCTTCTTATTTTTATAAAACACTTTTTTATTTGGTTTCAAAAAAATCTTCTTTCTTCACTTTTTATTCTTTTATATTTCTAATGTGAATTTTGTTTTGATAGTTCTAATTATTCATCTTTTTTATTAACACAGCTATTAACTATGCTAACATTTTCACATGTCCTCTTCAAAATGCCAACTTCAGAGTATTTTTGCATATTTTTCAAAAATATTTTTATGGTCTGAAGTATGATTTGAAGGAATTGATCTTTGTAGTGCTGGACTGGTGGAAGGGGATTATAGCCCGTGAAATTTTGGTGGAAGGTGAACTTCTTCAGGATTTTTTATGAATTGAAAAATCTTTCAATCTAGTCATAAATAATTGACTGATATTTTTTGTTTTAAGATGAGCAACCATCCCCCTTTGTTGGGATCTTTTATGATTAGTTATGTTAATAGCAAAAATGCATGACCATACTAGACACTGTTCTTATTGTTGAAGAATTTAAGTCACAATCAAGTTGAACTATCATTAGTTTTGTCAAAGACTTATATAAAGTTTTTCTTTTTTTTTTAAGATCTAACCAGAGAAGAACATATTGAAGAATTGACTTGACATTTGGCTTGCATAAAAGAAATAAGAAATCAGAACATGGATTATAAATTATTTGGAAAAGATTTTTCTGACTTTTATCCACTTTCTTTGAACTTTTTACAGTTAGAGAAATAGATTATCTTCTGAATAGTTCTATTCAAAATAATTTACTTGATGATGAATATCATATATGAAACAAAAATTCATTTTCCTTGATCCTTTGTAATGTCAATCCATTAAAACCATTTGTTATTAGATAAAAAACAGATAAACAAGGCTTGCTTTTTTAAGAAAAAAAATGCTTTTTTAAGAAAAACTTGTTTTTCAGAATGAAAATGCTAGCAGCTATATAAACATATTTATGTATATCTGAAATTGATATGTCTTCAATCTCTGTTAACTGGATTGGTCATTATATTGACTGGGAATGGAAAAATCCTTAAAAATGTTGCAAATAATAACTTACAATGTCTTCCTCACCATGTCTCTCAGAAATGAACTTCTTCCCAAGCTGTCCATAAACATGAACTCTCTTAACATATAATTTATTGATTATTTTTTAAGTCCAGAGTTGTAATTATAAACAAGCTTTTCTTTACAGTTTTCATGTCATTAGAATAATTATTGTTTAACCACTGCCCTCTTTATAAAGTAGAAAATAAATGGTTTCAAACAAGACTCATCATTCAATTTGTGGTTAATTGATATAATTAGAGTATATTTCATCATTTATCTTTCTAAACTGATAATACTGTGAAAAATGTGTAGCTTCTTTGCATTCTTTCTTGAAATATTTGACAAGCTCTTTTATATTTTGGAGAAAGCATGTTTTCTGGGTTTTAAAGTTTACTTACAGTAGTTTTTCAGCTTTTCATATGCTAGTGAAACATNTTGACTGATATTTTTTGTTTTAAGATGAGCAACCATCCCCCTTTGTTGGGATCTTTTATGATTAGTTATGTTAATAGCAAAAATGCATGACCATACTAGACACTGTTCTTATTGTTGAAGAATTTAAGTCACAATCAAGTTGAACTATCATTAGTTTTGTCAAAGACTTATATAAAGTTTTTCTTTTTTTTTTTTTAAGATCTAACCAGAGAAGAACATATTGAAGAATTGACTTGACATTTGGCTTGCATAAAAGAAATAAGAAATCAGAACATGGATTATAAATTATTTGGAAAAGATTTTTCTGACTTTTATCCACTTTCTTTGAACTTTTTACAGTTAGAGAAATAGATTATCTTCTGAATAGTTCTATTCAAAATAATTTACTTGATGATGAATATCATATATGAAACAAAAATTCATTTTCCTTGATCCTTTGTAATGTCAATCCATTAAAACCATTTGTTATTAGATAAAAAACAGATAAACAAGGCTTGCTTTTTTAAGAAAAAAAATGCTTTTTTAAGAAAAACTTGTTTTTCAGAATGAAAATGCTAGCAGCTATATAAACATATTTATGTATATCTGAAATTGATATGTCTTCAATCTCTGTTAACTGGATTGGTCATTATATTGACTGGGAATGGAAAAATCCTTAAAAATGTTGCAAATAATAACTTATAATGTCTTCCTCACCATGTCTCTCAGAAATGAACTTCTTCCCAAGCTGTCCATAAACATGAACTCTCTTAACATATAATTTATTGATTATTTTTTAAGTCCAGAGTTGTAATTATAAACAAGCTTTTCTTTACAGTTTTCATGTCATTAGAATAATTATTGTTTAACCACTGCCCTCTTTATAAAGTAGAAAATAAATGGTTTCAAACAAGACTCATCATTCAATTTGTGGTTAATTGATATAATTAGAGTATATTTCATCATTTATCTTTCTAAACTGATAATACTGTGAAAAATGTGTAGCTTCTTTGCATTCTTTCTTGAAATATTTGACAAGCTCTTTTATATTTTGGAGAAAGCATGTTTTCTGGGTTTTAAAGTTTACTTACAGTAGTTTTTCAGCTTTTCATATGCTAGTGAAACATTTCTACAAATTTTGAAAAATTTTTATTGTGGTGTTTTTCAGAGATTTTTGGCAGGCTTTACGTGGATGTTGCATGGTGCATGCTTAATTGGGTCCCACTCCTTTGCAACCCTATGGACTGTAGCCTGCCAGGTTCCTCTACCCATGGGATTTTCCAGGTATGAATATTAGTGTAAGTTGCCATTTTTTCCTCCAGGGGATCTTTGAGACTCAGGCATCAAACTCATCAAACTCATATCTCCTGTGTCTCTTGCATTGCATGTGGGTTCTATAACACTGAGTCACCTGAGTAGTCCATGGTAGACTTAGACCTGTATATTAATTGTCTCAATATATAATGATTGTTGAAGAAGTGTATATCATATCTGTTTTCTGACAAATCTAACATAACATTAATTTCATAATGTTATGATTAATCCTTAGTCACATGGCTTAACTTTTAAGATTAATTTTGGAATTATTCTAAAGCAGTTCTATAATGGATTAATTTTTTGCCCTAGTGTTAGTTTAGTAATGTATACAGAAAATTTTGGTTGTTATAACAAGTGTGGAAGGAGGAAAGGGGTGGTTGCTATTGCCATCTATGAGTGGAGGCCAGGGATGCTGCTAAACATCCAATAATGAATAGGACATTTCCCCATACTAAAGAAATATGTATCTCTAAATGTCAATGCTACTGATGTTTCAAGGCTGATCAAGAGTATCTCACTCAACACAGTCTATAAGCATGATAAAATTTGAAATCTCATTGAAAACTATCCTTTCTGTATATTCTTGCATTAGCATCAACTTATGATGAGCTGATTAGTCATTCTATGTTATCCTTTCTAATTTCTCTGACCATTATGATATATGTAATGACCGTGGATCTTAGCTGTGAAGAAAACTTGAAGAACAGAAGTAAGACTTCACCCTTTTGGAATAAGTATTTACTTTCTGTGGGTCCCTAGTGACTCAGATGGTAAAGAAACTGCCTGCCATGCAGGAGACTGGGTTAAATCCCTGGGTCAGGAAAATGTCCAGAGAAGGGAAAGGCAACCCACTGCAATATTCTTTCCAGGAGAATTCCATGAACAGAGGTGCTTGATGGGCTACAGTTCATGGAGTTGCAAAGAACTGGACATGACTGAAGGACTAACATTTTCTTTCTGTGGGCTGGTAATGCATAATTGTGCTGTCTGCTTCCACTGTTTGTATTTTTTATTTGCTTTCCTTTTCTGTGTGATTACATGGTATGTGTGATTTTCAGCTTTTATAGGATAGATGATTTACTTAAACCACTAAAAAACATCAAGTTGCCCTCCTCTCTTTTATTAAAATACAATTTATGAATAAGCATAGTTGCTTGAAAAAATCAAATTTACTCTTAATTTATTTGCAAAATGCAATTCACTTTCCTTCTCTCTCCTCTTTGAGTGAACTGGAAAAAATAAAGAGAGCAAGATTAAGCTGACAATTAAAAATTGCACACAAATATACAGTTAATAGAAGAGAAAATATGTCTTGTTTGCATGAAGAGAGAGAAAGAGCAACTGATTATTCTATTCTGAGATAAACTTTGATGATAAAGGCATATTTCTGATCCGAAATCCAGGCTTGGCACTTTGCTATGGATTATGGGAAAGCATAACTACCTAGATTTTTATTTAAAATGCGGTTTAATGTCACTGGTACTGTGTTGTTATACTACACTGAATTTTTTCCTTACCTGCCTTCATTATTAAATTTAAAGTGGTATAACCTTCACCCATCTCCTGTGACAATTAGCTTTGTTTGACATGGAAAGAAGTAAAGATTTTGAAGGACAGGGATTTTGCAGCTCATGAGCTTTGTGTCTACAGTACAAATGACAAAAGAATATATCTTTGAGTACTTTATGCATCTATCTCATCTTCTTAAATGACCCCCACAAACACCCTAAGCAGGATGCCATAGTAGCTCTTAGTCAAGGATTAAATTTTTAAACCAAATAAGGTCAATCAGTGCTTCTTAATTGAGAGTTTGAGGTTGTGACACAGAATAACCAAGAAACGTGTATAGGAGCTGAGAAAACGCCCAAACAGAAAAGACTGAAGAAGGCCCAACGGGATAAGTAGAAAAATGCAGTAAAGGAAAATGTCCTTAACACCTGTAGGTTCTTGTGGTTTCTGAAGCCAGATGAGCGCACCTGCTTTGTTTTCAATGAAATACTTTAAATCTTTATAACAATGTTACTTCAGCATTTAAGTTAGACCATGATATTTTATGCTACTTTCTAACAAAAAAAATTAATAAAGCCTACAATAACATAGTTAATGGTAATATTTAACAAATGATATTTAATGGCAGCTGTGCAGCACAGGAGCAGCAAGCGACCGAGAGGAGATACCCCACATCCAAGGTCAGGAGCGGTGCCTGTGCTTCACTGGACCAGCCATGTGGAGATACCCAATGTCGTAGGTCAGAAAAACCCCAGTAAGATGGTAGGCATTTGAGCGGCTGTGAGGAGACACCCCATGTCCAAGGGCAAAGAAGAAGACCCAGCAAGATGCTAGGAGGGGCGAATCCATGTTTAGAATCAATCCCCATTCTTGCTGGAGACATTCAGAGGGCTCAAACAAACCTTGTGTGCACCAGGACCCAGAAGCCCCAAAAAGACTGAGACAGAACTGTATCTGAGCATCTCTTGTGGAGGTGCAGGTCAGCAATGGTCTGGTGCAGGGACAGGGGCTCTGAGTGTGGGTATGACATAAGTCATCTTGGAAGAGGTAGCCATTAACCCCACTATAGAGCTACCAGAACTTACATAGAACTGGGAAATAGATTCTTGGAGGGCACAACAGAACCTTGTGCACCAGGACCCAGGAGAAAGGAACAATGACCCCACAAGAGTCTTGCCTGTGGGTGTCCGGGAGTCTCTGGTGAAGGCGTGGGTTGGTGGTGGCCTGCTACAAAGTTGGAGGCATGGACTGTAGCAGTTCATGCCTGGGTAGCCAGGAAGAGCTACCGCACGCCTGAGGCCAGGGGCAGTGGCCGGGAGGAGCCATCCCATATCCAAGGAGTGGTGGCTATGTGGGGGCAGGAGGGCCTAGAGGAGCTATACCACGTTCAGAGTCAGGAGGGGCAGCAGTGAGGAGATACCCCCCATCGGAGGTAACGAGCAGTGGCTGCACTTTGCTGGAACAGCTATGAAGAGATACCCCACATACAGGGTAAGAGAAACCCAAGTAAGATAGTAGGTGGGGCAAGAGGGCATCAGAGGGCAGACACATTGAAACCATAATCACAGAAAACTAGTCAA
>SJYW01012812.1:670533-681614 GCA_006410735.1 Raphicerus campestris
TATATTTGGCCCTTTCTCTGGCGTTGTTATCTGTGTGGGGTCGCTACCAAGGCAGTTCCCTCTGTTTGATTTCCTCTGTTTGCTGGTCTCTTCCATGTCTGATTTCAGTCTTGACACAGGGATGGCGGTGGTGGACGGGGCCTGTCCTAGGCTTCATGCACCTCCCAGGTTCTAAGCCACTCAGTTTCGGCGCTCAGGAAGCCCCCAAGGCGCAGATTTGGTTGGCCCTGAGCTCTGTTCCCTTCCCAAGTCCAACTAGCTAGGGAGTTGGGCGAGCGCAATTGCCTCAATTTCTGGGCTTTTCGTGCTGCTCCGATTTCTGGGAGCGCTGCTGGGGCTCCTTCTCAGGCAGATGATGATTGTCCAGAGCCCCTCAGAAGTCTTAGTTAGTAAAGAAACCTGCTTGCAATTTGGTAGGTAATTCTCTTGCGCTTCGATTACCCCCCTTCCACCACTTATGTCTCTTTCTGCCCGTCACCCGAGGGAGGGGATGGTCTGGGACCAGCTATTTCCAATCGGCCCTTTGTTCTGTGAGCGGGACTGTTGCCGTGTCTTATGTTCTAGCATTCCGTGTGGTGGCTATCTCACAGTCTGGTTTGCTAGTCCAAGTTAGTTCGTTCTGGCCACGAAGGGACCCGATTCTGGCCGCATTACGACCCGATTCTTGCGAAAAGCCTTGAAGCCTGCATTTCCGCGGCCCGCTTGTTAGCAAACTGCAGCTGGCGGGTCCGCTCCTCCCTGCCCAACCCCCACTCGCTGGTGCCGGAGGCAGGCGTTTGTGCTGCTTATCCACAGGGATTTGCTGTTGGATTCGTAATCTTTTGGTTTTAATTATTTGTTTTTTCTTCCTGTTATGTTGCCATCTGTGCTTCCCAGGCTCGACACAGACACGGCTGTGAGAATGTTTCCTGGAGATTGGAGACCTCTCTTTTTAAGAGTCTCTTCCCGGGATGGGATTCCCTTCCTGGGACAGGGCTCCCTCCCTACCTCCTTTGTCTCTTTTCTCATCCCTTATATTTATTCCTACCTGTTTTCGAAGCCAATGATCTGCTTTGCTCGATGCCTGATGTCCTCTGCCAGCATTCAGAAGTTGTTTTGTGGAATTTATTCAGCGTTGAAATGTTCTTTTGATGAAGTAGTGAGGGAGAGAGTGTTCTCCCCGTCCTATTCCTCCGCCATCTTTTCTGTTTCTCCCCTTCGACTGTTTAGATCACAACAATCTGGAAAATTCTTCAAGAGATGGGAAAACCAGACCACTTAACTGCCTCATGAGAAACCTGTATGCAGGTCAAGAAGCAACAGTTAGAACTGGACATAGAACAATGAACTGGTTCAAAATTGGGAAAGTAGTATGTCAAGACTGTATATTGTCAACCTGCTTATTTAAATTCTATGCAAAATACATCATGCAAAATACCAGGCTGGATTAAACTCAAGCTGGAATCAGGATTGCCAGGAGAAATACCAATATTCTCAGATATGCAAATGAGACCACCCTAATAACAGAAAGCAAACAAGAACTAAAGAGCCTCCTGATGAAAGTGAAAGAAGGGAGTGAAAAAACTTGGCTTAAACTCAACATTCAAAAAACTAAGTTCATGACATCTGGTTCCATCACTTCATGGAAAAAAGGAAACAGTGACAGACTTTATTTTCTTGGGCTCTAAGATGACTGCAGATGGTGACTGCAGTCCTGAAATTAAAAGATACTTTCTCCTTGGAAGAAAAGCTATGACCAGTCCTGACAGCATATTAAAAAGCAGAGACAATGCTTTGCCAACAAAATTCCCTATAATCAAAGCTATGGTTTTTCCAGTAGTCATGTACTGATGTGCAAGTTGGACAGTAAAGAAGGCTGAGCACCAAAGAATTGATGCTTTTGAACTGTGGTGTTGGAGAAGACTCTTGAGTCCCTTGGACAGCAAGGAGATCAAACCATTCAATTCTAAAGGAAATCAGTCTTGAATATTCATTGAAAGGACTGATGTTAAGACTGACTCTCCAATATTTTGGCCACCTGATGCAAAGAAGTGACTCATTGAGAAAGATCCTGATGCTGGGAAAGACTGAAGGCAGTAGGAGAAGGGGATGACAGAGGACGAGATGGTTGGATAGTATCACTGACTCAATGGACATAGTTTGAGGAAACTTGGGCGTTAGTGAAAGACAGGGAAGCCTGGTGTGCTGGAGTCCATGCGCTTGAAAAGAGTGCACTTACTGAGTGACTGAACAACAACATTTCAATAGTGGCCTTAGAGTAAATCAGCTTATCCTCCATAATATTGGTGGGCCTCATCCAATCAGTCAAAAACCTTAAGAATATAGACAGATTTCCTAAAGAAGGAATTTTCCCAAGAGTGCAACATAGGAGGCCTCCCTGGGTTTCCATACTGGCACCCTCTGGATTCATATTTAAGAATGCAGCATTAATAATATCCTGAATATCCAACCTGTGTTGGAAATATGCCTTCCCTATGTATTTCGTACTTGCCAGTCCCCATGATTACTGAGTCAATATATTTAAATAAATTCTCTCTCTCCATATGTATAATTTTATGTTTGCCTTAGGTTCTGTTTCTATCATATTTCTGTTTATCTGGAGAACCTTGAATAATACAATTGCATGCTTTGCTACAGTCCAGTATGTTCATGATAAAAATCACTGTATCAGTGTCCACATTTTCTCTTCCCTGTGCCTTCCAGCAAGGTGAGATGTAATATTTCTGTCCTTTGTGCCTTTAGCAAAGAACTTCTCACTAGTCTTCGTCTCCCCCTGGGTCCTGATTAAGAAGATCCTCTTGCACACAATTTTGTGGCTATAAAACTGTATCCCCAGTTGCTCTCAAAATACTTTTTTGATAACTTATAGAACCATTTTTTAAGAGCTGGATCAGCTAGTGTTGTGAAGGTTTCTAGCCCCATCCCCAGTGGCTACCCTCCAGCAAACACTATCACTTTTATACCAAAAACTTTTTTGACTTGCAAGAGCTCAACAAAAGATTCTTTAGCTCAATGATTTTAAAAAGGTAAAACCATTTGATGTCAAAAATAAAGAACATTTAAGTTTAAAAAAAAAAACCCAAAACGAAGAACAAACTGCTTTGCTATTTTGAACGTCTCTGTGTTGTCAATATGACAGTAGCATTAGATTGGAAGGGGAAAGAAGGGAAGAGAAAGAGAGAAGTCTTTACTCTACAATATTATTTATGTATTTTTCAGTGGAAATGTTGTTTCAGGTTTCTATGTCCTACTCTCAGTAATTGTTCTCTACTGCTTAATTTTTACAAACAGTAGAAAATGTTTAGAACATTCATATGTGGACATATACTGATATTTGTATACTGATATTTCTTGATGTTTGGGCAATATGATACACAATTTGCACAATAAATAAGTTGAAATTGGTTCCAATGTATGCTTTATTTGCTTAACTCAAGGTGGTTGTTTTTGGATTTGAGTCTGTAATTCTAAAAGAGTATAATTTTATATGAAATATCATTGCTCAAACATCTCCATTCTTTGTTGACAGAAAACAGAATAGAAAAATGTGCTGCTTGGTTGACAGTTGTCAGCAATTATTAAGCTTTTGTTCAGAGAAATAATTATAGGTTTACAGAGAAAAGGATTTATAATTAAGAAGTATTCAAAATTCAACTTTTAATGCTGCTTCTAAAGTTATAAAAAAAAAGAAGTAAAATCTTGTAGAGTTGTATAGCAGATTCACTTCCCAATTAGGTAACCCTGGTCCCAATTTTCTCTCTCCTTTCAGTTTGTCAACATGTACCATATATGTATATATATATATATCCCATCTTTAAGCTATATTGACCTCTCTGTTCAACGATTATTGCACTCTCAGATTATTTTTCTCTCAGAATGCCTTTGGCCCTCTTTTGTAACTAATATATTTTAACAATGAATTTCCTAATGTGTAAGCTTACATAAAATAATTCTGTCACCTTTGATATTGCAACAGAATATGCCCATATTGTAAGAGCGCCTATTTCATATGAGGCTTTTATTCAAAGCACATCCCTCCAATGAATTGTAAATGTCCTTGAGAAAAGGGAACAAATCTTCCTTGTCATTATTTGTGTCTGAAATAGTATATGCTCATCTAACTTATATCACCTTGATATATTGAATTATCTTACAGAAAATATATAAAGTAAGTTATTAAGTAAAATATCAGTAATAAAAGTATTAAGTAAGAAAGTCTACACATACTAGTTTTCTATATCTTTATTGTTAGTTTCTCAGTCAGGTCTGACTCTTTGTAATCCCATGGTTTGTAGCCTGCCAGGCTTCTCTGTCCGTTGGATTTTCCAAGCAAGAATACTGGAGTGGGTTACCATTCCCCTCTCTGGGGGATCTTCCCAACCCAGGTCTCCTGGTCTCCTGCCTTGCAGGCAGATTCTT
This sequence comes from Raphicerus campestris, assembly GCA_006410735.1. Classification (NCBI taxonomy): domain Eukaryota; kingdom Metazoa; phylum Chordata; class Mammalia; order Artiodactyla; family Bovidae; genus Raphicerus; species Raphicerus campestris. Next base: position 674,953 of record SJYW01012812.1, read on the forward strand.
TACCATCTGAGCCATCAAGGAAGTCTGATGCTGCTGCTGCTGCTGCTAAGGCACTTTAGTCGTGTCCGACTCTGTGTGACCCAATAGATGGCAGCCCACCAGGCTCCTCCGTCCCTGGGATTCTCCAGGCAAGAATACTGGAGTGGGTTGTCATTTCCTTCTCCAGTGCACAAAAGTGAAAAGTGAAAGGGAAGTCGCTCAGTCGTGTCCAACTCTTCGCGACCCCATGGACTGCGGCTTACCAGGCTCCTCCGTCCATGGGATTTTCCAGGCAAGAGTACTGGAGTACTTTTCTATATTTTTTATCTTAAATTTTTGTGAATTTTTTTTCTAATTATAGTTTCACTGATATTCTTGTCCAAACATGTATGTTTATTTCTCTAACAGAAATTTCAAAGTACTTTTTGATATGTGTATATGTAAAGTAGAGCAGTTTAAAGAGGAAATCACCTTAGAATTTTACAATTAAAATAACTAATCTGAGTTTACCATAGAATCACTTATGATGCTTTAAAAGAAAATACATTTCTCTGAGTACTGCTCCCGTGTAGCTTGAGTCATTGGAGATTTACATCAAAGAATGGTTCAAATGTGAGAAGCTACAACTGTGAATTAAAAAGTACAAATATTTTTAATAAGAAGACACAAAATGAAATGACATGCCATTGTAAGTCACATGGTAACACTGAACAATCTGTTAACTTATACACATATTAAAAATCTACTCTATATGAAACATTGTTCTCCTTTGGGGGCATATGCCAGTAAAATAAAATAGATCCTTGCTCTAATGGAAATTTTATTCTGCTAGTGGAAATCAGATGATTCACAATTAAAATAACAAAGATATCAATTTTTAGTTGCTAGAAACTGGAAAGAATGGTGGGATAAAGGTGAAAAAAGAAGTGCTATATGAATCATATGTGCTATGTCAGGAAAGGAATTTCAGATTTAAATATGATGCTGTAGGTTGATATCATCATAGAGTGACAATTGGGTCAGAACTTCCATAAGTGAGGGTTTTTTTCAGGTAGATAACTGGTGTTAGTAAATTCTGAGCAGAAGAGTATAAAATTTAAAGCTCTAAATCAAGGATATGCCTGAAATGAAGAATCAACAAGGGCGGTAGTGTAGCTAAGAGTGAAATGAGTGGAATGAATGGGGAGAGTGGTAAGAAAGGAGATAAGAGCTATGGGGTGAGAAGAGGATTATGTCAGATTTATGGACCACTGTAGTGAATTTGTTTTTATACTCATTAGGAAGAGGAGTTCTTGCAAACTTTTAATTAGCATATTGCCACAACCTGCCTTAAGAATTTAAAGTATGACTTTGTGTATTAGAATTGAATACCTCTAAACAAGAATACAAACAGAGAGGTCAGTTAAGAAGCTACTGCACTAATCCAGGTAAGTATTGATAGTGCCTTAAACCAGTGCAGTAGAGGATTGGAATTATTTTGAAGCTATAGCCAAAATAATTTTCCAACACACTGAAGGTGTAACACGAGAGACAGGGAAACCAAAGATGATTCCCGTGACTCTAGTCTTAAACTTAGTGACTGGAGTTCCTATCAACTGGGACCTATAAATATCAGTATGTCTAAGGAAAGGTTTTGCATATTTTACATATTCCATTAAGAATCTTGAGATGGGAAAATTATCCTGGGTTTTCTGGAGGAGACCTAAAGGCATCTATGGATAAAATGGGGGAAAAGGGGAGAGTTTTACACACAAACACACAAGAGAGGAAGTGAAGATGAAGCAGAGAGAAATTTGAAAATGCTAGCCTTGAAAGACCGCAGATATTCACCTACAAGCCAAGGAATGCTGGCAGCCACAGAAGCTAAAAGACATAGAAACATTTTTCTCTGAGAGCCTCTAGAAGGTATATTTCCCTACCAATATATCATATAGAATTAGGTGAATCATATGTGCTATGCTGGAAAAAGAATTTCAGATCCCTTCATTTGAGGGCCTTGATTTTGCCCAGTGATATTTATTTTGGACTTCTAGTTTCCAGACCTGTGAGATAATTTCTGTTGTTTTAAGGCACCAAGTTCCCGGTAATTTGTTACAGCAGCATAGAATATATAGATACTAATAGATTGTACTCCAAATTGGTAAAAATTGCAAATTCCATAGCAGTCTATGAAAGTTCATATTTTTCTATACTGTTGTCAGCATCTGACATCATCACATTTAAAAATATTTGCTAATCTGACTGGTGAAAAATTCCAACTGCTTTAGTTTTAATTATACTTTCTCTGTTAATGTTTAGGTTGAACTTATTTTCATATCATTACTGGTCATTAGGGACTTCCCTCCTAGGTCAGTCAGTAAAGAATCTGCCTGCAGTGAAGGAAACCTGGGTTCTATCCTTGGGTTGGGAAGATCCCCTGGAGAAAAAAATGACAACGCATTCCAGCATCCTGGTGGGCTGCAGTCCATGGGGTCGCAGAATCGGGCGGGCATGACTGAGCTACTAACACTCACTAACTCATTGGTTATTTGCATTTCCCCTTATGACATGTTTTTCAAACATCTTCCAATTTATATTTTGATTTATAAGAATTTTTTTAAGTATTCTGCCTGATATATAATGCAAACAGTTTCTTCAAAATTGGGTTGTTTACAAGATTGAAGCTTTGATTTATTAAATTTTGTTGTCTCCTTTCTAGCTTTTGAATTTATTGTTTTGTTTTGTTTTAGATGGCCTGCCCCCAAAATATATTTTTATATATTTATTTTTTATATTTTTTACTATGTTGAAATCTTACAATTTTTTTGAAAATATGAGCTACTGATATGAATTACGTTTACATCAGAAATACAGTTATTAAAAAAAAGTTTACTGGATAGTATATTCCTTCTGCACTAGTTTAAGATACCAACTTTATCACATAATATTTAGAATTTTTAAAATTTTGCTTCACAGATCTTTATATTTATCCTACCAATAGAATAACACTATGTAATTTTATATAGATGCATGATGCATTTATGCAAGTCCTTCTTGCTTCCCCTCTTTAAAAATATTGTATTTGAATACAATTTTGTTATTCACCTTTGCATAGAAATATTTGCTCATACATAAAAATATTTAAATGTTATAAGAAGCATGGGAATTCTAGATAAAATAATTTGGAGGTACGATTGATGAAGCATTTAACTTGCATATTAACTAAACAGGAAAAAAGTTTATTTAGCCTGTAATAGTTTAAATTAGAATATTTAATGTATTTTTAAAGATTTTCTCATTTTGATCAATGTTTTAAGAACTGAGAAGATATATTATTTTTTAATTCACATTTTATAAGAAATAAACATGCTGATTTTTGTTATCATTTGTACATTTTATTGCCTTTAAAGTAAACATTAACTTTAATGGCCAATACTATTTTAAAAACAACTGAACAAAGGAAAGACTTCTGCCAACTAAACTATGAGATAGTCTTTTTTATCACATTTTTTATTTTCTGAAAGAAGAATTTTCAAGTTAATTAATTATATAGTTATCATATAGTGGAACAATGGTAAGGAATCTGCCTACTGCAGTAGACACAGGGAGATATGGGTTCAGTCCCTGTGTTAGGAAGATCCCCTGTAGTAGGAAATGGCAATCCACTCCGGTATTCTTGCTGGAAAATTCCATGGGCATAGGAGCTTGATGGGCTTGCAGTTCATGGGGTCGCAAAGAGTAGGACAGGACTGAACACACAGCACCATATCTTATAAGACTTGCATTTGTTTTAAAAAGGCAATGTAAGCAAATTAACTTAGTTAAGATTTCCGAAAACTCTCACCATCAAAGTGCAAATTTCTGAAAATCTTTACCTCATGCACTTCATATCCATACTTTTAAACATAATGCCATCCTGAATGCTATCAAGACCACTAGGATAAAACTTTCCTTAAAATAATCCATAAAAGGGCTGCTGCCATTTGTCCTGTGGCCTTAGCTAATTTTGTCTTTAAGGAGATCTCATTACCCTTTCGTTCCAACCTTGACATGTTTCTAAATAGGTCTGATTTATCACCTCTAGAAACCAGTGATTCCTATGTGATAAAAGATAATTCCACTATTAACCATATGATTTTTATGAAACCGTTGGAATCTAATTTGAATATTTGGATACAGATGGTTCTGATATTCATACACTTACAAGCCCATTTTTATTTGACTGCCACCAGAGCAGAGCAATTGTATATAAAAATTGCAAATGTGCATCTTAGAATAAATAAAATGTAGAATTTATTTTGTTTTCTTGTAATGTATCCTGAACACTAAGAGATCAAACTGACAATGGGCACTTCTCATAGACATTTTAAGGCAAAACATTACAGTACTTGAAATCATCTATAACCATTCAGTGTGAATTCAAAGAGATTCAGAGATTTAAAAAAAAAATGAGTTGGAAATGCAAGGAACACAGATTGCAAAATTAAATCAGCAGCAGAGGCAGAAAAAAAAAAGTAATTTCTTGCTGCAGAAATTCAAATCAGCAACATGTAGAATAAATTTAGAAGTTCCCCAAACAGGAAAAAAAAAGGCCATTAATTGAAACTTGACCATTAATGAGTATTTTGGGTTCTGATTCTTGCTTCTTTCCCTTCCAAAAATAAGCATCTTTCTTTGTTTTATATTACAGACCAGCTTCTTTAATACAGAAGGAGGCAAGAGCACTTGGCCGTTGATATGTCAGGGTTCACTTTTTTATTTGCAAGTTACTTGCTGTGTCAGCTTCACTACTTAAACTTTAAAAATTTATCTCTATGGATTTATGCTAAGGGGTTTGAGCTACATTGTTTTCCTAAATGTGGGCCACATAATCCTGGTTCTACAATATATTAAGCCTCCTTTAAGACAACAAATGTTGTGATTAAATAAGTTAAGAAACTTTATCTTAAATTTCTCTCTTAGAGATTTAAAGAGTATGTTAAATACACAGAGAAATTCCACAGTGAAAAAGAAACCTATTTAAGACTGTTGTTCAGTTCCTAAACAAGAAAGACATGTTCACTAAAAATGGCTTATTNAACTTTATCTTAAATTTCTCTCTTAGAGATTTAAAGAGTATGTTAAATACACAGAGAAATTCCACAGTGAAAAAGAAACCTATTTAAGACTGTTGTTCAGTTCTTAAACAAGAAAGACATGTCCACTAAAAATGGCTTATTTCTTTACCCAGCAATTAACAATGTCCCTTAAATCTGGTCTAGTCCTTGCTTCTCCAGCAAGAAGAGACAATTCTTTCCTAATTCATGCTATGTTAAAAAAGGATTAGAATAACTGAGAAAGAATTATTTAAAATGATGGAGGAAGTTCAATTGTCTGGTTTACTTATACAAGTATCCCTTTGTAGTCTCTGAAGTGAAGTGAAGTCGCTCAGCTGTGTCTGACTCTTTGTGACCCCATGGATTGGAGCCTACCGAGTTCCTCCGTCCATGGGATTTTACAGGCAAGAGTGCTGAAGTGCAGGCAAGTAATACCTATATAAGAAGACTCTTTATATAATGTTTGTGTGTGTCTGTTCATGTGCGTGTGCTCAGTCATGTCTGACTCTTTGCAAACCCATGGGCTCTAGCCTGTCAGGCTCCTCTGTCAACGGAATTTTTCAGGCAAGAATTACTGGAGTAGGTTGCTNCTGTGTCTGACTCTTTGTGACCCCATGGACTGTAGCCTACCGACTTCCTCCATCCATGGGATTTTACAGGCAAGAGTGCTGGAGTGCAGACAAGTAATACCTATATAAGAAGACTCTTTATAAAGTGTTTGTGTGTGTCTGTTCATGTGCGTGTGCTCAGTCGTGTCTGACTCTTTGCAAACCCATGGGCTCTAGCGTGTCAGGCTCCTCTGTCAATGGAATTTTTCAGGCAAGAAGTACTGGAGTAGGTTGATATTTCTTGCTCCAGGGGATCTTCCTTACCCAGGAATTGAACTGGCTTTCTTGCAGCTCCTACATTGGCAGGTGAATTCTCTACCACTTGTGCCATGTGAGAAGCCCACTTTACATAATTGCAACTGGAAATCCATGATTTGAAACTAAAGAAATCAGCTTTGCTGAGCATAATTCTCCTTATACTATCAAATATTAATAGAAGAACATACAAATAGCTGTGAAAAGAAGAGAGGGCAAAAGTCAAGGAGAAAAGGAAAGATATAGGCATCTGAATGAAGAGTTCCAAAGAATGTCAAGAAGAGATAAGAAAGCATTCTTCAGTGATCAATGCAAAGAAAGAGAGGGAAACAACAGAATGGGAAAGACTAGAGATCTCTTCAAGAAAATTAGAGATACCAAGGGAACATTTCATGCAAAATGGGCTTGATAAAGGACAGAAATGGTATGGACCTAACAGAAGCAGAAGATATTAAGAAGAGGTGGCAAGAATACACAGAAGAACTGTACAAAAAAGATCTTCACGACCCAGATAATCATGATGATGTAATCATTCACCTAGAACTAAACATCCTGGAATGTGAAGTCAAGTGGGCCTTAGAAAGCATCACTATGAACAAAGCTAGTGGAGGTGATGAAATTCCAGTTGAGCTGTTTCAAATCCTGAAAGATGATGCTGTGAAAATGCTACACTCAATATGCCAACAAATTTGGAAAACTCAGCAGTGGCCGCAGGACTGGAAAAGGTCAGTTTTCATTCCAATCC
>SJYW01012812.1:682401-707851 GCA_006410735.1 Raphicerus campestris
CTTTATTTTTGGGGGGCTCCCAAATCACTGCAGATGGTGACTGCAGCTATGAAATTAGAAGACCCTTATTCCTTGGAAGAAAAGTTATGACCAAACTATATAGTATATTCAAAAGCAGAGACATTACTTTGCCGACTAAGGTCTGTCTAGTCAAGGCTATTGTTTTTCCTGTGGTCATGTATAGGTGTGAGAGTTGGACTGTGAAGAAGGCTGAGCGCCAAATAATTGATGCTTTTGATGCTGGAGAAGACTCTTGAGAGTCCCTTGGACTGCAAGGAGATCCAACCAGTCCATTCTGAAGGAGAACAGCCCTGGGATTTCTTTGGAAGGAATGATGTTAAAGCTGAAACTCCAGTAGTTTGGCTACCTTATGCGAAGAGTTGACTCACTGGAAAAGACTCTGATGCCTGGAGAGATTGGAGGTAGGAGGAGAAGGGGATGACAGAGGATGAGATGGCTGGATGGCATCACGGACTCAATGAATGTGAGTCTGAGTAAACTTTGGGAGATAGTGATATACAGGGAGGCCTGGCGTGCTGCGATTCATGGGGTCACAAAGAGTTTGACACGGCTGAGTGACTGACCTGAACTGATAAAGCAGTGTGATTTACTATACAAATTCTAGGCCTATCAAGCTTATGACTGTGAAATAACTTGGCTTTTATTTTTTAAACACAAAATACATCAGCACAGCTCTTGTCTGGTTTAATTGTTGAATTATTAGTAATTCTCTGCCCTACTTATTCCTGGAAGTACCCAAAGAGTGTTTCACTGTAAGCCTAAAAGATTGTCTGTTAACACAAAGTCTCAGAGTATATTCATTCTATTATCTCTTTCCTAATATGACCTCAACTTGTGAGTGGTCTCTACCAGCGACCAGCGAAGCTACTAGCAGAATCTTAGCCAATGGTCTACACCAATAATACTGGTTATAATTTCTGAATGTTCACCTTGAGGTAATTAAAATTGGGACAGCTTTCTTCCTGATTCAAAGTCCTAACATCCCTTTTCACAGAGTGTTTTCTCTAGTAAATTGTCATTGTAAATTCCCTTCCCCCTCTTTGAAAGACATCTTTTTGAAGATCTCTTTTGAGTTTTACAATCCCTACATGCCTTCCACAAGGATCTTTCTTTGAATGTAAATATTAAGGGAAATTGGAAGTCACTTAGTTGTTTCCCACCCTTTGTGACCCCGTGGACTATACTGGAGTGGGTAGTTTTCCCTCTCTTCACTGGATCTTCCCTACCCAGGAATCAAATAGGCATCTTCTGCATTGCAGGTGAATTCTTTACCAACTGAGCTATCAAGGAAGCCTAGGGAGATGACCCCCTTATCTTTCAGTTTGTGTTGAAATGTAAGTGCCTAACTTTTGTGGGCATCTTGTTCCAAATCGTATAGCAAACTACCTCCTGTCACAAAGACACAAAAAAATTCACCTTTTCTGTATAGAATGTTAATTAGCAAACAGGTGGCTTATATTTCTGCCCATCCCAGAACCTTAAAAATTCTCCCAGTCTCTGTTTCAACTGAGTTCCAGTTGAGATAGCTTCTGTCTCCCAGATTTCAATATTCTGTTTAACTTTATCCAGTTTAACTTTTGCTTTAACAACATTGTCTCTGGATTCTCCAAACTATTTACGAGATCCCCTGGAGGAGGAAATGGCTACCAACCTCAGTATTCTTGCCTGGAGAATCCTATGAACACTCTTAAAAGTATTTTCATTATTACCCAAATTGTAAGTAATGCCAATGAAAAAATACAATGACATGAATGTTATCATCTATTGAGAGACACAGGGCTAATAAGGAAGCCACCTTTTAAAATGTCAAAATTTATCTAAACTTGTTCCTAATTCCAGGTATTTGGACCTTTACTCCAGTGGTCCTTTTTCCCTCCTCTACATTTCATGAACATTCATTCTAAAAGGTAAAAACATTTTTGCACAATACTGCATATACTTGCATATAAGTCTATTTTGAATAAATAAAATTTGTCACAACAGAATGCTTTAAAGCTTTTAATATATGCTGTCACCGGAAATTTGGTATATATATGTGTCTCTAAAATATACAATGTATCTAATATATAGATAACATGCATTTAACATTTACAAGTAAACTTTGTATATATGATTCTTCTCTGTATAATAAGTTGCTGTTTCAATAATGTGAAAAAATCTGTTGATTAGACCAGCATTATCAATTCTTTAAGTCTTTTCATTAGTTTTCATAAATTCTGCATCTAGGAATCATGAAGTAAAGTGTTATTTTTCAAAAATGAGTCTATTCATAATGTACTTAACTCCTATAGATTTTAATAAAACCTACATATGTTACTTTGCTATGATAGTGATAGATAGCTACTCAGGAAGTTACTGAAGAAGCAATATTATAATTTGAGGTTAAAATGAAAAAAAAAAAAACACTTTAATGTAATGTTACACTAAGATAACTAGACATTCATGTACAAAGATATTTATCTAGCCAGAAATGTTATTCTCTCACTCCAATTTGTGGAGAAGACAATGGCACCCCACTCCAGTACTCTTGACTGGAAAATCCCATGGATGGAGGAGCCTGGAAGGCTGCAGCCCATGGGGTCACTAAGGGTCGGACATGACTGAGCGACTTTACTTTCAGTTTTCACTTTCCTGCATTGGAGAAGGAAATGGCAATCCACTCCAGTGTTCTTGCCTGAAGAATCCCAGGGATGGGGGAGCCTTGTGGGCTGCTGTCTATGGGGTCACACAGAGCTGGACACGACTGAAGCAACTTAGCAGCAGCACTCCAATGAGACCTTCTGGATTTACTAAAATCAACTCATAGAAACCAGAAACTCTCATATAATTTTGAAACAAAAAAAAGAAAGAAAGGAAAGATTTTCAGTCAATTCTTGAATCCCATTCACTTTTTTCACCTGTCATTAGTTTACCTGTGATCTAATCACGTTTTTGTAAATCATTATGTCCTAAGCCTCAATATATTATAGGCAGTAAGAGCAATTCTTGCTATGACCTGTTCTACTCCATAGTTTCAATAAAGTCAATAAACTTTCTNTTTTTTCACCTGTCATTAGTTTACCTGTGATCTAATCATGTTTTTGTAAATCATTATGTCCTAAGCCTCAATATATTATAGGCAGTAAGAGCAATTCTTGCTATGACCTGTTCTACTCCATAGTTTTAATAAAGTCAATAAAATTTTTAGATAATAATTTAAAAGTGTAGGTAAAAATGAAGTAAAGGAATAAAATTATTTGCTTTTTCCAATTGGACAGCATCCTAAATAAGCAGGAAGAAAAGACTGTGCTTGATTCTAGTTTTGATTAGGTATTTATATATATTATTCATATTAGAGACAATTCTGTACTATTAAAAAAAAAAAAAACCATGAAGACTCATGGGAAAACAATGAGTAGAATTATTTTGAAAGTGTTACTCTCTCAGTCGTGTTTGACTCTTTGCAACCCCATGAACTATACCCCACCAGGCTTCTCTGACCATGGAATTCTCCAGTTATGAATTCTGGAGGGGGTTGCCATTTCCTTTTCCAAGGAATCTTCCCAACCCAGGAATCAAATCTAGGTTTCCTGCATTGCAAGGAGATTCTTTACTGTCTGAGGCACCAGGGAAGCCCTGGGTTTCCACACATAGTTACATCCCTCTGCAAGTCACTTCTACTAGTTTAATGCTAACAAATTCAGCTCCATGTTCCCTGTCAAGTACATCACAGGCAGTAACCTCAAAATATCCAGTACTGATTCTCCCATTTACTTTAACCACTGTATAGTTAAATAAAACTAAAACTGAGAAAGGAATCTCAGGCTTTCTGACTATAAAAACCAAGCTTAAAACCTTGCCTTAGAAAAACTGTCTGTATATCAACATACACTTATTAAGTAGATAACTATGTCTTAGGAAACAAATTTAGGAAAATTAGAAGACGTGGATTCAACTTAGGACCACTGGAATCTATTTTTTGCCTTCAACTAAACAATAATATCAATACTAAATTATCTAATCTTTGTAGAGAAGGACAATCTTCTTATTTTCATTTATTTCTTTAAGAAGCTAAGTGTATCATAATGTAGTATTTTCACATTAGCTAGGTAATAACAACATGTAACCTCTGTTAACTCCAGAAATATTAACTGGTTAAAGGATTATAAAAGTGGGTAGAACACAAATAAAAACTTGTAAATGCTGATTTCTTCTATGTATAGAATTTGCTTATACAAAATAATATAATTGTAACTCTTTCAGATTTCTATAAAGCCCAGAATTATGATCAAGAATCTTAGATACTTACAAAAGAAAAGTTTCTAAATGTCAGCACTCTCTGTTGCAAAGTCCCTGCATTTTCAACCATTGGAAACTTCATAAGAACACACATACTTAAAGTTGATTCATCTTTCACAAAATTTTAACATGTCTGATTAGTTTTTCAAGTCAAAAGCAAATTATACATAGGGAAAAGAAAGAGGTTTGAGATCTGAAGAGTTGTTAGATCTATGTTAGGTTTCCTCAATGCATAGGATAAAGAATTTACCTGCATAACAGGAGACCTGGGTTCCATTCCTGGGTCAGGAAGATCCCCTGGAAAAGGGAATGGCTACCCACTCCAGTATTCTTACCTGGAGAATCTCATGGAAAAGGAGCCTGAAGGGCTGCAGTCTACGGGATCACAAAGAGTTGGACATGACTAAGTGAGTAACACTTTCACTTTCTATAGATTGGTAATAGTCATGCTAAAAAAAATATATTAGACAAGTATGGAATAAACTGTTCAAAGAATACACAAGTACTTCAATAATCTTAGAGCATTTAACCTAAATCCAAGTAAACTTATATACTTTAATATCTTAATGTAACGGGAGCNTATAGATTGGTAATAGTCATGCTAAAAAAAATATATTAGACAAGTATGGAATAAACTGTTCAAAGAATACACAAGTACTTCAATAATCTTAGAGCATTTAACCTAAATCCAAGTAAACTTATATACTTTAATATCTTAATGTAAAGGGAGCTTCTCAGTGGTAAATAATCTGCCTTCCAATGCAGGAGATGCCAATTTGATCCACTTCTGGGTCGGGAAAATTTCTTGGGGAAGAAAATGGCAACCCAATCCAGTACTCTTGCCTGGTAAATCCCATGACAGAGGAGCCTGCAGGGCCACAGTCCATGGGGTTGAAAAGAGTCAGACAAGACTGAGCAGCTGAGCACACATGTACATGCACTTAATGGAAAAGTCAGTCCTATGACATTTTAAAATAAATTATGGTGTTAATGGGGCATTTATATGACTGATATCACTTTTAATCAATTTTTTATTGAAGTATAGTTGATTTGAATCACATTTAATATGTCTCCTTTACAATTAAGATGGCTAGCAATGTGAAATATGTTTTCATCAAAGCTTGACTCTTAAGAATCTCTTAAATTAAGTACATTTGTTGATCCCTGGAGAAAGTTGAATTCGTTAAAAGTTAACTTATGTAGAAGAATAAATGGAGTGATGTTGGTCAATTAAAACATTTCCAAGTAGTGTAATTATTATTCTTCAATATTCAAATTGATAATAGCTTTGGAAAAAATAAGTCTGTATTTCCACACATTCTTACTTTTATGTGGTGCTTTTTATTACTTTGTAAAATACAGATTTTCATCTGGCATCACTTTTCTCCCATATGAAGGAATTCCTCTAATTTGTACTTTAAAGATATTTGTTCCACTGACTTCTAGCATGCATTTTATCTAATGAAAAGTCAGGTCTCCTTCTAATCTATTATTATTTGTTTTAATTTACTGTGTCTCTTTTCTATGGTGTCATGTGTGAGGGCAGAGGTTATTTGGGAAATCATACCTTCATCTGAATTTTATTGAAAACTTAAAATGATGTAAAAATCAAAATTTTAATAAAAATAGCAGCCAATATCTCAGAATTCAAAATAATACATTTGTTAACTTATCTTGCTATGTTGTTGTTTAGTTGCTAAATCATGTCTGACTCTTTTGCAGCCCCGTGGACAGTATCCCACTTAGGCTCCTCTGTCCATGGGATTTCCCAGACAAGAATGCTGGAATGAGTTGCCATTTTGTTCTCTGGAAGACCTTCTTGCCCAGGGATTGGACCTGAATCTCCTGCATTGCAGGCAGATTCTTTAATGATGCCAAACATATAGTTCTATGTTCCTCATCAACTTCAAATAAACAGCTGGGCTCAGATCATCTCTCTAAAGTACAGTGTAATATGACAAGCAGACATTATCAAACACTCATTGACAATGCCATGGTAGCCTCAAAAATGGCCCTTTAGAAATGTGCACATCCAAATTCCCAGACCATAGGAGTACCTTACCTTACACTGCAAAGGAGACTTCAGTTTGCAGATCAAATTAAGTGTTCTAAGTGGCTAACCTAAGAAGTAGAGAGTATCCCAGATTATGCAGATTTGTCCAATAAGGTCAGAATAATGTAATAGGAGATAACTCAGTCTGCTGGTACTGGACTTGAAGAAAGAAAGGGCCATGAGGCAAGGAATACAGATGGATTCCAGAAACAAGAAGGACCACAAAACAGAATCTCTTAGAATTAATGGATAAACAGGAAGAATGATCCACTAGGAGAGAGAAAGCTGGGAAACTTCAAGCTTCTTCCCACATACCTTGCCTTGTGCATGTTTTCCATTTGGCTTTTCCTGAGTTATATTATTTTATAACAAACTGGTGTAATTCAGTTTAGTCACTCAGTCATGTTCGACTTTGCAGTCTCATGGACTGCAGAAAGCCAGGCTTCCCTGTCCATGACCAACTCCTGGAACTTGCTCAAATTCATATCCATGGAGTCAGTGATGACATCCAACCATCTCATCCTCTGTTCTCCTTCTCCTCCTGACTTCAGTCTTTCCAATGAGTCAGTTCTTCATATAAGGTGGACAAAGTATTGGAACTTCAGCTTCAGCATCAGCCCTTCCAATGACTATTCAGGACTCATTTCCTTTAAGATTGACTGTTTTGATCTCCTTGCAGTCTAAGGGACTCTCAAGAGTCTTCTCCAACACCACAAACTGATTATTTAGTAACTAACCCATTTCTCTGAGTTCTCTGAAAAAAATTAATTGAACCTGAAAAAAATGCTTATTTAGTTGGATAGAAGCATGGATGAGAACCTGGATTTACAATTGGTGTATGAAGTGGCAATTTTGTGGAATTTAGCCCTTAACCTGTAGGATGTGATGTTATCGCCAAGTAGATAGTGTTAGAATCAAGTTAAATGCTTGGTGATTTTGAAAAAAGAAAAAGAAAAAAAACACATGGAAGAGCATAGAAAATTAAAAGAACAAAAACCTGGAGCTAAAACACTATTGGAGATTAAATGGAGATCAGAAACAAGGTTGTTTGAAGCAATATAAATCATTAGGGAATGCAAATTGATATGCAGTTGTTTGATACAGACACATATTTTCAGCAATCTTTGCTAAGAGGACTGTTCTTCTTTATATTTACATATAAATATATCACTGTATTCTGATTGATATCTAGAACACTGCAGACAGAAAAACAAACAAACCTTTGAAGACTTACTGTGCATAGCGCTTATGTGCTTTGAAAGAACATTAAATCCTCTCTCAGTTCAGTTCAGTCACTCAGTCATGTCCAACTCTTTGCAACCTCATGGACTGCATCACACCAGGCTTTCCTGTCCATCACCAACTACTGGAGCCTACTCAAATTCTTGTGCATCGAGTCAGTGATGCCATCCTACCATCTCACCCTCTGTCATTCCCTTCTCCTCCCACCTTCAATCTTTCCCAGCTTGAGGGTCTTTTCCAATGAGTCAGTTTTTTGCATCAAGTGACCAAAGTGTGGAAATTGCAGTCTCAGCATCAGTCCTTCCAATGAATAATCGGGACTGATTTCCTTTAGGATTGACTGATTTGATCTCCTTGCAGTCCATGGTATTCTCAAGAGTCTTCTCCAATACCACAGTTCAAAAGCATCAATTCTTCAGCGCTCAGCTTTCTTTACAGTCCAACTCTCACATTCATACATGACTACTGGAGAAAGCATAATAACATTGAATAAATGGACCTTTGTTAGTAAAGTAATGTCTCTGCTTTTTAACATGATGTCTAAGTTGGTATAACTTTTCTTCCAAGGAGGAAACGTCTTTTAAATTCATGGCTGCAGTCATCATCTGCAGTGATTCTGGAGCCCCCCAAAATAAAGTCTCTCACTGTTTCCATTGTTTCCCCATCTATTTGCCATGAAGTGATGGGACTGGATGACATGATTATAGTTGTAGTTAACAAGTAATTGGACTATTTTCTTCTCCATTAAAAAAAAAAAAGATTTGAGAAAACTAGAAAATATTTCTAAAATTTTAGCAAAAAAAATTCAACTGCTTTCAGCCAGTACCCATATAAAACAAATACTCTGCTTTGTATTTTTGTGACCTTACTATGCTATTTCTACAATTTACTACGATGTGATTTCAAGGCATGTAAAACCCAGAAAAACACTCTAAATCTTCACTCCAATCATTAACAAACAAACACCAAAAAAAAAAAAAAAACAAAAACTACAGTGAAGCAAGAGGTTGCCTATAAACTAAAGGAGTATCTGCTCAATTTATTATTATTCATTTTATTTTCCAGTATCCCCATTTATAGTTCTTGTGACATACTGGCAGAAAGTATTTATTCTTTTATGTATCACTTTATTTAACAAAACACAGTATTTTGATGACTAAAAACAATTTTTAAATGTCAGGGTTTATTCTAGACCAATTATACTTCCTATAGGACTATTTTTTCTTTTTCATGTCATTATACGTTTTGTTAGCTGCCAGCACTTTTAAGAGTCAAGTGGTCTATAATGTCTCTTTTCATTTACCCACTAGTTCATCACTTTAGGCTGGGCATCATTTATTTATAAAAGAAAAAATCATATCCTGAGGCACTACACCATAAGAAACTTTAAAGTTTAAATGATGAAAATGGTAAGAAAAAGAGGAGACACATAGCCATTGAAAGAGAATTTTCATTACACGAATGTACTAAACTGTTATATTTTCAAGCCTCTTTGATGTTCACTACCATTTGCCAACCACATTATCAATATGAAAGTTTTATTTAGTGACTACCAAATGACTATTTTTAACATCATGCATGAAATTTTAAAGAAAAATTTTAAATATTTCATTATACATTTTATAATCAAATGTAAATCCTTTAACAAAAGAAGAATACAGATTCTTCTCTATAATATCATGTATGGAGGGGTGGTGTGTTGTTCATAACACTAACCTAATCAATATGGAAAATATTTCTTCCTATATTCATAGCATATTCATTTTGAATGAATATCAAATCAATATGCTTTATATAAAACAATCTTAAACTTTTAAAAAGTAAATAGTAAATGAAGAAGTATTTGGAGTCAGACAGTATTAAATAGCTATCACAATAGTCATTCACTCATTCAATGAACTCATGAGCTTTATTGAAATTCCTTTTTTTTTTTAATCTGCACAAATTTCCTCCTCTAAACAAATATATTTTGAATATTCTATATGCATGGAATATGGAAGAAAAAAGTAAAGGTTTTGCTTCATGGGTTTTCTATCCCAGTTGTGGGGGAAATTGTATAGAGTAGGTAGATTGGCAGGTAGGTAAATAATTAAATACACAGATGGATATAGAGACAATTTTTCCCATATGGTAAATAAACTGTGAAAGGAGGAAGAATAATATTTAGGGAAGTCAAGTAAAACTTCTCCAAGGAGAAACTGATGTAGGCTGGAAAAATGAGGACCAAGTAGGCACAAAAACTATAGAAAAAGAATTTTTAAGATGCAGGGAGTAAGATCTTTGAGGCAGAAATATGCTCTCTGTGGTAATCAGACAAAAAAGAGGAAAAAATATTGGCAGATGAGCTCATACATGTTCAGCGTTTACATTTAATCTCAAATGTAGTTTGAGAGTTATTAACAGAGTCATCCTAATATGAGAGTTTTTTTGAGAGTATTAAATTATAAATGTAAATAGGTATCTGAAATACTGGTTTTCAATAAGTTTTTGACATTCTTTTATTCTTCAAGAATTAATGTTTAAAGATTTTTGCCCAGGCAGTTTGGAATTATAAGAACACTATGTGCACCAAAGGCAAACAAATTTGTGTTTGACTACTTTCTCAGACAGCAGCTAAGCTTTCTAAGTGGTGCCATGGTTAAAAGTCTGCCTGTCAATGCAGGAGCTGCAAAAGACACTAGTTTGAACACTGGGTTAGGAAGGTTCCCTGGAGAAGGGAATGGCACCCAGTACAGTATTCTTGCCAGGAGAATTTCATGGACAGAGGAGCCTGGCAGGCTATAGTCCATGGGATCACCAAGAGTTGGACACAACTGAGCATGCACATGTGTACACATGCACACACACATACACACACACACACACAGACACCTACTAAGAATGATGTGATTGTGAGCCTAAAGGGATTAAAAACCACTTTAAGCAACTTCCATATCTCTTCAACAACACTTTGACAATCTCATTTGCCTTCATAAGGAGTACATATCACATTTGCGTTACAAAAAAGAAGGTTACATGAAAAAAAATTAACAGGAATATTAAACATAAATATAGAGTAATATCACAATGTTAATATATTGTGATAAGAAACACTCTAACAGCATAATCATATGCAAGTATTCAGAACTTTATTTAAGAGATTTCTAAAGCCAAAAACATGGTGGCAAAATTTATCCACTGAAAAAACTGATTTTCCGTGTTCCATTTGTTCCGAAGAAACTTGGAAAAGGCCAGAAACAGCTTAATCTCTTTAAAAGATTTCTAATCTTATGAATTTCAAAAAGATATTTAGTTAGTTTAATTTCTATTGATCCCACATATACAGGTTGATTTTATATTAGATTTGACATACTACCCACAATATTAACAAGTTTTGTATATAGTTATTTGTGTGATGTGAATATTATTGACTACATAATATCAGCCTGCAAGGACTCAAAACGAATCAAAATAAATAAATAGAAGTAGGAAAAAAAGTGTTTTTAAATTCACAAGTAGAAGATTTTTTAAGCTTCCATAACCATGTTTATCTTCAAAATAGCAGTTATATTAAGCAGTATTTTATAACCGAATATATTTTTAATACATGTGTTCTAGCTACATTTTCCCCATAAAAGTTATATCAAAGATCTTAAATAGCCAATAATAGGTGGACAAAATTATTTTCACTTATCTTCCATATAAATGTGCATCAGGTCAGATCAGTTGCTCAGTCGTGTCTGACTCTGTGACCCCATGAACTGCAGCGTGCCAGGCCTCCCTATCCATCACCAACTCCCAGAGCTTACCCGAATTTGTGTCCATTGAGTCAGTGATGCCATTCAACCATCTCATCCTCTGTCGTCCCCTTCTCCTCCTGCCTCCCATATTTCCCAGCATCAGGGCCACGCGTGGACCCGATTCTGGCCGCGTTACTACCCAATTCTCACGAAAAGCGCTGCAGCCTGTTTCTCCCATGGCCCGATTCTTAGAAAGCACTGCCGCTGGCGGGTCCACTCCTCTCTGCCCAACCCCTACTCGCTAGTGTCGGATGCAGGCATTTGCACTGCTTATCCGCTGGGGGATTTACTATTGGACTTGTAATCTGTTGGTTTTAATTATTTATTTTTCCTTCCTGTTATGTTGCCCTCTGTGCTTCCAAGGCTCAACCCAAAATCGGCTGCGAGAATGTTTCCTGGAGCTTGGAAATCTCTCTTTTTAAGAGTCTCTTCCCGGGACGGGATTCCCTTCCCGGTAAGGGGCTCCCTCCCTACCTCCTTTGTCTCTTTTTTTGTCTTTTATATTTATTCCTACCTATTTGTGAAGCCAATGATCTGCTTTGCTGGATGCCTGATGTCCTCTGCCAGCATTCAGAAGTTGTTTTGTGGAATTTACTCAGCGTTGAAATGTTCTTTTGATGAAGTAGTGAGGGAGAACGTGGTCATCCCATCCTATTCCTCTGCCATCTTTTTCCGTCTGTTTCCTTATTTTTAAATCAGCTAATTAGCAAAGTAAATTCCATCTGTAAATTTAATTTCCCTTTGCCACATTAGATAACTAACTCCTAAATTCTAGTGATTCAAATATGAATATCTTTANGCCATCTTTTTCCGTCTGTTTCCTTATTTTTAAATCAGCTAATTAGCAAAGTAAATTCCATCTGTAAATTTAATTTCCCTTTGCCACATTAGATAACTAACTCATAAATTCTAGCGATTCAAATATGAATATCTTTAAGAGGGTATTAAAAAAAAAAGAAAAAAAAAGAGGGTATTATTCTGTCTACCATAGTTTTTTTTTTCTTTTTTCTGTATTTTATTAATTATCAAAGATTATAATTATACAATTTGAGATGTATAGAACAAGACACAATTATTGGTGGACAATTGCTTTGTAATATTGTGTTAGTCTCTGTCACACAACACTATGAATCATCCACAGGTATACAAATGTCCCCTCTCTCCTGAGCCCCCTGCCATTTCCCTCCTGAAAGCACTCTTTAGATTGTCACAAAACACTAGGTTGAGCTCCCTATTTCACACAGCAAACTCTCACTTGCTATCTATCTTACGCAAAGTAATGTATATGTTTCCATGTTCTTCTCTCAATTTGTCCCACTCTCTCTGCAGCCATGAAATTAAAAGATGCTTGCTCCTTGGAAGGAGAGTTATGACGAATCTAGTTCAGTTCAGTTCAGTTGCTCAGACATGTCTGACTCTTTGTGACTACATGAACTGCAGTATGCCAGGCCGCCCTATATATAACCAACTCCTGGAGTTTACTCAAATTCATGTCCATTGAGTCAGTGATGCCATTCGACCATTTCATCCTCTGTCACCCCCTTCTCCTCCTGCCCTCAGTCTTTCCCAGCATCAGGACCTTTTCAAATGAGTCAGCTCTTCACATCAGGTGGCCAAAGTATTGGAGTTTCAGCTTCAATATCAGTTCTTCCAAAGAACATCCAGGACTAATCTCCTTTAGGATGGACTGGTTGGATCTACTTGCAGTCCAAGGGACTCTCGAGTCTTCTCCAATACCACAGTTCAAAAGCATCAATTCTTCAGTGCTCAGCTTTCTTTGTAGTCCAACTCTCACATCCATACATGACTACTGGAAAAATCATAGCCTTGACTAGATGGACCTTTGTTGGCAAAGTAAGTCTCTGCTTTTTATTTTTATTTATTTATTTATTTATTTTGCNTGAAGTGATGGGACCAGATGCCATAATCTTCATTTTCTGAATGCTGAGCTTTAAGCCAACTTTTTCACTCTCCTCTTTCACTTACATGAAGAGGCTTTTTAGTTCCTCTTCACTTTTTTGCCATAAGAGTGGTGTCATCTGCATATCTGAAGTTATTGATATTTTTCTCAGCAATCTTGATTCCAGCTTGTGCTTCTTCCAGCCCAGCGTTTCTAATGATGTGTTCTGCATAGAAGTTAAATAAGCAGGGTGACAATATACAGCATTGACATACTCCTTTTCTTAATTGGAACAANTTGATATTTTTCTCAGCAATCTTGATTCCAGCTTGTGCTTCTTCCAGCCCAGCGTTTCTAATGATGTGTTCTGCATAGAAGTTAAATAAGCAGGGTGACAATATACAGCATTGACATACTCCTTTTCTTAATTGGAACAAGTCTATTGTTCCATGTCCAGTTCCAACTGTTGCTTCCTGACCTGCATATAGGTTTCTCAAGAGGCAGGTCAGGTGGTCTGGCATGCCCATCTCTTTCAGAATTTTCCACAGTTTGTAATATGTATAAATCTGATGTGGGATGTTGATATTGTCAGAGTCAGTTGGAGGCATGGAGTACACTGAAAATGTCTGTAAACTTTCCCTTAAATTTGCTACTTAAGACCTCTCAAATACACAATAATAGTATTTGCTTTTACCTGAGTGAAATGGTAAGCCATTAAAAGTATTAAAAGCCATTAAAAGTTCACAGAAATACTGTGACCTTTTACATTAATAGGAATGTCCGATATCATTGCTGTGATGAGGAAAGACTAGTAAAAGATAAACGAGAGTGGGAGACTAGTATGAAGGCTATTGCATGTGTGCATGCTAAGTCGTTTCAGTCATGTTCTACTCTTTGTGATCCTATGAGCTATAGCCCCCAGGCTCCTATGCCCATGGGGATTCTCCAGGCGAGAATACTGGTGTATGTTGCCATGACCTCCTCCAGGATCTTACCTACCCAGGGACTGAACTCGCATCTCTTATACCTCCTGCATAGGTAGATATGTCCTTTACCACTAGTGCCACCTGAGAAGCTCACAAAAGTCATTACTGTCATCCAAATGAAACACAAAAATGGCTTGGGTCCAAGTGGTGACAACAGATAAATGAGAAGCAAAAGGGTTCTGAGTGGGCTTCCCATGGGGCTTAGTGGTAAACATTCTGTCTACCAATGCCTGAGACGTGAGTTTGATCCCTGGGTCAGGAAGATCCACTGGAGAAGAAAGTGACAACACTCCAGAATTCGTGTGTGAAAAATCTCATGGACAGATGAGTCTTGCAGGCTATATTCCATGGGTCACAAAAGAGCCAGACAAAACTTAGTGACTAAGCAACAACAACAAACGTTCTGAACAGAAAAATTGATGGGATTAAGAGCTGTGAAACTAAGTCAAAGTAGTCTCCAAAATTTGGGCTTGAGTAGTTGGAAGGATGGATGCTCCCATCTACTGATATGGGGAACAATATATACAAATGAGGGTTATAGGAAAAGATCAGAGAAGCAGCACACTATATATGCACTCTGGCACCTACTTGTGCCAAACATTGATTACAAGCTGTATGACCTTGGGTGATTTATTCAACTTTGTATCTCGATTTCTTCATTTATGATAGCAAATACTTCATAGGGATAAGTCAACTAATATATGTAAAATCATTGCAGTATATTTTTTGTATCTAGTAAACATTGTATGGATGGGAATTATAATTGTTATCAAGTGCTAGGCTTTGGGTGTTTAAATTTGAGACATTTATTACACATATATTGGAGATATTTAATAGGAATTCAGACAATCAAATTTAGAATCCATGAGAAAGGTTAATGACAGAGGTCTAAATTTGAGAATCAATAATTAGAGGTAACAAAAGTGAAAATTTATACCTTTAAAGAAATATAACTTAGTACATGCTGGACTTTCACAAATACCATCTAGTCATATATTTATTGGAGAAGGAAATGGCACCCTACTCCAATATTCTTGCCTAGAGAATTCCATGGACAGAGGAGCCTAACAGGTTACAGTCCCTAGGGTCAGAAAGAGTCAGATATGACTGAGCTACTATCACTCACTCACATATTTTTATAGACATGGAAACCTGTTTATAGTACAGTGAGCTCAGCTCAGTGTTCTGCAAGGACCTAGATGGATGGAATGTGGGATGAGAAGGAGGTCCAAGATGGAGGGAATATATGTATACATATAGCTTAATTCCTTGTAGCACAGTCAGCAAGGAATCTGCCTGCAATGCAGGAGACGTGAGTTTGATTCCTCGGTCAAAAATATTCCCTGGAGAAGGAAATGGCATCCCACTCCAGTATTCTTGCATGGAGAATCCCATGGATGGAGGAGCCTGGCAGGCTTCAGTTCATTGGGTTGCACAGAGCTGGAAAAAATNTTGATTCCTCGGTCAAAAATATTCCCTGGAGAAGGAAATTACCTCCCACTCCAGTATTCTTGCATGGAGAATCCCATGGATGGAGGAGCCTGGCAGGCTTCAGTTCATTGTGTTGCACAGAGTTGGAAAAAATGGAGCGACTAAACCACCACCATAGTTGACTGACTTCACTGTACAGCAAAAACCAACACAACATTGTAAAGCAAGTGTACCCTGTTTAAAAAAAAAAAAAAAAGCATGAATCTGGATGAAATAACCAAAGAAATAATGATTTGTAGAAAGACAAGTGGTTCAAATACAGATTCTCAGCGCACTACAATGTCAATTCATTCAAGAAGAAACATCAAAAGAAACTGAATGAAGTTCATTTACCAATAAAATCGAAAAAAATGAAACAAAAAGTGAAGCATACTGGAAGCCACATGAAGAAAACATTTCAAGGAAGAGAGAATGATCAGCTATGCAAGTAGGGCTGAAAGTCAAATAAGATAAAGGTCATTTTGTATCATTAAATAGATCAGGTTTTGTTGAATAAATGAAGATGAAACCTAGCTGGCACAAGTTCAAGAGAAAATGAGAGAAGATAAAATAGAGACAATCACTTTAAAGAATTTTGTCATAAAAAGAGAAAAAAGAGATAGGATGATAAGCTCATCAGGGACTTGGTGCCAAGAGAGAAGTTCTATTTTGTGTTATTTTGGTTAACAAAGGAGAAATTATACTATATTTTCTTGGGTCTAAAATATAAGCAGGAGAAAATGAAGAAAATAATTTCTATAAATTGAATCCAAAATGAGTGATTTAGGATGTGCTTTAGTTCACTGAAGGCAGGATTAGCACTAGTTAAGAAAATGAATGGTGTACTACTGACCATAAAAGGGTCAGGGATGCAGCTGAGTTGTTACGTGTGTCCTAGTAACACTGGCAAGATTTCTTCTGTATGTTTCAGTGAATTATGATGCCAATTTACTACATGTGAGAAAGGATGAGGAAGTATAGAAAGTCTGAATGAAGACTGGACATCATGAAGCAGTCCACTGGGAAAGTGGGAAAGAAAAAGGCAGGGAAATCCAGTATTATCACTGAACATCCCACTGCTGTTAGTGATTCACTATTTAGTTGAGACTGGTTACTTTGTCTGTGATTTTTTTTTTTCCCCTCCAAATATCTGCATCGCCACAGCTGAAGATGCATAATAGGAAACAGTTTGATTTGACCAGGATTATACTTTGATATGACCAGTATTATGACTAAGCAAAAAATGTCAGAAATAAGATGGGAACAAAGAACTGAGTGAGTACTCACAGGAATTATTTAATATGAAATCCATGAAAGGCAAAGCTAGAGAGGATATAATATGGTTAAAAAGTGGTTACATCAATTGATGTGATATTTTTGAGCAAAGGATTATGGATTGAGATTCTGAGAGAGTGAGATAAACTATAGGAGATAGTGTCAGAAATATAAGGCTTAAAGTTGAGATATCACTTTTATGAATGAACACCAGGCTTATGGTACAGCATGGGAATGAGTGAGTAAACTGAGATAGAGGACAAAATATAAGGAGAGGAGGAGATTCTGGGACTAGAGATCGAGACATTGATTACTGAAGAAATTATATTGGTGAGGGGGCTTCCCAGGTGGTGCTGATGGTATAGAACCCACCTACCAATACAGGAGGCATAAGAGATGTAAGTTCGATCCCTGAGTCTAGAAGATTCCCTAGAGGAGGGCATGGCAACCCACTCCAGAATTCTTGCCTGGAGAATCCAATGGACAGAGGAGCCTGGCAGACTGCAATTCATAGGGTTGCAAAGAATCAGACACGACTGAAGTGATCATGTATGCATGGTATTGGAGAGGAAACATGCTTGAGCCAGGAGATAAGTTCTTAAAAGAGTTAGGTAGATTACCCTAGGATTTAAAAGATGACAGATAAGGGAGAGGGAAGTAGATAGTTTGTAACATGAGGTTAAAAGGCCTGGGAACATAAGAAAAATGGAAGGAAAGCTTTTGTTGTTGTTGTGGAAATCTCCAAAGCCTATAGCAGCCAATATTTCCAGGCAGTCTCCCATCCAAGTACTAACCAGGCCCGATCTTGCTTAGTTTCTGGGATCAGATGAGACTGAGTGCATTCAGGGTGGCATAGCCACAGACCCAAAGGGCACAGGTAGTTTGTAAAAGAAGTGACGCTTGCACTAAAATGTCCTCTTATTCCAGTGCTGTAAAAGTTTCAGCTTGTTCCTTTACTATCATAAATTAATCTGAATGGGTCATTTATTTGTTTGTTCTATAATTAATCCTTAAAATGAACAAATGCTTTTCAGTAGAAATTATCATATAATAGTAGTCATATAATTGTAAAACTACAGCCTTGGCTTAATCTGCCCCTATAATTATAAAATAAAATGACATAGCACTAGCAAATCTATTTAAAGAATTAAAACTATGGAATCATGCATGGCAAGGAAAGAAAGAACAAAATATGAAGATTTCATGTTAAATGATGTGAAACTTTCTGCTCCATGCTTACCTAAAGCTCTAGCAGAGTGAAAATATGCTTCCTCCTTTAAGGAGAGACCCTGGGACTGAAGCCATCATTTTTCCTGTAACTGACAGATCCTGCCTTACTTACAGTAATTGAGGTATCGGGATGAACTCACCCTTTAAACACAGTAGAACTGCTTGAGAACCTGCACATCATGGAATCTTGAAGAGAGTCAATTGGTCTTTCTATCTCAGGAAGCACCATAGATACCCAGTTTCCCAAGATAGAAACTTCAAAGCTAACCTTGACTCCTGAAGTCTCTCCCATTTCACACATCCACTTATTCACTTACTAATCCTTCTTCATAAATATCTCTTGAATCTGGCTTTTCCTCTCCATTTCCACTGCCAGTGCCCTAGTTCAGTCCTTCATTGTCTCTTCCCAGGAACTTTTCACCAGTCTGCTTTATAAGGTACGTCTCTTCCACAATTTTTTTCTGTCAGTCCATACTCTACACTACTATACAGTTAATGTTTCAGAAAATTACTTTGGAGCACACTAATGTCTGTTTTCTTTCAACTAATGCTGAAATATTCAGGATGGTATAAGTGAGGCTAGTTATTGAATATGCATTATGTTTCTTGAATTCAATATTAAGCATCTCAATGGAGGGCTTACTTCATTTTTTTTCCCAGTTTGCTTACTGTGTTCAGTGCAATGGTGAATGCAATTAAATAGATGCTTAATGCAGAGCTGGATGATTAATTGCTTTATTCTAGGCATGATTTCAGCATTTTGAGGAAATGTCAGAGTTGTTTTTTTGGTTGGCAGCCTTCTCCTAACTCTCCTTTGGCAAAGGTCTTGTACTTACATTACTGTGGAAGATGCCAAGGACATTCTCTACTTCTTGCCAATATTTGTATCTATATAATTCATAAGATAGATATACAGTGTTACACTGAAAATTCCTGAGGGGTAAACTAGACACACAAACTATAAATAACTGAGTGGTTCATCTCAGTGATGCAATCATTATTCAGATATACTAGTAAAGAGGAGTTCCAGTGGCATATTTTATTTTCTAAAACTTGGATAAGTGCGAGCAGTCTGCCCACCATCCAGACAACTTGGAAAAATAATCCCATCACTATAAAATCCAAGACTGTGAGGCATGTGGCAGAGCAGTCTTCCTGGGTTCCCTTACCCTCTTACTCTCCACCTGGGGACCCCTTATTAATAAAGTCTCTTGTTTTATATAGCCTAATTGTAAACACTTGTTAGGGCTGTGGATAAATGTACTGATTCACTATGCTGAACAAGATAGGGTCATAGTATAACATTTTTACATTCATGTGAAATAACAAGTTTTTGCTGTGCTATAGAAAGTCACTTTGACAGAATATATTTTGGACAAATTAAATACTATTTTCATATTACATATTAATTGTTGACTTGGGCCTTTGTACTAATAGTAAATACAAGCTGATGAATTGAGGTTACATTATAGTGGCCAATACACAGCTTGGATACAAGGATAGAGAAAAGAGAGAAAAAAAAAACACATTAAAACATTTAATTTCTTTCTGAAGTATTTGACTCTTGGAGTTTGAATAATAATTAATTTACATAATTTGGACTAAGATGATCATAACAAGTTTCAATTAAGTAATAAAAGAAGTAAAAATTTCAAACTAAAATTTGTTGTTGTTTAGTCACAAAGTCATGTCTGACTCTATGTGACCCCATAGTCATACTGGTCCTTCACTATTTCCCAGTTCAGTTCAGTTTAGTCTCTCAGTTGTGTCCAACTCTGCAACCACATTGACTGCAGAACATCAGGTTTCCCTGTCCATCACATACTCCTGGAGCTTGCTCAAACTCACATCCATCGAGTTGATGATGTCATCCAGCCATCTCATCCTCTGTTGTCCACTTCTCCTCCTGCCTTCAATCTTTCCCAGCAACAGATGGCCAAAGTATTGGAATTTCAGCTACCTTTCAGAGTTTGCTCAAATTCACGTCTGTTGAGTTGGTGATGCTATCTAACTGTCTCATCCTCTGCTGCCCTTTTCTCCTTCTTCATTCAAACTTTTCCAGCAACAGTGTCTTTTCTAATGAAAAGACAAAGGATTCAGTTCAGTCACTCAGTCGTGTCTGACTGTTTGCGACCCCATGAATCACAGCACGCCAGACCTCCCTGTCCATCACCAACTCCCGGAGTTCACTCAGACTCATGTCATTGAGTTAGTGATGCCATCCAGCTATCTCATCCTCTGTCATCCCCTTCTCCTCCTGCCCCCAATCCCTCCCAGCATCAGAATCTTTTCCAATGAGTCAACTCTTCACATAAAGTGGCCAAAGTACTGGAGTTTCAGCTTCAGCATCATTCTTTCCGAAGAAATTCCAGGGCTGATCTCCTTCAGAATGGATTGGTTGGATCTCCTTGCAGTCCAAGGAACTCTCAAGAGTCTTCTCCAACCCCACAGTTCAAAAGCATCAATTCTTTAAGATTAAACCTTACATTTACACCCTGCCATTTTTCACCATATTGAACACAAATAGGAACAAGTTGCCAACAAAGGTCCATCTAGTAAAAACTATAGTTTTTCTGGTAGTTATGTATGGATATGAGAGTTGGACCATAAAGAAAGCTGAGTGCCAAAGACTTGATGCTTTTCAACTGTGGTGTTGGAAAAGACTAACCCTTGGACAGCAAGAAGATAAAATCAGTCAATCCTAAAGGAAATCAGTCCTGAATATTTATTGGTGGGACTAATGTGAAGCTCCAATACTTTGGCCAACTGATGTGAAGAACTGACTCTGGAAAGACCCTAATGCTGAGAAAGATTGAAGGTAGGAGGAGAAGGGGAAACAGAGGATAAGATCATTGGATGGCATTACTAACTCAATGAACATGAGTTTGATTCGGTTCTGGGAGTTGGTGATGGACAGGGAAGGCTGGCATGCTGCAGTCCATGAGATCATAAAGAGTCAGACATGACTGAGCGACTGAACTGAACTGAGTAACAAGTTTAATATCAACATTTGTACAGGAACTCTGTGAGACATACGCTTTTCACCATAACTGGAGGAACACCTTCTATGATTTATAACCCAATTCCAATCTTTAAGTTTCATGGAAACTCTGGCCAAGGGAAGATCAAAGTATATTATACTGACAAAAAGCATAGATCGGGACCCAGGTTGGTGAGTCTCCAGCCCAGATGTTCACTCATGTGACAATGGTCAATGAGCAAAGAAACCTAGCAGCATACTGATGTCCATGAAATTGGCAGACTTGTCCAGCTTGGTGGACATGTAAATGGAAGACAGAGACTGAGGCAATCTGGAAGCAACTTAGTCTGAAAGCAAGCTGCACCTGCCTATCCTCTCATGCAGGGCTCAAGGAGGTGAAATACCTGATTGCAATGGACCAGTCTACTTCCCTGATGAATTTGGCTTCTGTTCCAACATGAAAATACTTCATGACTGTTGTTCAGCTTTCATAGACACTTGAGCAGCTGTAACCATTTCTTCTACCCTGAGTGTCTAGTCACCTGTGCTGACTGTTTCTTAGCCTGAATTTGTTGGAGCAAAGCCTGGGATGCACATTTCAGAATGTCTTGTGATAGTATAAATAATATTGCTGAATTTATGCTGGGCTCAGCAATGCTCAGGGCTTCATCACTCAAGATCTCCTTCATCCTGGGCACCATTCTGAGGGCATAAGCTAGCAGTGCTGAGCTTCTCTGTGATGAATAGCTTGTGCAGTTCTGCCTCTGTAGTGGATGCCAGTAGATCAATTGGTCTTAGGACTGCTTCTTAAAACATCCACTAGATTTTGCCTGAAGATATGCAGTCAGTGGAGGAGAGGCAAACCTTGAGTCACTCCATCGATTTCTGATCAAAAAGCAGTTAGATAGAACTGATGTTTGTAATCCTACTTTTTGATGTGAACTTGGGAATGTTGTACTCCTGGCATAATGTATTTTCCCCACTTTCTCTATCTAATATTATTTTCTATCTATCTACCAAGTTATTTATTACCTTCCATGTTGTCTCTGACCAATCAAAGTCCTTACTGGTGGCTTGCTCATTGTTCAGCAAAGGTGGATTCCTGTCAGAAGAATTCTGGGAGGTTGGTAGGACCTATGGACTGGCATCTTCTGTCTCATTTTTGCTCTTTCCCAAATTATTCTCATTGGTGGTGGCTTGTCATTTCCAGGTTTCTTACCGGGACCTCCTATTCTCCTGTTGTAAGATAACTCATGCAAATTGTTACTGTGGTGCCTGGGCATGGTGGGCAGATTCAGTCAGTGGTTCTCCTAAGAGTTGATTTACAATGTCATGTTAGGTTCTGCTGTACAGTAAAGTGAATCAGTTATACATATACATATATCAATTCTTTTTCATTATTATCCCATGTAGGTCATTATAGAGTACTGAGTGGAATTCCCTGTGTTATTCAGTTAAGTTCAGCCACTTACTCCTGTCCAACTCTGTGCAACTTCATGGACTGCAACATGACAGGCTTCCATGTCCATCACCAACTCCCGGAGCTTGTTCAAACTCATGTTGATTGACTCGGTGATGCCATCCAACCATCTCATCCTCTGTTGTCCCCTTATCCTCCTGCCTTCAATATTTCCCAGCTTTAGGGTCTTTTCCAATTAGTCAGTTCTTCACATCAGGTGGTCAAAGTATTGGAGTTTCAGCTTCAATATCAGTCCTTCCAACGAATATTCAGGACTGGTTTCCTTTAGAAGTGACTGGCTTGATCTACTTATAGTCCAAGGGACTCTCAAGAATTTTGTCCAACATCTTAGTCCAAAAACATCAGTTCTTAGGCACTGAGGTTTCTTTATGATCCAACTCTCACAACTGGAGAAGCCATAACTTTGACTATGGACCTTTGTCAGCAAAGTGATGTCTCTGCTTTTTAATAAACTTTTCAGGTTTGTCATAGCTTTTATTCCAAGGAGCAAGAGTATTTTAATTTCATGACTCCAGTCACCATCTGCAGTGATTTTAGCACCAAAGAAAATAAAGTCTGTGGTATTCAGTAGGTCCTTATTAGTTAGCCATTTTATATATAGTACTGTGTATCAAAAAGTAGCTGTTAGAACTGGTAATGGAACAATGGGCTGGTTCCAAACTGGGAACGGAGTACCTCATTTGTTTATTGTCAGCCTGCTTATTTAAATTATATGCAATGCACATCATACAAAATGCCAGGTTGGATGAAACACAAGTTGGAATCAAGATTGCATGGAGAAATATCAATAACCTCAGATATGCAGATGACACCACCCTTATGACAGAAAGTGAAGAGGAATTAAAGAAGCTTTTATGAAGGTGAAAGACGAGAGTAAAAAAACTGGCTTAAAACGCAGCATTCAAAAAATGATCATGACATCCAGTTGCATATCGTCATGGCAAATAGATGGAGAAACTATGGAAACAGTGGCAGACTTTATTTTCTTGGGCTCCAAAATCACTGGAGATGGTGACTGCAGACACAAAATTAAAAGATTCTTGCTCCTTGCAAGAAAAGCTATGGCAAATCTGGAGAGTATATTAAAAAGCAGAGATATTATTTCCTGACAAAGGTCTGTATAGGCAAAGCTATACTTTTTCCAGTCATCATGTATGGATATGAGAGTTGAACCATAAAAAGGCTGAGTGGAAAAGAATTGATGCTTTTGAACTGTGGTGTTGGGAGAAGACTCTTGAGAGTCCCTTGAATTGGAAGGAGATCCAACCAGTCAATCCTAAAGGAAATCAGTCCTGAATATTCACTAGAAGAACCGATGCTGAAGCTGAAGCTCCATTTCATTTGCCACCTGATGCAAAGAGCCGATCATTAAAAAAGACCCTGGTTTGGGCAAGATTGAAAGCAGGGGGAGAAGGGGACAACAGAGGATGAGGTAGTTAGATGGCATCACTGACTCAATGGATGGGAATTTGAACAAGCTCGGGGAGTTGGTGAAGGACAGGGAAGCCTGGCTTGCTGAACAACTGAGTGACAGAACGACAACAATTGTATATATGTCAGTCTCCCAATTTATTTCTTCCCCCTTTCTTCCTTGGTAACCATAAAACTGTTTTCTTTATACATGACTCTAGTTATGTTTTGTACATACATTCATTTATACCATTTTTTTAGATCCCACATATAAGCGATATCATATGATATTTGTCCTCTCTGTCTGATTTATTTCACTCACTATGACAATTTCTAGATCCATCATTGTTATGGAGAGTTTTGAACAGTTGGGATGGATGGAATGAGAAAATCTTAAGCCATTCTGTGTGTGCTAATGAGAATTTCTGAGAGGATAAACAAACTCAGAACAAGAAGCAGCTTTACAACTTAGAGTGCTCATTCTGTTTGAGTCTTAGTTACCACCCATGAACCCATACAGAAACTTACCATTATATGCACTATCACCCTTGATAATTTCATCTCAGAATGATAGCTCCCAGTTCAGTTCAGTCACTCAGTCATTTCAGACTCTGCAACCCCATGGACTGCAGCATGCCAAGTTTCCCTGTCCATCACTAACTCCCAGAGCTTGCTCAAACTCATATCCATCGAGTTTGTGATGCCATCCAATCTTTTCATCCTCTGTCATCTCCTTCTGCTCCTGCCTTCAGTCTTGCCTAGTATCAGGGTCTTTTCCAATGAGTCGCCTCTATGCATGAAGTGGCCAAAGTATTGGGGTTTCAGCTTCAGCATCAGTCCTTCCAATGAATATTCAGGACTGATTTCCTTTAGGACTGACTGGTTTGATCTCCTTGCAGTCCAAGGTACTCTCAAATGTCTTCTCCAACACCACAGTTCAAAAGCATCAGTTCTTCAGTGCTCGCTTTCTTTATAGTCCAACACTCACATCCACACATGAGTACTGGAAAACCCACAGCTTTGGCTAGAAGGACCTTTGTTGGCAAAGTAATGTCTCTGCTATTTAATATGCTATCTAGGTTGGTCATAGCTTTTCTTAGAAGTAGCAAGCCTCTTTTGATTTCATGGCTGCAGTCACCATCCATCTGCAGTGATTTTGGAGACCCCCAAAATAAAATCTGCCACTGTTTTCATTGTTTCTCCATCCATTTGCCATGAAGTGATGGGACCAGAAGCCATGATCTTAGTTTTTTGAATGTTGAACTTAAGCGAGTTTTTACATTCTCCTCTTTTACTTTCATTAAGTGGCTTTTTATTTCCTCTTCACTTCCTGTCATAAGTGTGGT
>SJYW01012812.1:716285-729070 GCA_006410735.1 Raphicerus campestris
TTGTAATCCTACTTTTTGATGTGAACTTGGGAATGTTGTACTCCTGGCATAATGTATTTTCCCCACTTTCTCTATCTAATATTATTTTCTATCTATCTACCAAGTTATTTATTACCTTCCATGTTGTCTCTGACCAATCAAAGTCCTTACTGGTGGCTTGCTCATTGTTCAGCAAAGGTGGATTCCTGTCAGAAGAATTCTGGGAGGTTGGTAGGACCTATGGACTGGCATCTTCTGTCTCATTTTTGCTCTTTCCCAAATTATTCTCATTGGTGGTGGCTTGTCATTTCCAGGTTTCTTACCGGGACCTCCTATTCTCCTGTTGTAAGATAACTCATGCAAATTGTTACTGTGGTGCCTGGGCATGGTGGGCAGATTCAGTCAGTGGTTCTCCTAAGAGTTGATTTACAATGTCATGTTAGGTTCTGCTGTACAGTAAAGTGAATCAGTTATACATATACATATATCAATTCTTTTTCATTATTATCCCATGTAGGTCATTATAGAGTACTGAGTGGAATTCCCTGTGTTATTCAGTTAAGTTCAGCCACTTACTCCTGTCCAACTCTGTGCAACTTCATGGACTGCAACATGACAGGCTTCCATGTCCATCACCAACTCCCGGAGCTTGTTCAAACTCATGTTGATTGACTCGGTGATGCCATCCAACCATCTCATCCTCTGTTGTCCCCTTATCCTCCTGCCTTCAATATTTCCCAGCTTTAGGGTCTTTTCCAATTAGTCAGTTCTTCACATCAGGTGGTCAAAGTATTGGAGTTTCAGCTTCAATATCAGTCCTTCCAACGAATATTCAGGACTGGTTTCCTTTAGGAGTGACTGGCTTGATCTACTTATAGTCCAAGGGACTCTCAAGAATTTTGTCCAACATCTTAGTCCAAAAACATCAGTTCTTAGGCACTGAGGTTTCTTTATGATCCAACTCTCACAACTGGAGAAGCCATAACTTTGACTATGGACCTTTGTCAGCAAAGTGATGTCTCTGCTTTTTAATAAACTTTTCAGGTTTGTCATAGCTTTTATTCCAAGGAGCAAGAGTATTTTAATTTCATGACTCCAGTCACCATCTGCAGTGATTNTCACAACTGGAGAAGCCATAACTTTGACTATGGACCTTTGTCAGCAAAGTGATGTCTCTGCTTTTTAATAAACTTTTCAGATTTGTCATGGCTTTTATTCCAAGGAGCAAGAGTATTTTAATTTCATGACTCCAGTCACCATCTGCAGTGATTTTAGCACCCAAGAAAATAAAGTCTGTGGTATTCAGTAGGTCCTTATTAGTTAGCCATTTTATATATAGTACTGTGTATCAAAAAGTAGCTGTTAGAACTGGTAATGGAACAATGGGCTGGTTCCAAACTGGGAACGGAGTACCTCGTTTGTTTATTGTCAGCCTGCTTATTTAAATTATATGCAATGCACATCATACAAAATGCCAGGTTGGATGAAACACAAGTTGGAATCAAGATTGCATGGAGAAATATCAATAACCTCAGATATGCAGATGACACCACCCTTATGACAGAAAGTGAAGAGGAATTAAAGAAGCTTTTATGAAGGTGAAAGACGAGAGTAAAAAAACTGGCTTAAAACGCAGCATTCAAAAAATGATCATGACATCCAGTTGCATATCGTCATGGCAAATAGATGGAGAAACTATGGAAACAGTGGCAGACTTTATTTTCTTGGGCTCCAAAATCACTGGAGATGGTGACTGCAGACACAAAATTAAAAGATTCTTGCTCCTTGCAAGAAAAGCTATGGCAAATCTGGAGAGTATATTAAAAAGCAGAGATATTATTTCCTGACAAAGGTCTGTATAGGCAAAGCTATACTTTTTCCAGTCATCATGTATGGATATGAGAGTTGAACCATAAAAAGGCTGAGTGGAAAAGAATTGATGCTTTTGAACTGTGGTGTTGGGAGAAGACTCTTGAGAGTCCCTTGAATTGGAAGGAGATCCAACCAGTCAATCCTAAAGGAAATCAGTCCTGAATATTCACTAGAAGAACCGATGCTGAAGCTGAAGCTCCAATTCATTTGCCACCTGATGCAAAGAGCCGATCATTAAAAAAGATCCTGGTGTTGGGCAAGATTGAAGGCAGGGGGAGAAGGGGACAACAGAGGATGAGGTAGTTAGATGGCATCACTGACTCAATGGATGGGAATTTGAACAAGCTCGGGGAGTTGGTGAAGGACAAGGAAGCCTGGCTTGCTGAACAACTGAGTGACAGAACGACAACAATTGTATATATGTCAGTCTCCCAATTTATTTCTTCCCCCTTTCTTCCTTGGTAACCATAAAACTGTTTTCTTTATACATGACTCTAGTTATGTTTTGTACATACATTCATTTATACCATTTTTTTAGATCCCACATATAAGCGATATCATATGATATTTGTCCTCTCTGTCTGATTTATTTCACTCACTATGACAATTTCTAGATCCATCATTGTTATGGAGAGTTTTGAACAGTTGGGATGGATGGAATGAGAAAATCTTAAGCCATTCTGTGTGTGCTAATAAGAATTTCTGAGAGGATAAACAAACTCAGAACAAGAAGCAGCTTTACAACTTAGAGTGCTCATTCTGTTTGAGTCTTAGTTACCACCCATGAACCCATACAGAAACTTACCATTATATGCACTATCACCCTTGATAATTTCATCTCAGAATGATAGCTCCCAGTTCAGTTCAGTCACTCAGTCATTTCAGACTCTGCAACCCCATGGACTGCAGCATGCCAAGTTTCCCTGTCCATCACTAACTCCCAGAGCTTGCTCAAACTCATATCCATCGAGTTTGTGATGCCATCCAATCTTTTCATCCTCTGTCATCTCCTTCTGCTCCTGCCTTCAGTCTTGCCTAGTATCAGGGTCTTTTCCAATGAGTCGCCTCTATGCATGAAGTGGCCAAAGTATTGGGGTTTCAGCTTCAGCATCAGTCCTTCCANTGTAAAACTCAGGATACCCAAACCAGGGCTCTCTAACAACCTAGAGGAGTGGGAAGTAGTGGGAGGTGAGAAGGAAGTTCAAGAGGGAGGGAATATATGTGTACCTATGACTGATTCATGTTGATGTATGGTAGAAACCAACTAACCAAAGGATGAAGCAATTATCCTTTAATTAAAACTAAATTCAATTAAAATATATATAGTAAAGCAAAAGCCTATATGATTAATTACAGTTATATCCAAACTAATCAGGTCAAGTTTATTGAGACTAGACCTATTCTGCAAACAATTAGTCTTAATTTGGATATATTTTGTAGAAATGAGGGTAATTTTAGAGGAAAAAAAAAGATTATCTTTCAATGAATGCTAAATCCAAATATTATTAATGGAGGTCTGCATTTGCTGACTCATTCCTGGATAGCTCCTTACTGTTATACTATATTAGTGTAAAGTTTCATCAAATTATTAAAAAGGCACTTTTGTTTCTGAAGCTTATCTCATTAATCTTTAGATAAAGATCAGATGCCCCATGACCTGCAACCACAGAATTATGTGTTCTAGGAAAAGCATAATTTAAAGGACTCAGTCCAACCTGAATGGAAGGACCTTTATTAGGTACTCTTAATTACAGTAAAATTGAAGGGAAAATTGACTCTTGGATTAATTCCCACTTCCACAGTTCCCTACACAGGACTGGTCTATAGAGAGAACTACCAACCTCAAACTCACCTTAAAATAATGCTCAAACAGAGAAATCTACACATACACCAGGATGAGAAGATGACAACAGAAATAGACAACTTACCCAAGATGCTGAACCTGATTCCTATAATCATTGTTTTCTTGTCTTTTTGGACCTTTGCATATACATTAAATGTTTTTCTATCGTGGACACAATCCTATGCCTGTTTTAAAAATCAACCCAANGATTCCTATAATCATTGTTTTCTTGTCTTTTTGGACCTTTGCATATACATTAAATGTTTTTCTATCGTGGACACAATCCTATGCCTGTTTTAAAAATCAACCCAATTGTGTTTGTGGGCATTTACCTGTATCTGGGCACTTCTAGTTTACTTGGTGGATTTTTCCACTTCAAGGCTCTAATTGAATGGCCCTTAGGGAATTTGTTTTAGAAAAAAGAAAGTTCAGTCCTATTCAGGCTACTCTTGATATTACTAGGTGGGATCCTCTCACCTGGACAATTAATAATACTTGTTCTGACTCTGGCCAAAAATGAAAAATTTCCTCTGATGTTAAGTTCAATCAAAGTAACAAGAAAAAATTCAGCCAGAGAATAAAATCTCCCATAGTTAAGGAATGGATTTACATGGTTAACACCAGGCTGTGGTCATTTAAGTTTTAAGTCTCCCCTTTATCTTGAAAACAATTATACTAAGGATAAGCAGACTAGTAACACTAGAAAATTGGGTTGGGAGCCTTATGAACAAGTGCCAAGATATAATTTCCCTGAAAGATAAAGATTAGTACAGAATAGATTAAGTTAGATGACATGAGGGAATACCAGGTTGCACTTGATGAAATTTTTTAGCTTAGTTCTCAATTATGACATTAATAATACTGCCATATATATATATATGCAAAAGTAGTTACTGCAGCACAGTTTGTAATAGTGAGAAGCACTATGACACTCCAAGTGTCTATTAACAGAAGGTTGGCTTTATAAATCATGTTACATATATACAGTAGAATAGTACCCAAGCTCTTAAATCATAAATCAATTAAATAATAATGTATGTTCTACTAGCACTCTAATCTTGGTTTCCAAATACCCTTTTCCACTAAAAACACCACCACCAACCAAACATAACAGAACTCCAATGCTATCCCATGAAAACTATAACATGATCCTTATCATTGAACTGCACCTGATGTTAAGGAAGTGCTCAACTAATCTTGGAGTCACATCAAAAGGACACAGAAGCCAGCTTAAAGTGGCTTTCACTGGGCATCGGAGCCAATCTGATTATGAAAAACAAGAGTAATAGCATTGTATTTTAATACATGTAAGATAAGAAGCTACAAGTTTATACAAGCATAGATAGACAGAGAATGCTTTTCTTTTTTTAAATAGCCAAATCATGGAACTGATAAACTGATAATGAGCTTAACAAGGCAAGGCCTTCATAAAGTAAAGGATATACAAAGTAGAAAGGTAACCATGAAGTTTGGTATGCTGCTGCTGCTCCTAAGTCACTTCAGTCGTGTCTGACTCTGTGCGACCCCATAGACGGCAGTCCACCAGGCTCCCTCATCCCTGGGATTCTCCAGGCGAGAGTACTGGAATGGAGTGCCATTGCCTTCTCCGGAAGTTTGGTATGGGAGGATATAAAAAAATGTATTCATTATTAGTTTACAAATTTTTTACTTGAACCCATACTTTGTCTATCTGAATGATATGATGTTGGTTTATTGGAAGACTTATTATATCATCTTATCAACTCTTGAGCTTTCCACATACATTTTCAAGTGCCTCTTGACATCAAACAGATCATTCAAATCAGATATGTGCCACACCACAGCCATCATATTTTTTGTATTGAACTCTCAAGATTATCATCAGGGAATATGTTAATAAAACAAGATTTATTAATACATTAAACCTGTCCTAGTAATAGAGAACATAACCTTGACAGAGTCTTAGCTTGGTAAATAACTGGGAATATACAAAATCTGTAGAAAGTCTTTTGTTTAGTAAATGGGCTTCTTGCTCAGGTAAACAACTCTTACTTTAACAAATTTATCTCTAGTAATTTCTTAAAATATTTTGAGGAAATTCCTACAGATCCCTACTTCCTTATTCTTTTCTTTAAATTTTTTATAAATATGGGGAAAGTTGTTAGAAAATGAACCCTCAGCTGAAATAAATAAGAAATTTGATAGAAATAAGAAATCTGATAAACAAGAAACTTTCATGTATTAAAGTTTACATTATATATCTCATATAAACCTAGAATTACAAAATTGGATATGAACACCAGTAGAGCTGAATCAGACTCAGTCTGAATGGTGAGATTCGGAAGAATTTTACCAGGAATAGGGCAAGAACTTATGTCCATTCATAAATGACCATACACAATATACTCTTCATTTTATAGATTTTTATGGCCTTATTGGGGCTTCTCAGGGGGTGCAGTGGTAAATAATCTGCCTGCCTGCCAATGCAGGAGATGCAATAGATGCGGGTTCAATCCTTGGGTCAAGAAAATCCCCTAGAGTAGAAAATGGCATCCCACTCCAGTATTCTTTGCTGGAGAATTCTTTACTGGAAAATTCCATGAATAGAGGAGCTTTGCAGGCTACAGTCTATGAGATCACAAAGAGTTGGACATGACTGAGCATGCATGCACGCATGGTTAGATTATTGTGGATATTTTTACTCCTAGCATAATAATTGATATGTGTCACATTTCTGTAAATTTCTAATAATAAAGTTAGAGTCATAAATGTGCCCCCAAATATTATTAAGTTCGAAGGTTTCAATCTAAGTATCTAATTCAGTTCTTAAATATCTAATTGCATTTCCATATTAAAATAAAGGTTTTGATATGAAATTAATATGCAAATCTTAAGTGTTAAAATAAAAACTTTATTAACACATTTATGATTTCATTTAGTCCTTCATATGTTTCTAACTCTTCTTTCCAACTCCTCTCACGTTCTTGATACTCAAACATCTTCATCCTTTAAATCTCTTAACTTCTCTCCCATAAGGCATTTCTTCATTATTCTATACCTAAAGAGATCTTTGTACTTTTCCATATGTGTATTAATTCCAATGCAGAGTGCCACTATAGAATTATTACATGTACTATAGTTACTGGGCTTCATATGCACAAACTTTGTAACCTGGGACTCTATCATTTCATCTTTGCATTTCCATAGACTAGCACAACAGAAACTACTACAGAAATGAATCAGGTAAACTTATGGTTAAATGAAATAGCATGATTATACAATTTAATTTAGTACAAAATATAAACTACAAACTCTTTATAAGAACAAACAACTATCCTCACCTGTTTAGAAACTTGGTCAAGGTACATTATAGGATAAGATGCAGGAAAATTTTCAATAATAGAAATACTTATCTATTATTTTCACAAACATCTAAACAACAAAGCCATCTGGAGTAAAGAAAAATTACAGCCAAAAAGTGGCAAAAAAAAAAAAAAGCTGGTTTGATGACTTTGACCTGATAGCTACTTATTCCCAATGACAATTTCCCATGTTTTACCAGTTCAAAATCACATCTCTCTGAGAATGGCATGTCATCTCATTGGAATGTGATATAACAAACAGATCATTTTATCACATCAGAGATTAACCTGAGTATATTTATTCAAGGTGCCTAACTGTATCACAGATCAGTTCACAGTACAACTTGCCAAATGGATATGAATGATAAAAGTTAATAAACAGGAAAGAGTATCAACTAGTAGAAACTGTGACTCAAGCACAGGGCAAATAGCACCAGCTGACACTATGAATTAATCAGCATTCAGTGTCTTAATGAGGATGTTGTTACTATTTCCTGTCAAAAAATTATTTTCTCTTTCCATGATAACTTAGAAGAGTTAGAAAAGAAGCTTTCCTGAAACAGGAAATCTGTGTGGCCTACTTTATGCTACCTAAGAACACAACTCCCATATAGCTGGCGATTGAAAATGACTAAACCATTCTGCATTATTTCACAGATGTCATTTGACATCTTTCTAATAATAACACTGTGATATAAATCATTGGTACTGATAGTTCTTCAATGCAGAAATCAATGACCTTATCTTTGCATTTTTCCTTTATATTCATGATGAATGACGTCTAAAACAGAAAAGAAAGCAATTACTTCTTGTTTTAAAAGGAAAAGTCTTCATTCTATTACTTCCACATCCTTGACACAGATAACAATGGCAATCTAGGAGTAGTAAAGAAAATGTAGACAAGGGTGCTCAGGGCTACATAGAAGCAGATTCCAAGAGAATGGAAATATTAACCTTTCAGATGTATAAATTTTCCCACTCATCTGCAAAAGGAGTCACTATTCTCTGTTCTGCATTAAGCAGCTAGAAATAACGCTTCCTAGGACGGAAAAAAATAAATCAAGTATAGCTCTTTTTTTAGGGCATTTGTTATTCATTGACCTCTGGTCAGTCAAAAAGCTGCACGTTCTGGTTCAAATATACTTAAATTTTTATTTATAATTATGAAAATTCTCACATTTTTCAGTCATTTGTATGCCCTAGAATGCTTTCATATAATTTATGTGAAGCTATCAAACTGAAAATGAATTCCTTTTACTATTAAAGTATAATTTATTTTACTGACGGGATACAGAATAATTTTGTTGTCTGGGTTAATTCAATATAAAATATTTAAAGGCAATATTTGTTATTTTCTGCACTTCATCTCAGTAAAATTAAATCATTTAAAAATATAAGTCCAATAAACTAGTGAATATAACTTTTAAAAATTGTGACTCATTATATTGTACACCTGTAAGCTATAAAATATTGCAAATATCAACTATACTTCAATTTAAAAAGAAATTAAATATATATCTAAATTAATCTCAATATAAATGTGAAAATAAACCCATTGAGTGTTCCCTAGTCCCAGGCATTGTACCCGATGTGTGCCTTCTTTATTCTCAACACCAAATCTTTAAGATCACTAACACATGGGGAGACAGAGGCTTAAAAAAGTTGTCACATGTCTAAGAGTATATACCTACTAAGTACCAAACATAAGATTTGCACATTCATTTCCTTAATGACCATCTTGACATTTAATAAACACCTTATACTGCCAGTTCATATTTAAGTGCCAGTTCACTGGGAATTTCTACTTTAAGCTGAATTTATGCAAGAAAGCTTATGTTATCCAAAAGTTAAATAAACATGTGTATGATCCATAAGGAGCTTTCCACATAAGCAAATGTATTTATAGAATTAATTATTAATCTACTCAAATTTCCTTGAGTATCAATAATAAAATTCTCAATATATTGTCTGAATTCTAAAATTCTATTTCCTTAAATTGATTTTCTCCTTTATAAGAGAACTGATTATATTTATAAAAATTTAAGAAAATTAGATCTGACTCAAGTAAAATAAACTCTTGAAATTAAAATACTAGATTGTTTTTATCATAGTTGAAAGAATGTGTGCGTGTGTGACAAGTTACTTC
Organism: Raphicerus campestris; assembly: GCA_006410735.1. Classification (NCBI taxonomy): domain Eukaryota; kingdom Metazoa; phylum Chordata; class Mammalia; order Artiodactyla; family Bovidae; genus Raphicerus; species Raphicerus campestris. The sequence continues at coordinate 725,467 of SJYW01012812.1, forward strand.
AGTCATATCCAACTCTGTGACTCACTGAACTGCAGCCCACCAGACTCCTCTGTCCATGGGATTCTCCAGGCAAGAATACTGGAGTGGGTTGTCTGTGCCCTCCTCCACGGTTTCTTCTGACCCAGGGATGGAACCCGCATCTCTTATATCTCCTGAACTGGCAAGAGGTGTTTGTTGTTGTTGTTGTTGTTGTTGTTGTTGTTGTTGTTTTACCATTAGCGCCACCTGGGAAACCCCACTTGAAAGAATATAGGACAGAAACAATTTGTTATTACTTACGTTGGGTAAGCTTTTTAGAACAAGTTCCTAAGGTACATCAGAGGTGATAACCTTTAGTTTTTGGTTCACTTTTTACTAGACTGAAGGTGTAATTAAATTGAAAATACAAATATAAGTTCTTCATTGCCTAGGCATTGCTGAGTCAGTGGCATTCATATATAGCATAATATTAATAATATTCCCCTGTTTATCAAATATCCAAAAACAAAAATAAAAGCTCCAAAAATTTAAAAGTTAATAAATTTTAAAAAAATTTTTCTCTAACATCTCAATGCCTATATGAACTATTTGAATAATTTACCTCTAAATATATTTATAACAGTATATCTGTCACTGGGGGATATTAATGAACTTATTATATGAAAATGTAAATAAAGTGCAATTGCAATGTTCAGTACTAATGTTATTCCTGAGAGAATAACTAATTACCACACATAAATATATATGCAGTTACCTTGCAGAATGAATTTATACAGTAGGTAAAACTATCAATATTTAGAATTCTTGCCTGAACTCTCTTTCAATTATTAGGTTAAAAAGTAAAAACTGAGTCATTTTTGGATAGTTGTGTGAATTTAATTTTCATAATTTATCTGTTTTTGAAGTCTATACACTTAAAGCTTATGCATTAGTCCTTGTAGCCTTAAGATCAGTCCTCTGACCTTCTGGGGTTCATACAGTAGACTGAACCTCAATATTCTTCGTAGTTTCCTTTGGGAAACTTAAGAGGAGTAAAGAGATGTTTAGCTTTGGAGTTATTGATAGCTGGCTTTAAGTCTCAGCTCTATAATTACTAACTACACTCTGTGTGTGTGCATGCTTAATCGCTTCAGTTGTGTCTGACCCTTTGCATTCCGACCCTATGGACTGTAGCCCACCAGGCTCTTCTGCCCACAGGATTCTCCTACCTCTATTTGGAGAAGGGTGAAGGGAAGGACACTCTTTTCCAAACTCCAGGGTAAGGTAGTTGGCCATCTGAAGTTTAATATGCAAAAGGAAGGGACTGTAACTTTTGTGTACCCAGCTATATATCCTTAAAAATATGTGACACAAGTAAAGGCTCAACTCTTTGTTGAATATATGCAAACAAAGAAAATCTTCACACCTACTTGGACAGCTATAGTAAAGATTAGCAGAAATTAAGTGTGAGAAATAAAGTAACGTACTGCATGGTAATTGGAAGCTGTCACTAAATCTTAGTTTCTCTCCTTTTCTCCCTTCTGTCACAAATATTCTTCAGGCACCTGATTTCCCTGGTGGCTCAGATGGTAAAGCATCTGCCTGCAATGCTAGAGACCCGAGTTCAGTCCTTGGGCTGGAAAGATCCTCTGGAGAAGGAAATGGCAACCCGCTCCAGTATCCTTATCTGGAAAATCCCATGGATGGAGGAGTGTGGTAGACAACAGTCCATGGGGCCGCAAAGAGTCGGGCACGACTGAGAGACTTCACTTTCACTTTAATCATATTTATAATGTTAAATGATTGGATCACTAGGGGAGAAATTCCTAAGGTTGTCCAAAATTGTGCTCTTTTGAAAGAGGTAGAGAAACCTTAAACATGTTTACAAAATCTATATTTGGGTTCTTTTTTTTTTAGGGCAAATTCAGACATCATCAATAATATTAATTGAAAGTTTAGGTATGTTTGGTTCTATAAAATGTTAATATATCTTTTTTATATCTAATAACTATTTTCCTTTTCTCATCAGTTATTTCATGTCAAGTATTTCTCATTGTGGATATCAGAAACTACTTTCAAATCAGTTTTTTAAAAAAATATAGGAACAATATATAAAACAAATTTTAAAATTTAATTACTACTTATGTCAAACAACGTGATCAGGCATGAGTTTTACCTACGTTTCCTCAGTCAACAACTTTAAAAAAAAATTTGTTGAAATTTTGTTGACTTACAATGCTTTATTAGCTTCAGGTGTAAAACATAGTGACTCAATATTTATATAGATCATATTCCATTTAAAAAGCATTTCCCCAAAAGTCAGGAACAAGACAAGTGTGCCCACTCACACCACTACTATTCAACATAGTTTTGGAAGTTTTGGTCACACCAGTCAGAGCAGGAAATAGAAATAAAAGGAANATAGATCATATTCCATTTAAAAAGCATTTCCCCAAAAGTCAGGAACAAGACAAGTGTGCCCACTCACACCACTACTATTCAACATAGTTTTGGAAGTTTTGGTCACACCAGTCAGAGCAGGAAATAGAAATAAAAGGAATCCAAATTGGAAAACAAGAAGTTAAACTCTCACTGTTTGCAGATGACATGATCTTCTAAGTAGAAAACCCTAAAAACTCCACCAGAAAATTACTATAGCTAATCAATGAATATAGTAAAGTTGCAGGATATAAAATTTACACACAGAAATCCCTTGCATTCCTATACAATAACAATGAGAAAACAGAAAGAGAAATTAAGGAAACAATTCCATTCACCATTGCAATAAAAAGAATAAAATATTTAGGAATATATCTAACTAAATAAACAAAATACCTATATATAGGAAAGTATAAAACACTGGTGAAATAAATCAAAGAGGACACAAATAGATGGCGAAATAGACTGTGTTCATGGATCGGAAGAATCAATATAGTGAAAATGGGTATACTGCCCAAAGCAATCTATATACTCAAGGCAATCCGTATCAAGCTATCAACGGTATTTTTCACAGAACTAGAACAAATAATTTCACAATTTGCATGGAAATACAAAAAAAAAAATTTTAATAGCCAAAGCAATCTTGAGAAAGAAGAATGGAACTAAAGGAATCAACTTGCCTTACTTCATTCTATACTACAAAGCCACAGTCATCAAGACAGTATGGTACTGGCACAAAGACAGACATATAGATCAATGGAACAAAATAGAAAGCGCAGAGATAAATCCACACACCTATGGATATGGACACCTTATCTTTGACAAAGGAGGCAAGAATATACAATGGAGAAAAGATAACCTCTTTAACAAGTGGTTCTGGGAAAACTGGTCAACCACTTGTAAAAGAATGAAACTAGATCACTTTCTAACTCCATACACAAAAATAAACTCAAAATGGATTAAAGATCTAAATGTAAGGCCAGAAACTATTAAACTCTAGAGGAAAACATAGGCAAAACACTCTCCAACATAAGCCACAGCAGGATCCTCTATGACCCACCTGCCATAATATTGGAAATAAAAGCAAAAATTAACAAATGGGGCCTAATTTAAAAAAAGAAAGAAAGCTTTTGCACAACAAAGGAAACTATAAGCAAAGTGAAAAGACAGCTTTCAGGATGGGAGAAAATAATAGCAAATGAAGCAA
>SJYW01012812.1:737057-749825 GCA_006410735.1 Raphicerus campestris
CATTTCACACCAGTCAGAATGGCAGTGATCCAAAAGTCTACAAGCAATAAATACTGGAGAGGGTGTAGAGAAAAGGCAACCCTCTTACACTGTTTGTGGGAATGCGAACTAGTACAGCCACTACGGAGAACAATGTGGAGATTCCTTAAAAATCTGGAAATAGAACTGCTTTATTACCCAGCACTCCCACTGCTGGGCACACACACTGAGGAAATCAGAATTGAAAGAGACACGTGTACCCTAATGTTCATTGCAGCACTGTTTATAATAGCCAGGACATGGAAGCAATCTAGATGTCCATCAGCAGATGAATGAATAAGAAAGCTGTGGTACATATACACAATGGAGTACTACTCAGCCATTAAAAAGAATACATTTGAACCACTTCTAATGAGGTGGATGAAACTGGAGCCTATTATACAGAGGGAAATAAGCCAGAAAGAAAAACAACAATAAAGTATACTAATGCATATATATGGAATTTAGAATGATGGTAACAATAAACCCTAATGTGAGATAGCAAAACAGACACAGATGTATTGAATAGTCTTTTGTACTCTGTGGGAGAGGGTGAGGGTGGGATGATATAGGAGAATGGCATTGAAACATGTAAATTATCATATGTGAAACAAATCACCAGTCTAGGTTTGATGCATGATACAGGGTGCTTGGGGCTGGTACACTGGGATGACCCAGAGGGATGGGATGGGGAGGGAGGTGGGAGCGGGGCTCAGTATGAGGAACACATGTACACCTATGGTGTATTCAAGTCAATGTATGGCAAAATGAATACAATATTGTAAAGTAAAATTAATTAATTAAAAAATAAAATAATTATACAGTATTGTAATTCTTGTGGTGAATATTACATCCTTGTAATGTATTTACTTTCCTAGTGTAATGTAGTTCCCTGATGGCTCAGAGGTTAAAGCATCTGCCTCCAATGTGGGAGACCCGGGTTCAATCCCTGGATCAGGAAGATCCCCTGGAAAAAGAAATGGCAACCCACTCTAGTATTCTTGCTTGGAGAATCCCGTGGATGGAAGAGCCTGGTAGGCTACAATCCATGGGGTCACAAAGAGTCAGACGCTACTGAGCAACTTCACTTCACTCATTAATGTATTTATTAGTAGTTTGTACCCCTTAATCCTCTTGCCCTAGCTTTTCCCTCTCTACACCCCTCTACCAACTGGCAACCATTAGTTTCTTCTCTATGAGTGCTTCTGTTTTGCTTCCATTAATTTGCTTTATATTCTAGATTCCACATATAAGTGGAAACAGTGTTTTATTTTCTCTGTCTGACTTTTTACATTAAGCACAGTAACCTCTAGGTCCATTCCATTCATGCTGTTGCAAATGTATATGTATATGTATATGTATATGTATAATGTATATGTATATATACATATATATTAATCTTTATTCATTCATCCGTTGATAAACATGTAAATTGCTGCCTTCTTGGTTATAAATAGTGCTGCTATGATCATTGAGATACATGCATTTTTTTAATCAGTATTTTTTTTCCTTTGGATATATATACATATATATATGTATATATATCCTGTTATTTATTTATTTATATTTAAATTTATTTATTTTAATTGGAGGTTAATCACTTTACAATATTGTATTGGTTTTGCCATACATCAACATGAATCTGCTATGGGTGTGCATGTGTTCCCAATCCTGAACCCCCTCCACATCCCTCCCCATACCATCCCTCAGATTCTATGTCGATCTTTCTTTACAGCCTTGGTTATTGATCTGTTCTGCTAGTCCCCAGGTAGATTTTAGATTTTCTCTCTACACATTTAGTTGTACTTTCGATGTTTTTGTGAGTGGAAATGAGTCCAGTGTCCTTCTACTCGGCATCTGGATAACTTTTCAACAACTGATTTTGGATCCGTTTTTGAAAAACTCCCATCTTAATTCTGATAGGTGTCTTTCTAGTATTTCCTAAGGCTGCATACTCACATATCCAAATATAGCAGTAAGGAGAAACTGAAGTTTCATGAATCTTATTGGGTTTGTAATCATGGGATGGGGTATTTCAATCAGATTATGCCCATCAGTCATATTTCTGAACATGGTGGGAAGGATTAATTTTAGTAAAACTACATGGCTGGAAAATATAAACTATATATTAAGAGAAAGGCAACCAATAAATATTAATCTCAGTCTGATTTTTTAATCACCCAATTAAAAATAATACTTCTCATTAGTGATGTAACAATATGTCAATGGATATAAGTACATATCCTGGAGAAGGAAATGGCAATGTACGCCAGTATTTTTGCCTAGGAGAAGGCAGTGGCAATCCACTTCAGTACTNGCCTCAATCTCCATGCCACTGTGTTTTTTTGCCTTTTTTTTTTCTGTCTTGCTGTTTCATATGCCTATTCTTGTTTGTTTAAATTTTAAGGATTAGGGATTGTTTTAAGAATTAAGAAATCACATACTCTAACAGCCTGAACTGAGCTGACTCTGTCTCTTATACACATCTAGATGTGTATAAGAGACAGGTCGCACAGAGTTGGACACGACTGAGGTGACTAGGAAATCCTACAGACAGAGGAGCCTGGCAGGCTACAGTCCAAGGGGTCACAAAGAGTCGGATATAACTTAGCAACTGCTGCTGCTGTTGCTAAGTCGCTTCAGTCGTGTCCTACTCTGTGTGACCCCATAGATGGCAGCCCACCAGGCTCCACCATCGCTGGTATTCTCCAGGCAAGAACACTGAAGTGGGTTGCCATTTTCTTCTCCAATGCATGAAAGTAAAAAGTGGAAGTGAAAGTGAAGTCGTGTCCGACCCCATGGACTGCAGCCTACCAGGCTCCTTCATCCATGGGATTTTCCAGGCAAGAGTACTGGAGTGGGTTGCCATTGCCTTCTCCGAATTTAGCAACTAAATCACCATAAATATATATACTTAACTTCTAAAATTTGAGCTGCTATTTGATTTAATTTCATACCCATGATCTCTGGATGATAGGGAGGATCTTTTGTAAAATCTGACCGTAATTTCCCAATAGCTGATAACTTACCATTAAGTGATAAACTAAGCCCAGGATATCCAATATATTTATATGGACAATGTATAAGGTAAGTGTAATAAAAGCTTCCATTTTTAAGCACATAATGGACATGAGTTCATAGCAGGTATCATTGTGTGTAGGAATGGAAAAATAAGCTGTTTCTGAGTTGCTATTTAAGTTTTTTTTTTTTTTTTTCATTTTGTTTTAAAATTTGGGGCTTTTAGTGTTTTGGGAAAGAATTTGCCTTGCCCACTGCAGTTCATTCTCAGTGATTCTCCTTTTCTAAATAAGTTTTTTTAATAACTGCTTCAATCTCCATGCCATGTGTTTTTTTGCCTTTTTTTTTTTCTGTCTTGCTGTTTCATATGCCTATTCTTGTTTGTTTAAATTTTAAGGATTAGGGATTCTTTTAAGAATTAAGAAATCACATACTCTAACAGCCTGAACTGAGCTGACTCTGACAATAAAACCTGAAAAACTGAATATGTGTCTGTTCTATTCATTTCTGCTCAATTTCTGAGGGAGTCAACTGTAATTTTTAGCCAAGATAAGGCATTTGACTTTATAGCTTTTAAGCATTAGATTTCTGTTCTTTGCCTATTCCTTCAGACTTCATTTTTCTGGAGCTTGCTATTTTAATCTCTGCTCAGAGAAAATTTGAATTAAGTGCCAGTAATTTGCATCTGTCCCTACATGGCATTCAGGTTGCATTGTCAAAATGAACCCATTTACCATAAAAAATTGGCATTTATCAAGCAGAAAGCATCATTAGGGGATTGTGAATGATTTATGGTGCTAGGCTTCTCCTGAAATCCTAAACTATCCCTTTATAAATTCCCACTTTCTATAGTTTTCTGACTTTGAAAGCTTCCACATTAGTTCACTCAGTTGCTTTTGTTTACAGTTCCAAGTAGAAAAAAATTCATTGACAAAGACGTATTTTCTTTACTGATGATTTTAGTGTACAGTTCTTTAGTGTAACATTTTTTTTTTTAATTCCAAGAAGTTGCTGAAAGATTCAATAAGTAGCCAGCAAACTCCACTAGGTGTGAAATTGTCCTGTAAGACTCCTAATAGTGTAGTCTGAGGATGCACATGACCTGTGTACATTTCAGCTTAAACAAGCTCAATTCAAATAGTCCCTCAGAGTAAGGCGGAAGATAAATTAATTACTGTAAAACCATAAATAAACTCATATAATGAAATCTATTAGCAAAATCTCCTGATCTAACCCAAGATTGGAGAAGGAAATGGCAACCCACTCCATTGTTCTTCCCTGGAGAATCCCAGGGATGGAGGATACTGGTGGGCTACCATCTATGGGGTCGCAAAGAGTCGGACACGACTGAAGTGACTTAGCAGCAGCAGCAGCAACCCAAGATAAAAGGGTTCAGAAGAAGCTGATTGCCTCAAGTACAAGATTGCAGTTATCATAGGAAGAAATTAGAAGGAGGAGGAGAATGTGGCAAATGAACTAGTAGACTGAGTAATTATGACCTTATACCAGAGCAGGAAAAGGCTGGTAAGAACTAGTTGATAGGTGCTGTGAAAATGGAAAGAACAATTGTTGAGTTGACCTACATTTTCCCTACACAGGACAAGATTGAAAACAAAAGTGAAAGGGTTAGTTATTCAGTCATGTATGTCTCTTTTTGACCCCATGGACTGTAGCGCACCAGGTTCCTCTGTTCATGGGATTTCCCAGGCAAGAATACTGGAGTGGGTAGCCTTTCCCATCTCCAGGAGATGTTTCTGACCCAGGGATCCAACACAGGTCTCCTGCATTTTAGGCAAATTCTTTACCATCTGAACCATCTAATTGAGATTAACAATTATCAAACATGGCTCTTCTTTGTGGACAAACAGTTGGACTAGACTTCTCAAGCTTTCTTGAAGTTTGGTGTGATCATGTCCTCCTGGTCTTGCCAATGACAAATAAAAGTTGACTGACTCTTCTCTCCCCTTTCCCTGAGCAAACTTCCCATTAAACTTCTTGCTACTTCCTCTTTCTTCTGAATGGGCAGAGAATCTGATGGTGAAGTAGGAAGTCACATGTTGAAGACGAGAATACAGTCTTTATCCTGAGTCTCTGAAGATGTAAAGCAGAACACTTCATTACTTGGATACTGCCCAAGATTCTTACGTAAGCAAGAAATACATTTTTATTGTATAGCATCATGCAAGTTTGAATCTGATTGATGTTATCTAGCCTACACTAATTAATATTTAAATCAATATTTAAATATTTGTTGTTTTATGCCAGGCAATTATTAACATGATACCAAAGACTAGAAGGAATTCAAATAGCATACATTGATTTAAAACACTTTGTAAAACTATGATTTCAGTAACTCAGAGTCTACCATTTCTGTAGTTCAGGGTAAGTGATCAGATAGCACCCACCCAGATAAAATTTTAGTGTATATTGACTCAATTGCTGCATTTAGTAGGGTTTTAATAAAGACAAATTAGCCAGGTATGAACTGGTTGTTTCAGAGCAGAGCTATAGGAAAGAAGAATCATGGAATTAACAGTTTTGCAAAGGTGGAAAAGTTAACAACTGCTCTTGGATCCTCAATGATAGGCTAGAAAGTTTTCTATCCATTCATATTGTTTTATATGGTATCAGAGTTGAATGACTCCTATTAAAGTGAAACAGGCAAGAGGAAAAAGAGGCAAATATAAGAATGATTCTAAGAATTTCTTCCTGAAAATAAATGCAAAGAAAATTACTGACATATGATACTAAAAGTAAGCAAAGAAGATAAGAAATTTGAGATGTTTTTGAGACCAACCATGAACCTGATTTTTGAAATTTTGTGATTGCAAAAACCTGCATTTTAGATAGAGTAAAATTAGCACAAGTAATTCCCTAATGACTACTTCAAATGTGATCCTACAAATAATGGACAAAAAAGAACTACCCAGAGTATGGAGCCAGTGCCACATAAAACATGAACAAGCAACTTCCATATAAGGAGAAGATCCAGGGTGTAAAAAAAAAAAATCTGGGTCACATAATGTTTTCTCAGTTTCTCAGCATTATTATATTACTTCTATGGTGAATGTCTGTTATGTATTTATTTTGATTCCTTTTATAAATAAGGCTTTTTTATTATATACTATTTTTTATTGATCTGCAATTATATATCAGAAGTGGGAAATTTGCAGAGAAAGATAATCTGCATTTTTTTATCTTATAAGTTTTCCTACTATAAAAAACATATCATGGCAATATGTGAAGAACATGCTAGTTCCAGAAAACTCTGCTTTGCTTTTCTTTATTTTAGATTAATGCAGTAATTGGATGGAACTGGTGAGAAGACTGAGTGCATTTTATGTGAATGCATGAAAAGGGTACAAATGGATATTCGATGAATAAGATTTTGCATTGTGTCAGCCTGCTTACTCTTTCTAAATGAGAGTTTCTCCTTGTCCATAGCACACAATTAAAATATACACATTTCAGCTTCATTTTTAGTTAGGTGGAACTGAGTTCTAAATAATAGAGTATGTATTAGTTAGCTTTTGGTATGCAACCAATCACTCCTAAATTTAGTGGCTTAAGACAACCATTTGTTTAACTCATGATTCTATAAGTTAATGAATTAGACAAGACTCAACTGTGAATCTTTCTTGATTTTGCTGAGTTCACTCATTGCTCTGTGAATCTCCTTCTGAAGGTTTTGTAGCTGTCTTCTGGTATAATGGGAAATTCTGAGTCACCTTTCTATTAGAATCCAACAGATTATCTGGGACTTCAGATAATAGTGTAAGCAGAATCTTCCAAGAGAAACAAGAGAAGATAAACCTCAAGGCTCAGTCAGGTTTTCAGGTTTCTCCTTGTGTCCCTTGTTCAAAAAAATATAATATAACCCAATGAAGAGTGTTAGTCGTTCAGACATATCTGACTCTTTGAAACTCCATGGACTGTAGCCCACCAGGCTCCTCTGTCCATGGAATTCTCCAGGCAAGAATACTGGAGTGGGTTGCCATTTCTTCCTCCAGGGGATTTTCCTGACCCAGGGATTGAACCTGGGTCCCTTGTATTGCAGGCAGATTCTTTACCATCTGAGCCACCAGGGAAGCGCCATAATATAATCCAGTAAACAAACTCAAATTTAAGACCCATAGAAATATAATTGACCTTACCATGGGAGAAACTGATAATGTTCATTGCAAATGTGACATGCAGACAATAATGGGAAGAATCTGTGGCCACAGAATATGAATAGAAATAATTTGTGCCACTTCTAGACCTACTCTTTAAAACTCATTATGTTCTTCTCATCATCATTCTTCATTCAGCTAGCAGGGTAGAGACAGTTGCTTTGGGTATAAAATCTGGTCACAGATTTCTTACAACTCTTTCCATCAAGATGAACACTTCTGCTGGGCATGTGAGTTGCTTGAGTAAATAAAATATCACTGCTATGGTGTGTCCCATTTCAAGATTTAGCCTCTAGGAATCCCATTAACTCCAACATTTACCCTCTTGGAATCTGCCACCTCTGTGTAAAGAGTTGCATATTCCTTATTGGAGAGACAGTGTGAAGAAAGTGAAATTCCTGGCCATCCTTCAACTGGTCCAGCAATGGCATCTGAGCTGTCAGACACATGAATGCAGCCATCATGGGTTTCTAGTCAGCCTTGAACTACCCTAGTTTTTCCATCTCAGCCACTGGGCATGTGAATGAAGACCAAACTGAGACTGCAAATGGCAGCAGTCACATTAAGTGAGCTCAGATGAAACCAGTAGAAGAATCGACCAGGTGAATACAGAGGCTATTAGTATGTTGTGAACTTGTTTTTATTTGTTTCTTTTTTCAACTCTTAAGTTTTGAAATAGTGTTTTATGTAGTAGTAGATAACCAGAGCAAACATGGTTACCTTGAAAGATCATTGAAGATGGATGAACCTCTATCTACTTGCGCGCCTAAATGAATTGATGATGAGTTCTAGCCCCACCTCAATCCTTATAGACCTAGACATCCCCCAAGAAAGCAAAATTAAAATGTTATCCTATTGAGTCACAATATATATAGTTCTGTTTTATTTTCTTGCAACTTAGTCTATTCTAAATGATATAAGCTCCTACTATTGATGATCAGTTTATATCCCAAATTTTGCTCAGCCATTGTCCATCCCATTCCAATATGCAGTTTGCTTTCTGGTGATTTAGGACATCTCAAAATTTTCTTCCTCTCCAATAATATAGGTTATGAATCTTTGAACACCTTACATGTTACTACTATTATAAAGAAAATTCTTACCCATGGCCAAAGTAGAAAAAAGAGAATCACTGTGCAATTATGCATTTAAATGTTACAGTGACAGAACATTTTTGCCTCTGTCACATCAAAATGGGATAGAAAAAAAAAATTTAGTTTGATTTAATACCAGAAAGATTGAAAACATTTATGGAGAAAAATCAAATAGAAATTCTGATGCCTTAATATCCATGAGAATAAGTCACTTTGGTTTACTCAGGCAATCATCTGTATAAGAGTTGTCAATCAAGCTGCACATGAGCATGGAACATTCAAGGTAAACATCAGCAAGTGGTCAAACCTACAAATATTAGTTTATTCACAAAAATACAATATATAAGTTTCCTATGAAATGTCTACAAACATTTTAGAGTCCAGTTAGAAAGAGGCTGAAAATGATATTATATTACAAGCACAATCTTGTCCATGAAGAAAGACCCTATTTCTCATAGAACAATGAAGATATGAAGTAGTAGCAAACACATGAACCATGAGAGCTGGGAAGATTTGTTTCATTTCTCTGCTAAAACAGGGAAAGTTTAGGGGAAATCAGGACAAATTGGTCATCCTACAGATGAGTGAACAAAGAAAAGGGTAAAAGCATTTCCTATGGGACATAATGGAACACACTTACATAAGATTTGTTGTTGTTGTTGTTCAGTTGCTCAGTCCTGTCTGACTTTTTGTGACCCCATGGACTGTAGCATGCCAGGCTTCCCTGTCCCACACTATCTCCCAGAATTTGCTCAAACTCATGTCCATTGTCTCAATCATGCCATCCAACTGTCTCATCCTGTAGTACTTTCACCTGTCCTCAATCTTTCCCAGCATGAGTTTTTTTCAATGAGTCAGCTCTTCATATCAGGTGGCCAAACTATTGGACCTCCAGGGTCAGCATCAGTCCTTCTAATGACCAGTTAGGGTTGATTTTCTTTAGGATTGACTGGTTTGATCTCCTTGCTGTCCAAGGAACGTGCAAGTCTTCTCCAACACCACAGTTCAAATGCACTGGGCCTTCCCCAGTGCCTCATAAGATTAGCTATACTAAATTTAGCCTTATCCAGTGAGATTTTCTCTAAGGAAGGAAGTGTTATATAAAGTTTCAAATACAGTAAACACTAGGCATATGTGGCTATTGAACGCTTGAAATGTGGCCAACGCAATTTAGGAAGTGGTTTTTAAATTTAATTAGTTTAAATGTAAGCTGAAATAGCCATGTGTAAGTATTTGGGATGGGTTCCTACTATTTATAATTCTGGGAGAGTTGATGATCGTAGGGCTATTTAAATAAGATACCATCTTGTTATGATCTGAATAACTTTTATTTGAAGAAAAATACCTTTCAATTAACATCTGTTCATTCATTTCTTAGAATTGTTTTGAGCCTATTCTTCTTGCCTGGTAGGGTGATAGCTAGCAGTATTTAGAAACCCAGAGCATTCTCTGGAGATAAATGTAAAAGGAGATAACAGTATTATTTTTCTTCCTGTTCACAAAACATTGTAAGATTTTAAAACATATTTTTGGTATAAGTATCTACCATGAGAACTTTTCACAACTTGGTCTCGACTTTCATTTCAGAGTGGTTTCCAATTATTCTACCAAATGTTCCTTATACTACAGGTGAGTCTATCTATTGTACTGGTTCCCTGGGGCTCAACAGTAAAGAATTCACCTGCAAGACGTGAGACTTGCAGGGAACATGTGTTCAATCCCTGGCCTGGGAAGATCCCCTAGAGAAGGAAATGGCAATTTCCTTTCCTTGTCTGGAAAATCTAATGGACAGAGGAGCCAGAGGGGCTACAGTCCATGGGGGTCACAAGAGAGCTGGACACAACTGAGACTGCAAGGAGATCCAACTGGCCCATTCTAAAGGAGATTAGTCCTGGATGTTCATTGGAAGAAATGATGCTAAAGTTGAAACTTCAATACTTTGGCCATCTCCTGTGAAGTGTTGACTCATTGGAAAAGACTCTGATGCTGGGGGAGGGATTGGGAGCAGGAGGAGAAGGGGACAACAGAGGATAAGATGGCTGGATGGCATCACCAACTCGATGGACATGAGTTTGAGTGAACTCCGGGAGTTGGTGATGGACAGGGAGGCCTGGTGTGCTGCGATTCCTGGGGTCGCAAAGAGTCGGACACAACTGAGACTGAACTGAACTGGGTTACTAAACAACAAAAATTCTCAAGTCACCCCTCAACTGTATCCAATCTATGATCTCTTTTTCATTCACTTTTTTCTCCTGATTTTCCTCTTCTTTTCTCTCTCTTTTTTAAAAATTCGGTTATCCTGAACTCCCCTTCAGTTCAGTTCAGTTTAGTAGCTCAGTCGTGTCCAACTCTTTACGACCCCATGAATTGCAACACGCCAGGCCTTCCTGTCTATCACCAACTCCTGGAGTTCACTCAAACTCATGTCCATCGAGTTGGTGATGCCATCCAGCCATCTCATCCTCTGTTGTCCCCTTCTCCTCCTGCTCCCAATCCCTCCCCCAGCATCAGAGTCTTTTCCAATGAGTCAACACTTCACAGGAGATGGCCAAAGTATTGAAGTTTCAACTTTAGCATCATTTCTTCCAATGAACATCCAGGACTAATCTCCTTTAGAATGGGCCAGTTGGATCTCCTTGCAGTCTCAGTTGTGTCCAGCTCTCTTGTGACCCCCATGGACTGTAGCCCCTCTGGCTCCTCTGTCCATTAGATTTTCCAGACAAGGAAAGGAAATTGCCATTTCCTTCTCTAGGGGATCTTCCCAGGCCAGGGATTGAACACATGTTCCCTGCAAGTCTCACGTCTTGCAGGTGAATTCTTTACTGTTGAGCCCCAGGGAACCAGTACAATAGATAGACTCACCTGTAGTATAAGGAACATTTGGTAGAATAATTGGAAACCACTCTGAAATGAAAGTCGAGACCAAGTTGTGAAAAGTTCTCATGGTAGATACTTATACCAAAAATATGTTTTAAAATCTTACAATGTTTTGTGAACAGGAAGAAAAATAATACTGTTATCTCCTTTTACATTTATCTCCAGAGAATGCTCTGGGTCTCTAAATACTGCTAGCTATCACCCTACCAGGCAAGAAGAATAGGCTCAAAACAATTCTAAGAAATGAATGAACAGATGTTAATTGAAAGGTATTTTTCTTCAAATAAAAGTTATTCAGATCATAACAAGATGGTATCTTATTTAAATAGCCCTACGATCATCAACTCTCCCAGAATTATAAATAGTAGGAACCCATCCCAAATACTTACACATGGCTATTTCAGCTTACATTTAAACTAATTAAATTTAAAAACCACTTCCTAAATTGCGTTGGCCACATTTCAAGCGTTCAATAGCCACATATGCCTAGTGTTTACTGTATTTGAAACTTTATATAACACTTCCTTCCTTAGAGAAAATCTCACTGGATAAGGCTAAATTTAGTATAGCTAATCTTATGAGGCACTGGGGAAGGCCCAGTGCATTTGAACTGTGGTGTTGGAGAAGACTTGCACATTCCTTGGACAGCAAGGAGATCAAACCAGTCAATCCTAAAGAAAATCAACCCTAACTGGTCATTAGAAGGACTGATGCTGACCCTGGAGGTCCAATAGTTTGGCCACCTGATATGAAGAGCTGACTCATTGAAAAAAACTCATGCTGGGAAAGATTGAGGACAGGTGAAAGTACTACAGGATGAGACAGTTGGATGGCATGATTGAGACAATGGACATGAGTTTGAGCAAATTCTGGGAGATAGTGTGGGACAGGGAAGCCTGGCATGCTACAGTCCATGGGGTCACAAAAAGTCAGACAGGACTGAGCAACTGAACAACAACAACAACAAATCTTATGTAAGTCTGTTCCATTATGTCCCATAGGAAATGCTTTTACCCTTTTCTTTGTTCACTCATCTGTAGGATGACCAATTTGTCCTGATTTCCCCTAAACTTTCCCTGTTTTAGCAGAGAAATGACACAAATCTTCCCAGCTCTCATGGTTCATGTGTTTGCTACTACTTCATATCTTCATTGTTCTATGAGAAATAGGGTCTTTCTTCATGGACAAGATTGTGCTTGTAATATAATATCATTTTCAGCCTCTTTCTAACTGGACTCTAAAATGTTTGTAGACATTTCATAGGAAACTTATATATTGTATTTTTGTGAATAAACTAATATTTGTAGGTTTGACCACTTGCTGATGTTTACCTTGAATGTTCCGTGCTCATGTGCAGCTTGATTGACAACTCTTATACAGATGATTGCCTGAGTAAACCAAAGTGACTTATTCTCATGGATATTAAGGCATCAGAATTTCTATTTGATTTTTCTCCATAAATGTTTTCAATCTTTCTGGTATTAAATCAAATTAAATTTTTTTTTCTATCCCATTTTGATGTGACAGAGGCAAAAATGTTCTGTCACTGTAACATTTAAATGCATAATTGCACAGTGATTCTCTTTTTT
>SJYW01012812.1:758663-800516 GCA_006410735.1 Raphicerus campestris
CTGGTTCCAAATCAGGAAAGGAGTATGCCAAGGCTATATATTGTCACCCTGCTGTTATGCAGAGTACATCATGCGAAATGCCAGGCTGGAAGAAGCACAAGCTGGAATCAAGATTGCCGGGAGAAATATCAATAACCTCAGATATGCAGATGACACCACCCTTATGGCAGAAAGTGAAGAGGAACTAAAAAGCCTCTTGATGAAAGTGAAAGAGGAGAGTGAAAGAGCTGGCTAAAACTGAACATTCAGGAAACTAAGATCATGGCATCCAGTCCCATCACTTCATAGTAAATAGATGGGGAAACAGACTTTTTCTTGGGCTCCAAAATCACTGCAGATGGTGACTGCAGCCATGGAAGGAAAGCTATGATCAACCTAGACAGCAGATTAAAAAGCAGAGACATCACTTTGTCAACAAAGGTCCGTCTAGTCAAGGCTATGGTTTTTCCAGTAATCACATATGGATGTGAGTGTTGGATTATAAAGAAAGCTGTGCGCCGAAGAATTGATGCTTTTGAACTGTGGTGTTGGAGAAGACTCTCGAGAGTCCCTTGGACTGCAAGGAGGTCCAGCCTGTCCATCCTAAAGGAAATCAGTCCTGAATATTCATTGGAAGGACTGATGTTGAAGCTGAAACTCTTAATATTTTGGCCACCTGATGGGAAGAACTGACTCACTAGAAAAGACCTTGATGCTGGGAAAGATTGAAAGTGGGAGGAGAGGGGGCAACAGAAGATGAGATGATTGGATGGCACCACCAACTCAATGGACATGAGTTTGATTGAGCTCAAGGAGTTGGTGATGGACAGGGAAGCCTGGCATGCTGCAGTCCATGGGGTTGCAAAGAGTTGGACACAATGAGCAACTTAAACAGAAGAGAAATACAAGTAAAATGAAGAAGCAGAGGAACCACTCCCAGTTGAAAGACCAAGAGAATTCCCTTGAAAGAGCAATGAAACAGACCTATTCAGTCTAGTAGGCACTGATTTAAAAAAGACTGAAATACTGAAGGAATTTTAAAAGGCTATCAACAGAAATAGAGAGTACTGTAAAAAAAGGAATTAGAAACTATAAACAGGAACCAAGAAAAATTAGAAAACTCACTGGCCAAGATAAAAACTGAAGTAAAAGCAATGAATAGCAGAATAAAAATGAATATGTGACCTGGAAGATTGAATATGAAAACTGCCCAATTAGGGCAGCAGACAGAAAGCCAAATGAAAAGAAGGGACCTGTGGGGTAAGATAGTATGCCAATCTATGCATAATAGGAATTCCAGAAGGAGAAGAAAGAGAAAGAGAGGTTGAAAATGAATTTGAAGAAATTATGACTGAAAGCTTCCGATAGCTAAAGAACGAAACACATATTCAGGTACAGGAAGCACTCAGGGTCCCAAACAAGGTAAACTCAAACAGGCCTACACCAAGACACATTATATGTAGCAGAAATTAAAGAGGAAAATTCTAAAGGAAGCAAGACGAAAAGTTAATTATAATGGATTCAGCCATCAGTTGCTTCTATTACAGAAATGTTGCAGGCTAGAAGGAAGTGGCAAGATATATTCAAAGTCCTAAAAGGGAAAAATCTGCAACCTAGGATCCTCTACCCAGCAAGGTGATTGTTTGGAAAGAGATGAATTTCTCAGAAAAGGAAAAAAACTCAAAAGTATACAGTAATACTAAACCTGTCCTAAAGGAAATGCTAAAAAGTCTTCTCTAAATAGAAAAAGAGTAATACTCTATAGGGGAAAAAAGGGGGAGGAAAAAAAATCACAATTGGAAAGCAAATTACTGAAATAAGCCTGTACACAGATTAAAAAAATTTCACAGATTAAAAAAATTTTTTTTCTGTGAAAGTGATAACCACAATGAACAGCAAAAGAATGAACATGAAGATATAAAAGTGGACATCTAAGTCATAAAATATGGGGGAGGGAAGTAAGATGCAGGGTTTTTTTTTTCTTTCATTTCCTAGATATGTTTGAGCCTGTATGCCTACCTATCTAAGGCAAGTAGATACAGGATGGGATTAATGTATTTGAAAACCAGAATAACCACCAATGAGAAACATACAATAGATTCACAGAAACCAAGAAGAACATAAGTATGACACAAAAGAAAATCATCAAACCACTAAAGGAAAACAAAGAAATAGGGACAAAGAAGAAATATAAAATCAATGGGAAAACGAAGTTAAAATGGAAATAAATATGTATATATCAATAGTTACTTTAAGTGTCAGTGGACTAAATACTCCAGTGAGAAGACAGAGGGGCAAACATTTGCACAGCAAAGGAAACCATAAACAAAACCAAAAAGACAACCATCGAATGACAGAAAATATTTGCTAATGAAGTGACTAACAAGGGATTAGTCTCCCAAATTTACAAACAGCTCATGTGGCTCAATATTAAAGAAAAACAACCCAATCAAAAAATGGGCAGAAGATCTAAGACATTTCCTCAAAAACATACAGATGGCCAAAAAAGCACATGAAAAAGGTGCTCAACATCACTAATTAGAGAAGCCCAAACCAAAACTACAAAGATGTATCACCTCAGACCTGTCAGGATGGCCATCATCATCATCGGAAAAAAATCTACAAACAGTAAATGCTAGAGAATGGAGTAGCCATCATGGTCAACAAAGAGTCCTAAATGCAGTGCTTGGATGCAATCTCAAAAACGACAGAATAATCTCTGTTCGTCTCCAAGGCAAACCATTCAATATCACAGTTATCCAAGTCTATGCCCCAACCAGTAACGCTGAAGAAGCTGAAGCTGAACGGTTTTATGAAGACCTACAAAACCTTTTAGAACACACACCCCCAAAAGATGTCCTTTTCATTATAGGGGACTGGAATGCAAAAGTAGGAAGTCAAAAACACCTGGAGTAACAGGCAAATTTGGCCTTGGAATGTGGAATGAACCAGGGCAAAGACTAATATATAGAGTTTTGCCAAGAAAATGCACTGGTCATAGCAAACACCTTCTTCCAACAACACAAGAGAAGATTCTACACATGGACATCACCAGATGGTCAACACCAAAAGCAGATTGATTATATTCTTGGCAGCCAAAGATGGAGTCAACAAAGACAAGACCAGGAGCTGACTGTGGCTCAGATCATGAACTGCTTATTACCCAATTCAGACACAAATTGAAGAAAGTAAGGAAAACTGCTAGACCATTCAGGTATGACCTAAATCAAATCCCTTATGATTATACAGTGGAAGTGAGAAATAAATTTAAGGGCTTAGATCTGATAGAGTGATGAACTATGGAATGAGGTTCGTGACACTGTACAGGAGACAGGGATCAAGATCATCCCCATGGAAAAGAAATGCAAAAAAAGCAAAATGGCTGTCTGGGAAGGCCTTACAAATAGCTGTGAAAAGGAGANACTATGGAATGAGGTTCGTGACACTGTACAGGAGACAGGGATCAAGATCATCCCCATGGAAAAGAAATGCAAAAAAAGCAAAATGGCTGTCTGGGAAGGCCTTACAAATAGCTGTGAAAAGGAGAGAGGCAAAAGGCAAAGGAGAAAAGGAAAGATATAAGCATCCGAATGCAGAGTTCCAAAGAATACCAAGAAGAGATAAGAAAGCC
Organism: Raphicerus campestris; assembly: GCA_006410735.1. Taxonomy (NCBI): domain Eukaryota; kingdom Metazoa; phylum Chordata; class Mammalia; order Artiodactyla; family Bovidae; genus Raphicerus; species Raphicerus campestris. Next base: position 762,274 of record SJYW01012812.1, read on the forward strand.
TTCTTTAGCGATCACTACAAAGAAATAGAGGAAAAGAACAGAATGGGAAAGACTAGAGATCTCTTCAAGAAAATTAGAGATACCAAGGGAACATTTCATGCAAAGATGGGCTCAATAAAGGACAGAAATGGTAGGGACCTAACAGAAGCAGAAGATATTAAGAAGAGGTGGCAAGAATACATGGAAGAACTGNGTCACCGCCCCTGGCCTCGAGCGCGAGGTGGCTTCTTCTGACCACCTCTGACCTCGGACGTGGGGTGTCTTCCCCCAGCCACCCCAGGCCTTGGACACGGACGTGGGGTGTCTCCCCCAGCCACCCCTGGCCTTGGACATGGGGTACCTCCACCCAGCCACTGCCCTGACCTCGGATGCGGGGTGCCTCCTCCCAGCTGCCACTGGCCTCAGACGCGGGGTAGCTCCTCCCAGCCTTGGCCCCTGACCTTGGACACGGAGTGCCTCTTCCCTGCTGCCACTGACCTCGAACACGGGGTAGCTCTTTGCGGGGTAGCTCTTCTCCGCTGTTCCTGCGGCAATTCAAATACATCTGTGTTGTCTCAAATTCATGAAGTGGATAATAGATTTCTGTTATATGCTTGGCAACATTGTTTTAAGTTCTGCAGCTGAATTTCATATTGATGATTTATTTTAAAGTTACCTTCATGAAGTTGTTGGAAACTTGGACAGGTATAGTTAAGATAACTGACTGTTCTATGCTGCTGNGTTATATGCTTGGCAACATTGTTTTAAGTTCTGCAGCTGAATTTCATATTGATGATTTATTTTAAAGTTACCTTCATGAAGTTGTTGGAAACTTGGACAGGTATAGTTAAGATAACTGACTGTTCTATGCTGCTGAAGTTTATTGTTTCAAATAAAATGATTAATATAATTAGCTTATGGTACACAATAAATCATTGCCAATTTGTTTCTTCTTTTTTTTTTTTTCAATTTGTTTCTTCTAAGTTATATTCTGTATGCTTAAAAGTTTAAATTGAATTAACTAATTACTTTAAATTACAATTGCTATTGTTCAATCTCTCAGTTGTGTCTAACTCTTTGTGGTCCCATAAACTGCTACATTCCAGGCTTCCCTATCCTTCACTATCTGCCTGAGTTTGCTCAAACTAATGTCTGTTAAATTGATGATGTCACAATAATTTCACAATTATTGTAGTGAAAATTTGATTCTAGTACTGAAACTTGAGAAACCTACATGCAGGTCAGAAAGCAACAGTTAGAACTCACATGGAACAAAAGACTGGTTCAAACAGGAAAAGAAGTACGTGAAGACTGTATATTGTCACCCTGTTTATTTAACTTATATGCAAAGTGCATCATGAGAAACTCTAGGCTGGAAGAAGCATAAGCTGGAATCAAGATTGCTGGGATAAATATTAATAACCTCAGATATGCAGATGACACCACCTTTATGGCAGAAAGTGAAGAGGAACTAAAAAGCCTCTTGATGAAAGTGAAAGAGAAGAGTGAAAAAGTTGGCTTAAAGCTCAACATTCGGAAGTTCATGACATCTGGTCCCATCACTTCATTACAGATAGATGGGGAAACAGTAGAAACATTGTCAGAGTTTATTTTGGGGGGCTTCAAAATCACTGCAGATGGTGATTGCAGCCAGGAAATTAAAAGATTCTTACTCCTTGGAAGAAAAGTTATAAGTCAACCTATATAGCATATTCAAAGCAGAGATATTACATTGCCAACAAAGATCTGTCTAGTCAAGGCTATGGTTTTTCCTGTGGTCATGTATGGACATGAGAGTTGGACTATAAAGAAATCTGCATTGGACTGTGGTGTTAGAGAAGACTCTTGAGAGACCCTTGGACTGCAAGAAGATCCAACCAGTCCATCCTAAAAGAGATCAGTCCTGGGTGTTCATTTGAAGGACTGATGCTGAAGCTGAAACTCCAGTACTTTGGCCACCTCATGCGAGGTGCTGACTTATTGGAAAAGACCCTGATGCTAGGAGGGATGCTAGGAGGGTGGCAGGAAGGAGAAGGGGATGACAGAGGATGAGATGGCTGGATGGCATTGTTGACTCAATGGATATGAGTTTGAGTGAACTCTTCAAGTTGGTGATGGACAGGGAGGCCTGGCATACTGTGATTCCTCAGGTCGCAAATAGTCGGACACAACTGAGTACCTGAACTGAACTGATCTGAAACTTAATTCTTTATTTAAAAATTTGGCGTTCTTATATACACACAAACAATATTAATATCAGTTCAGTTCAGTTCAGTCGCTCAGTCATGACTAACTATTTGCAATCCCATGGATTGCAGCACACCAGGCTTCCCTGTCCATCACCAACTCCCAGAGCTTGTTCAAACTCTGTCGATTGACTTGGTGATACCATCCAACCATCTCATCCTCTGTTGCCCTCTTCTCCTCCTGCCTTCAATCTTTCCCAGCATCCTGACCTTTGCCAATGAGTTTGCTCTTTGCATTAGGTGGCCAAATTATTGAAACTTTAGCATCAGTATCAGTCATTCCAATGAATATTCAAGGTTGGCTTCCTTTAGTATTGACTGGTTTTGATCTCCTTTCTGTCCAAGGGACTCTCAAGAGTCTTCTCCAACACTACAGTTCAAAAACATCAATCCTTCAGTGCTCAGCCTTCTTTACAGTCCAACTCTCACATGTGTAGGTTTTTCTTGTGGCTCAGCTGGTAAAGAATCTACCTTGAATGTGGGAGACCTGGGTTCAATCCATTGGTTGGGAAGATCCCCTAGAGAATGAAATGGCTACCCACCCAATTCAGTATTCTGGCCTGGAGAATTCCATGGACAGTATAGTCCATGGGATTGCAAAGAGTCAGATACAACTGAGCATCTTTCACTTTCACTTTCTCATATCTGTACATGACTACTGAAAAACCATAGCTTTGACTATGTGGATCTTTGTCTGCACAGTGATGCCTTTGCTTTTTAATACATTGTCTAGATTTGTCATAGTTTTTCTTCCAAGGAAAAAGTGTCTTTGAATTTCATAGCTTCAGTCACCATCTTCAGTGATTTTGGAACCCAAGAAAATAAAGTCTGTCATCATTTCCATTGTTTCCCCTCTATTTGCTATAAAATGATGGGACCAGATGCCATGTCTTTGTTTTTTGAATATTAAGTTGTAAGCCAGCTTTTAGACTCTCCTCTTTCACCTTCTACAAGAGGCCCTTTAGTTCCTCTTCAATTTCTGCCTTTCAGTTCAGTTCAGTTCAGTTCAGTTGCTCAGTCATGTCTGACTCTTTGCATCCCCAGGAATCACAGTACGCCAGGCCTCCCTGCCCATCTCTCCCAGAGTTCACTCAAACTAATGTCCACTGAATCAGTGATGCCATCCAGCCATCTCATCCTCGGTCGTCCCCTTCTCCTCCTGCCCCTAATCCCTCCCAGCATCAGAGTCTTTTCCAATGAGTCAACTCTTCGCATGAGGTGGCCAAAGTATTGGATTTTCAGCTTTAGCATCATTCCTTCCAAAGAAATCCCAGGGCTGATCTTTACAATGGACTTGTTGGATATCTTTGCAGTACAAGGGACTCTCAAGAGTCTTCTCCAACATCACAGTTCAAAAATATCAATTCTTCGGTGTTCAGCTTTCTTCACAGTCCAACTCTCCCATCCATACATGATCACTGGAAAAAACCATAGCCTTGACTAGACGGACCATTCTTGGCAAAGTAATGTCTCTGCTTTTGAATTTGCTATCTAGGTTGGTCATAACTTTCCTTCCAAGGAATGTCTTTTAATTTCATGGCTGCAGTCACCATCTGCAGTGATTTTGGAGCCCCCCAAAATAAAATCTGACACTGTTTCCACTGTTTCCCCATCTATTTCAGGGTAATATTATCTACATAACTGAGGTTACTGATATTTATCCCAGTAATCCTGATTCCTGCTTGAGCTTCATCTAGCACCAACACTTCGCATGGTATACTCTGTGTATAAGTTAAATAAGTGGGGTGGCAATATATAGTCTTGAGATAATCCTTTCCCAATTTGGAACCAGTTCATTGTTACATGTCCAGTTCTCACTGTTGCTTGTTGATCTGCTTGCAGGTTTTTCAGGAAGCAGGTAAGGTTTTCTTGGTACTCTCATCTCATTAAGAATTTTCCACAGTTTGTTTTGATCCACACAGTCAAGACCTTTGTGTATTCAATGAAACAGACGTAGATGTTTTTCCAGAATTCTGTTGCTTTTCCTATGATCCAACAGAGTTTGGCGCTTTGATCTCTTGTTCCTCTGCCTTTTCAAAATCCAGCTTTACATCTAGAAGTTCTCATGTACTGTGGAAGTCTAGCTTGAAGATTAATACAATGCCTATAAATAATTCTAATATTTTTTCTGGCTATTGTTATTAAAAATTATTAAATAATAAAATTTAGGATTAATGTTTCCAATTAACCAGAATATTCAAATAAGTAATTTTTTTTCCAGAAATTTAGAATGTCCTATAAGGTAGCTATATTAAAAATAAGAAGGAAAAAACCACAATATGAAGATAAACCTTCTAGTATTAGTGCTAAAGCTTCTGTACTCATGTATATAAGCATTATAATTTGATACAAGGAAATGAACCTTGGATCTTGAGAGTTTCATAACAGCTAAGCAGTAAATTTATGGTACTCACACTCACAGAATAACAGAGTTCTTGGGTAAGAAGTGTTAATAGATGTGTTAAAATAATGGAGGGGTCATTCCCTCACTAGTAATTTTTAATGCAAACATACATAAATTATAAAATGTTTAAAATTAAGGATCAAGTAATTTTTGTTTTTAAATGAAATGTATTCTCACATGGACAGAGGAGCCTGGTAGGTGCAGTCCATGGCGCTAAGAGTTAGACACGACTGAGCAACTTCACTTTCTCTTTTCACCTTCATGCCTTGGAAAGGAAATGGCAACCCACTCCAGTGTTCTTGCCTGGAGAATTCCAGGGATGGGGGAGCCTGGTGGGCTGCTGTCTGTGGGGTTGCAAGCAGTCAGACACGACTGAAGTAACTTAGCAGCAGCAGCATTCTTACCTTAACTATTCTAATAAATCTGATCAAAATTCATCTACGTAATCTAGATTAGCTAGTTACTGAAATTAATGTATAAAATTTTCTCATGTAATTCTAAATTTTTTTGTGGATTTTTTGATTTAGTACACTTTCATATTAGCATTTGAAAGAAGTAAACCTAACTGAATGGAATAAAAGCATTCAATAAAATGCCTACTACATTTTATGCTTCAAAACACTTCAACAGTCATTGGATTATTTTCTTCTTTTATTATTTTCTCTGAGTATAAAAGGATCACTTTAGTCAGGAGACTGAGAGAATAAAGGCAATTACTGTTCAAAAGTAACACTTTCTAACTGTAATACTAAAAAAATGACATTTATTAAATTTTAGAGTTAAACTCTCAGAAGTAATAAAGTCCCAAGTAATAGCATCAAAACAATGCTAACAGNTCACTTTAGTCAGGAGACTGAGAGAATAAAGGCAATTACTGTTCAAAAGTAACACTTTCTAACTGTAATACTAAAAAAATGACATTTATTAAATTTTAGAGTTAAACTCTCAGAAGTAATAAAGTCCCAAGTAATAGCATCAAAACAATGCTAACAGTGCTTACTGATATGCAGGGCAACCTGACTTAAAGTCTATTAATGCATGACTTACTAAGAAAAAAAGCTGCTGTTATTATTAAAGTACTTTTAACCTCACCTCTACACATCAGAAAACGTTTCTCAAGTGTTTTTATTCTGTACAAGAGTTTAGCTATTTCAAGTTGATGGTCTTTTGTATCTTTCAAATAAAAGATCATTAATAACTAAACAATACCTTAAAATTAACAGAAATCTTAAACAATGTGTTTTAGGCTGGTATAGCCAAAAATTCAATATCTTTTGCAAAGTATCTAAAAATTAAAAAAAAAAAAAAGCATTCTCTTTAATATGATACTTATGCTTGGTATTAAGCTTTTTCCATTTTACTCATTACAAACTTACAGAATGAAGTTTAGAAGGTTACACATTGGTATATTAACTGAGAGTAACTTATTTACTGTGAAAAGCTCCTCATTTATATGATGCTATTTGGTGATATATGCTTTGGTAGAGAGAGAAAGAATGTACGACTTTCAGTCTTAAAATTCTCACTGTAAGTCCATACATTTCAGCATTGTGTTAGTCATACTCTTGAGATGCCTGCAATGATTCCTAATTGCTGGTATTCGTGCCCCCATACAATCCCTCCCACACTGAATAGATCTGTCAATAAGCTACTATGAACATGGCAATTCTAGGTTATGCAAGGTATCATATCTTTCTCCTTGTTCTTTGGAATCACTGTCTCTAGGAAAAACTAGCTGCCTGGTAGAAAGCCAGTTCAGCTGGTAAAGAATCTTCCTGCAATACAGGAGACCCCAATTTGATTCCTGAGTCAGGAAGATTTGCTGAAAAAGGGATAGGCTACCCACACTGCTATTCTTGGGCTTCTCTTGTGGCTTAGCTGGTAAAGAATCCACTTGCAATGTGGGACACCTGGGTTTGATCCCTAGGTTGAGAAGATTCCCCTGGAGTGGAAAGGCTACCCACTCCAGTATTCTTGCCTGGAGAATTCCAAGGACTGTATAGTCCATGGGGTCACAGAGTCGGACACGACTGAGTGACTTTCACTTTAATGGTAGAAAGCCACTAAAGATAAATCTACATCCCAAAGTTCTGAGACCTTTTGACAATTCCAGTAAGAAGTAGGTCTTCCCTGGTAACTCAGATGGAAAAGAATCTGCCTGTAATGCAAGAGACCCAGGTTCAATCCCTGGATTGGGAAGATCCCCCAGAGAAAGGAATAGCTTCCCACTCCAATATTCTTGCCTGGAAAATTCCATGACAGAAGAGACTGGTAGGCTACATACAGTTCATGGAACCACAAAGAGTTGGACATGACACAGTAACTAGCACTTTCACTTTCAAGTAAGAAACAGAAGTATTCTTCCATGTTAATGAGCCATCTCTAGAAGATCTTCCAGGCATAGTTAAGCCTTAAGGTGACTACTGTCCTAGTGAGCATCTTAGCTTCAACCTCCTGAGACATCTCCCAGCCAGGACTAGTAAGCTACTTTACTCTTGAATTCCTGATATACAGAAAATATGTGACATAATACAAAGGATAGTTGAGTTAAGTCTATATTTTGGGGGTAATTTGTTATACAGCAATAAATAATACACACAAAACAGTACATATAAAAAAAGAGACCCTAGAATTCAGGTAATATTAGTAACATAAATGAGTTCATATGTATACCTATGGATGCATGGGAAAGAATATATACATATTCAAAGCAATGCTAAGAGAACATATATCTGAAAAACATGTGAAAAGTGCATGTGTGAAAAGAAAGCAATGTGTGTTATAAATTTTCAAGAATAATGGACATGATAAATTCCTCTCAACACACATCATCATGCCAAAGACTGTTATACGTGGATTCTTGCCCACCGATGCACAGCAGGATAAAAATTAGAGGATGTTTAACCAGATCTCTCCAGGGCTGCCCACCATTGCTATCAACCAAAACTTTCCAAATGGTTCCTCTCAGACTGTTTGCATTAATGAATAGATGATGTCTAAAACCATATGGGATTCTGTACTTGTCTTAATTAAAATTAATTGCCCCATGAATGATTAATGCTTAGTCTGAGTTTTTCATAGCTTCTATATTACTAAGGCACCAAACAATGGAACTCATCTGCATTTTATGTTACTATTTCAATACACATTAAACAAGTAATTGTTGCATCTGTTTTCTTTTACTAAATATGACTAATAGCTCATTTTAAACTTTGAATATTTACTGCAGAAATTTACCTGAAGAAATTTCTGGCATTTCTAGTAATTTAAATTTTGCTTGGAACCATGAATAATAAATATCTGATAATTCTAGAATAGATTGGCTTGCTTTAATTTTAAATAAGAAAGCATATGCAATTCTTCAATGAATTTTGAAAGTTTAAAAATAAGAGATAAATTACATGTAAATATTTTTGCAAAACAATGTTTTTCAAAAATATCTAAATATTCTTCAGCTATATAACCTTGGAAAATTATCAATTTTCTGGTTTCCTCATAAAATAATCATTTTCAAAAATGATATTGCCTTGCTCAAGAGACTATGCCCCCCAAATTAGTAAATTTATCTTTCTAATAAAAGTTCTCATTCTGTGAAATCTACCATAATAATCTTCTACTCTTAAAAGGCTTCCCAGGTGGTTCTGTGGTAAAGAATCCACCTGCAATACAAGAGATATGGTTTGATCCCTGGTTCAGGAAGATCCCCAGGAGAAGGAAATGACAACCCACTCTAGTCTTCTTGCCTGGGAAATCCCAAGGACAGAAGAGCCTGGTGGGCTACAGTCCATGGGGGTCACAAAACAGTTGGACATGACTTAGCGACTAAACAGCAAAATCACTCTTAGAAAACAATGTTCATGATTACAAAAGGGTTTCCTGATAGAGTCTGGACTGGGTTTTATTTTCCTTAAGAGGCATGATCTACTTATCATGGTGCTATAGCGGTTATTAACACTTACAAAATAGTAATCAGTCCTAGGACTTAAATTTTGGACCAATTAGTGCTAAATGTCTTTTCAAATATATTTTAAGCAAATAGTATTACTTAAGGAAACTATTTAAATATATCACTTTGGCTCATTAACTCAATGCTCTAAAACTCAGTCAACCAATTTAAAGTATAGCTCATTTATAAGAAAGCTAATGCAACCAAGATATAAGTCTTTATTTGAGTATGCTAATTTTGTACACATATAAACTGACCACCATCACCCAGTTGTACTAATACATGCCAGTTCTCATGAGCAAAATGGGATATCTGAAAAGAGATAAAACATAGCCTATAATCTTTCAAAAGAAACCCACATATAATGGTTTTAAAAGATGGGTTGGTAACTTTTAAAAGAATTAACAGTTTCCAATGTATCTTCTGCTTTTATATTAACATAATAACTTACAAAATAAAATAATTTACAAAATTAAAATAGTTTATATGGTTTGTAATTATAAAAGTAGTCTTCTGTCCATTAACCCTCACCATTATTGGCCTACTCTTTTGAAAGTGAAAGTCATTCAGTTGTGTCCACCTCTTTGTGAATTCTCCAGGCCAGAATATTGGAGTGAGTAGCCTTTCTCTTCTCCAGGGGATCTTCTCAACCTGGAATCAAACCCAGGTTTCCTGCATTGCAGGCAAATTCTTTACCAGTAGACACAGAAGGGAAGCCCAAGAATACTGGAGTGGGTAGCCTATCCCTTCTCCAGCAAATCTTCCCCACCCAGGAATTGAAAAGGGGTCTCCTGCATCACAGGCAGATTCTTTACTAACTGAGCTATCAGGGAAGCCCTCTTACTCTTTAATAAGAGTAACTAGCTAATTTGCCTTAGTATTTACTTCCATAGTTCTATCAATAATTGATTCAAGTGTTCTTAAATTTAGTAATTTCTTATCTGAGAGTACCTTACATTTCCTGTACTTCCCCTATCCCCCAAATGATGAGTCTATGTAAAACTATATCCTATGTAATCCTCTCAAAAATGTTACATGTGAATTTTACCAAAATCAATAGTCAGTGTTTACATTATGATGATGATGATTCAACTGCTATTCACTGTGGCAGACAGAATCAATTCTAAAGATGTTCCCCCAAGAATCCTTTCATTTGGTTATTCAATCAAGCACTAATCTAGCTACTGCTGTGAAATGTTTTTGGAGGCAACATGCAAAGTTGCTAATCAGCTGACATTAAAGCAGGGGGATAATACTGAATTACAAGGAACTACATGAGATTTTAAAGCCCAAAAAGGAAGGTAGAATACTTACTCAAAGAGATATAGCAGAAAAGAAGGCATAAAAAATGAGACAAAAGTAGAAAACAGAGAAATTTGAAATATGCAAAGGACTCAACCCACCATTACCAGCTTGACCACAAAGAGTACCAAGAACTAAGAAATGAAAGTGGCCTCAAGAAGATGAGAATGGAACCTATCAAAAGAAAGTGAGCACCTCAATTCTACAAACAGCATATAACTAAATTCTACCAACAGCATGAGAACCTAGAAGCTGATTCTCTCACACATCCTCCAGACTGAGTTCAAACAAATCAGCATCTTGATTTTAGCCTAGAGAGATCTTAGATAGATTCTTAGGACCCTAACCTAGTCCAAGTGCTGCTACTTACAGAATTGAAAAATAGTAAATGGGTGTTGTTTTGAGTTGATAAGACTGTGGTAATTTGTTACAGCAGCAATAGATATCTGATACATTCATTCCTGAGACACAAATACACTTTGATTATTTTTCACTTAGTGAATCTTCTAAACTCAGATTATTTTTAAACCTACATACAAAAATTCAGAGAAGGCAATGTCACCCTACTCCAGTACTCTTGCCTGGGAAATCTCATGGACGGAGGAGCCTCATAGGCTACAGTCCATGGGGTCGCTAAAAGTCGGACACGATTGAGCGAGTTCACTTTCACTTTTCACTTTCATGCNGGATAAGGCAATGGCACCTCACTCCAGTACTCTTGCCTGGAAAATCCCATGGACAGAGGAGCCTGGTGGGCTACAGTCCATGGGGTCGCTAAAAGTCGGACACGATTGAGCGAGTTCACTTTCACTTTTCACTTTCATGCATTGGAGAAGGAAATGGCAACCCACTCCAATGTTCTTGCCTGGAGAATCCCAGGGACAGAGGAGCCTGGTGGGCTTCCGTCTATGGGGTTGCACAGAGTCAGACAAGACTGATGCAACTTAGCAGTAGCAGCATACAAAAATTACCATCATTATTTCCTTTATATTTTCCATGCTGAATCTATTTTTTCCCTGGACCCCAGAATCTTTTTTTTTTCTTTTCATTTTTGTGGAGAGCATCTGTTGATACCTTCTTGAAAGAGAAAGAGTGCCTTAAAAGAACTTTATTTTTGAAACTTTATATGAAAACAATTTTGATCAATCCATTAAATAAGTGTATTGAAAATTTGTCTAGATATAGAATCCTAGGTTGGAAACTGTTTCTCTTCAGAATTTTGAAAAATAGTATTTAGCCGTTTTCAAAAGATCAATGCCACTCTGATGCTTCTACCATTATAGGAAAACATTTTTTCCTCTCTCTCCAGAAGCATTTCTTTTTGCAGTAAGCCATTATTTTCATCCCCAGTGCTTAGAAATTCCATAAACTGTATTTTACTGTGTTACATTTTCCATTTAATGTGACTACTATTTGTTTAGCCCTTTAAAATAAATATGTATGTTCATCCATTCTGGGAAATTTTTAAAAAATTATTTTATACTTTTTTTCTCTCATTTTCTGTTCTCTCTCAATTAATGATGAAGTAGGTAGTCTTATTTAATATATAAAATATATTTATCTTCTATTATGTAAATATGCATTTTTCTTCTGCTTTAAGATTTTTCTCAAGTTTATCTTAAAAATTCTCCTTTGCCATTTATGTTTCTGCTTTCATGTTTAACATCTTCAGAAGTTCCTACTGTATGCATATTTCTAATATTTCTTTTCTGAATATTTACATAAAATTTGATTCTTGTTTTATTAAGAAAATATATTCTAGTATATCTCTAAAGAGATATTACAAGTTATCACACTCACACTGAATTTTTCTTTTGTTCTCCTTGATTTCCCATTTCTATGGCAATAATTGTAATATAATTTTATATAGAAATAAAGGAAAAATTTTCAACCTTATTTTGCTTTCAAGGTTGATAGGAATGTATTTTTTGAGTATTTATATTTGAGATGCATAAAACATGTGCTGTTAACCAGTTGTTTTATAGTTATAGAAAGAACATCAATTTTGATTAATTTATTTGCACAATTTATATTTAAAACATAAAGTATACACTGTAAATATAATTGATTTTTCTTTATTATCATTTATTTTAACTGACATGAGAAAGCTTCAACTCTGAATAGACAGTGGTAAGCAAATTCCCCTTATATCTAATAATTGAATTGTCAGCACTGCTTGTGTTCTAGGTATCTGAATCTATTACTCCTCCAACTATATGCTTGTGGTATTGACATTCCTGAAAGCATTTGAATTGTATTACCTCTCACTCAATATTTTGCTACCATGCCTAGTGAGTCAGTGCTGTGGGCAGTTCCAGTATTCCTGGAAGTCACTTCTGTAGCAGGGCATCTAGCAGTAATTTAATACTGCAAAAACATTTCCATAAACCATACACCTATAATCTCTCTAAACTTACACTAAATGTATTTGAAAATTGTTTTCTTTGTATTTAGATGGAAGAAATACCTGTGGATCCTTCAGTTCAGTTGAGTTCAGTTCCGTCGCTCAATCGTGTCCCACTCTTTGCGACTCCACAGATCACAGCACGCCAGGCCTCCCTGTCCATCACCAACTCCTGGAGTTCACTCTAACCGGAGTTCAGTCTAACCCATGTCCATCGAGTCGGTGATGCCATCCATCCATCTCACCCTCTTTCATCTCCTTCTCCTCCTGCCCCCAATCCCTCCCAGCATCAGGGTCTTTTCCAATGAGTCAACTCTGCATGAGGTGACCAAAGTATTGATTGGAGTTTCAGCTTCACCATCAGTCCTTCCAATGAACACTCAGGGCTGATCTCCTTTAGGATGGACTGGTTGGATCTCCTTGCAGTCCAAAGGACTCTCGAGTCTTCTCCAACACCACAGTTCAAAAGCATCAATTCTTCAGCGTTCAGCTTTCTTCACAGTCTAACTCTCACATCCATATATGACCATTGGAAAAACCATAGCCTTGACTAGATGGACATTTGTTGGCAAAGTAATATCTCTGCTTTTCAATATGCTATTTCCTCCTAAGTCACTTCAGTCGTATCTGACTTTGTGTGACCTCATAGATGGCAGCCCACCAAGCTCCCCCATCCCTGGGATTCTCCAGGCAAGAGCACTGGAGTTGGTTGCCCTTTCCTTCTCCAATGTATGAAAGTGAAAAGCAAAAGGGAAGTCGCTCGGTTGCGTCTGACTCTTTGTGACCCCATGGACTGCAGCCCACCAGCCTCCTCTATCCATGGGATTTTCCAGGCAAGAGTACTGTAGTGGGGTGCCGTCACCTTCTCCGAATATGCTATCTAGGTTGGTCATAACTTCCCTTCCAAGGAGTAAGCGTCTTTTAATTTCATGGCTGCAATCACCATCTGCAATTTTGGAGCCACCAAAAATAAAGTCTGATACTGTTTCCACTGTTTCCCCATTTATTTCCCATAAAGTGGTGGGGCCAGATGCCAAGATCTTAAATATTACCTAATAGGAGGGAACTTAAAATGAAAATGAGTCAAAGTGAAAGGAGAAAATGGTCTTCCCTGATTTCAGGCTATATATTTAAGGCTGAAAACCTTGCCAAAATATCTGTCCATGTGAACACATTGCTGGGTTCCTCTCAAGGCTTTGGAAAGGAGCCATGCAAGTGAAGGTCCCTTAACATGAAGCTCTATAAGCTTCATAACAAATTACTTCTGCGACAAATGTGCTTTGGATATGCATCCAAGAAACTGATGGAAGCATAGATTTTGCCTATGAAATGGATCAGGATTGGACATTAAATATATCAGCTTCTAGTCAACCCTGTACCTAAATCTGAAAATTCACTCTGTTATGCAGCCCAGATTGAATCCAGCTATATTATCCAATACAGCCTATTAGAAGAAGCAATGAGATAAATCTTCAGTATTACAGAGACCCTTTAAACTTGAATGCTAACCAATTCCTATAGTAGAATTTACAAGAAAGAAAAAAGATAAACTTTAAAAATTAAACCCTCTGCAATTTAAGTACCAATAAATAAATTCCCCTGAAATTAAATTCTAAATTATATTACTTGATGCTTAAAAATTGAACAAAAAATAACAATAATTAAATAAAGGCTGAGTGGACATGACTGAGCGACTGAACTGAACTGAACTGAGTGCTATCTTTCCCAATTTCCATTTCTACTTAATCTCACTTAAAAGGGATTCAAATCCTCAGGCAGAAATTGATTGCTTCTAGATGTGTAACTTGGATTGTCTATCACTAAAAAGGGCAACTAATTCAAGGAACTCAGTATTGTGCTAAACCAAGGCATCATCTTTTACAAACTTTACTTTCAAATAGTAGAAACAGCTCACAGGATGTTAAATATGCTAAATACACACGATGTGTTTAGCATTGGCCTTTTATGCAACCCATTCAGAAAAAATAAATTCTTTTTTCTTGGAGCAGGCTTTCATGGTAAACTTATGTTCTCAGAACTCAGTACTTATAGTTGCCAAAATGTAAAGTAATGATTCACTCATATTAAAATATAAAAAGACAGATGAAAAAATGTAAGTTTCAGCTTCAGCAGATTATTAACCAATNTCAAGGTTGATAGGAATGTATTTTTTGAGTATTTATATTTGAGATGCATAAAACATGTGCTGTTAACCAGTTGTTTTATAGTTATAGAAAGAACATCAATTTTGATTAATTTATTTGCACAATTTATATTTAAAACATAAAGTATACACTGTAAATATAATTGATTTTTCTTTATTATCATTTATTTTAACTGACATGAGAAAGCTTCAACTCTGAATAGACAGTGGTAAGCAAATTCCCCTTATATCTAATAATTGAATTGTCAGCACTGCTTGTGTTCTAGGTATCTGAATCTATTACTCCTCCAACTATATGCTTGTGGTATTGACATTCCTGAAAGCATTTGAATTGTATTACCTCTCACTCAATATTTTGCTACCATGCCTAGTGAGTCAGTGCTGTGGGCAGTTCCAGTATTCCTGGAAGTCACTTCTGTAGCAGGGCATCTAGCAGTAATTTAATACTGCAAAAACATTTCCATAAACCATACACCTATAATCTCTCTAAACTTACACTAAATGTATTTGAAAATTGTTTTCTTTGTATTTAGATGGAAGAAATACCTGTGGATCCTTCAGTTCAGTTGAGTTCAGTTCCGTCGCTCAATCGTGTCCCACTCTTTGCGACTCCACAGATCACAGCACGCCAGGCCTCCCTGTCCATCACCAACTCCTGGAGTTCACTCTAACCGGAGTTCAGTCTAACCCATGTCCATCGAGTCGGTGATGCCATCCATCCATCTCACCCTCTTTCATCTCCTTCTCCTCCTGCCCCCAATCCCTCCCAGCATCAGGGTCTTTTCCAATGAGTCAACTCTGCATGAGGTGACCAAAGTATTGATTGGAGTTTCAGCTTCACCATCAGTCCTTCCAATGAACACTCAGGGCTGATCTCCTTTAGGATGGACTGGTTGGATCTCCTTGCAGTCCAAAGGACTCTCGAGTCTTCTCCAACACCACAGTTCAAAAGCATCAATTCTTCAGCGTTCAGCTTTCTTCACAGTCTAACTCTCACATCCATATATGACCATTGGAAAAACCATAGCCTTGACTAGATGGACATTTGTTGGCAAAGTAATATCTCTGCTTTTCAATATGCTATTTCCTCCTAAGTCACTTCAGTCGTATCTGACTTTGTGTGACCTCATAGACGGCAGCCCACCAAGCTCCCCCATCCCTGGGATTCTCCAGGCAAGAGCACTGGAGTTGGTTGCCCTTTCCTTCTCCAATGTATGAAAGTGAAAAGCGAAAGGGAAGTCGCTCGGTTGCGTCTGACTCTTTGTGACCTCATGGACTGCAGCCCACCAGCCTCCTCTATCCGTGGGATTTTCCAGGCAAGAGTACTGTAGTGGGGTGCCGTCACCTTCTCCGAATATGCTATCTAGGTTGGTCATAACTTCCCTTCCAAGGAGTAAGCGTCTTTTAATTTCATGGCTGCAATCACCATCTGCAATTTTGGAGCCACCAAAAATAAAGTCTGATACTGTTTCCACTGTTTCCCCATTTATTTCCCATAAAGTGGTGGGGCCAGATGCCAAGATCTTAAATATTACCTAATAGGAGGGAACTTAAAATGAAAATGAGTCAAAGTGAAAGGAGAAAATGGTCTTCCCTGATTTCAGGCTATATATTTAAGGCTGAAAACCTTGCCAAAATATCTGTCCATGTGAACACATTGCTGGGTTCCTCTCAAGGCTTTGGAAAGGAGCCATGCAAGTGAAGGTCCCTTAACATGAAGCTCTATAAGCTTCATAACAAATTACTTCTGCGACAAATGTGCTTTGGATATGCATCCAAGAAACTGATGGAAGCATAGATTTTGCCTATGAAATGGATCAGGATTGGACATTAAATATATCAGCTTCTAGTCAACCCTGTACCTAAATCTGAAAATTCACTCTGTTATGCAGCCCAGATTGAATCCAGCTATATTATCCAATACAGCCTATTAGAAGAAGCAATGAGATAAATCTTCAGTATTACAGAGACCCTTTAAACTTGAATGCTAACCAATTCCTATAGTAGAATTTACAAGAAAGAAAAAAGATAAACTTTAAAAATTAAACCCTCTGCAATTTAAGTACCAATAAATAAATTCCCCTGAAATTAAATTCTAAATTATATTACTTGATGCTTAAAAATTGAACAAAAAATAACAATAATTAAATAAAGGCTGAGTGGACATGACTGAGCGACTGAACTGAACTGAACTGAGTGCTATCTTTCCCAATTTCCATTTCTACTTAATCTCACTTAAAAGGGATTCAAATCCTCAGGCAGAAATTGATTGCTTCTAGATGTGTAACTTGGATTGTCTATCACTAAAAAGGGCAACTAATTCAAGGAACTCAGTATTGTGCTAAACCAAGGCATCATCTTTTACAAACTTTACTTTCAAATAGTAGAAACAGCTCACAGGATGTTAAATATGCTAAATACACACGATGTGTTTAGCATTGGCCTTTTATGCAACCCATTCAGAAAAAATAAATTCTTTTTTCTTGGAGCAGGCTTTCATGGTAAACTTATGTTCTCAGAACTCAGTACTTATAGTTGCCAAAATGTAAAGTAATGATTCACTCATATTAAAATATAAAAAGACAGATGAAAAAATGTAAGTTTCAGCTTCAGCAGATTATTAACCAATGCGCACCAGCTGGTGAAAGTCCATGACTTTAGATTCAGCTCTCTGTAGAACGTTCTTCAGTCCCGTTCAGTTCAGTTGCTCAGTCGTGTCCGACTCTTTGCAACCCCATGAATCACAGCATGCCAGGCCTCCCTCTCCATCACCAACTCCCGGAGTCTACCCAAACCCATGTCCATCGAGTCAGTGATGTCATACAAACATCTCATCCTCTGTCATTCCTCGCAGCATCAGGGTCTTTTCAAATGTGTCACCTCTTCACATCAAGTGTCCAAAGTATTGGAGTTTCAACTTCAGTATCAGTCCTTCCGATGAACATCCAGGATTGATCTCCTTTAGGATGGACTAGTTGGATCTGCTTGCAGTACAAGGGACTCAAGAGTCTTCTCCAACACTTCACTTCAAAAGCATCAATTCTTTGGCACTCAGCTTTCTTTATAGTCTAACTCTCACATCCACACATGACCACTGGAAAAACCATAGCCTTTGAAAGGTATTTTGTCTTTTTGTGTTTACTATATCATTTTGCAAAAGTGTAGAATTGTGTGAGGAATATACCTGTAAAAACCAGTTTAAGAGTTAGAGGGTGATTTTCTAATTGCTGGTATATTTTTGCAAATTTTGACTGTATTATTGATTGCAACCCCAGGCCCCAGGCCTTACTGCAGTTGACCTTTCTCCTCATAGAGCCTATTTAATATTCATCATGCATTTCCTAATGAGGTCCATATGTTTGGCACTCCAGTGCTGATTTTCCATTGTTTTTGTTGGAAGAAGGATCTAGTGACAGAGCAGCTACACTCCGCTCTGAGAAGACTTTCTCACTAGTGTGCCACAGTGGCTTTTTCTACTAACTTTGCCATAAGATTACTTGGGCTGATGACAATTATCTTTTGGAAGATGTAATTAATTTTCAGAAGTTGATGTAGGGCTGATTACCAGGCTTAACACCAAGAACTCATACCATTTTGTAGCTCACATGAAAATCAGCAGCTTTGTAATTTAAAAAATAATGGCAAATATAAATTTGCGCATTCATGAAAGTATCTAATCTTATCACTACCTAGGCTTCCCAGGTAGTTCAGAGGGTTAAGAATCTGCCCACAGTAGAGAAGACCCAGATTTGATTCCTGGGTCAGGAAGATCCCATGAAGAAGGGAATGGTAACCCACTCCAGTATTCCTGCCTGGAGAATTCCATGAACAGAGGAGACTAGCAGGCTACAGTCCATGGGTTGCAAAGAGTTGGACATTACTGAGCAACTAACATACACAATCTTATCTCAACCTAGACTAAAATCTTTAGGAATAATACAAGTTTTCTCTTCTAACAAATGAAGAGGAAAAGCATTCTTATTGACAATTTCTCTTTCTAGCTAATCACTTATAAAAGCCTCTTCTCCTATCTTGGAGAGAAGTGAGAATAATTGTGGAGAAATGCAGTGTTATTATAGCCAAACACTCCACTGCTAAGGAATTTTGAAGAAACAAAAGTTCTCCTGTGAATTGTCTTCTAATCCCTGGTAATTTATTCCATATTAATATTTAAGAAGGCATCCAAATGTTGAGTGGATGCTTTGTGATGATGATTTTTTTTGTTAGTGTGTCTCAATCATTTTATTGTAGGATACACAAATTATCTGATTTTGGTGTGAGGGTTATATTCTTAGGTCAGTCCATTGCTTCAGAATGTATACTTTCAGTTTTCTGTCTTGAGTATAATTCTGTATGTTATTATTCTGGTATATGAGAAGGAAAATTAAAATACAGGATATTGGGACTTCCCTGGTTGCTCAGTGAAGAAGAGTCTGCCTGCCAATGCAGGCGACACAGGTTTAATCCCTGGTCCAAGAAGATTCCACATGCCTTGGAGCAAGTAAGCCCATGCCCCACAACTACTGAGCCCATGGTGCTACAACTACCAAAGCCTGTGTGGCTAGATCCAAGATCCACGAGAGACACTGCTGCAATGATAAGCCTGTGCACCACAATGAAGAGTGCCCCTTCCTCACTGCAGCTAGGGAAGACTTGAACAAGTCAACAAAGGCTCAGTGTGGCCAAAAATAAATCAAAATAAAGAAATAAAATTATTTTTTTATGTAGATTATCATTATTCAGAAAGGAATACCATGTTCCAGTCTCATTCCCTAATGTCATTCTTGATGATGACATGTGTGTTCAAGTCTGAAATTTCTCTAATCTAAATAAAATACAAAAATTCCCTAACCTTGTCTAAAGAGAGGTAGGAGTTTGACTTCATGAATAAAGAATAATGTTTGAACATGTACTTGTATACTTTCTTGTATAGTAAAATTTTATAGTGCATCCTACTTTTTTCAGTCTCTTTACATCCATTACTTCTGCCTTCAGAAGTACTGGTGCCTCCAAATGTGGAGGCTTTGAGGCTTCTATAGAAAATTTTCTTGCTTCTTATTGACACCTGCCTTACAGAAAGTTGAACTTGATCACTTCATGCTGTATTGTCAATTATTATAAATCTGTTTATTTTTCAACTTTTATATTTTATAGTTTTTATAGTTTCCAACTTTTATAGAACTACAAAATTCATTATACCTCCATAATATTCTTCTGTTCTGTTTGTACTTATACCTCTGTTCTTCAGTTCAGTTGCTCAGTCATGTTTGACTCTTTGCAACCCCATGGACAGCAGTACACCAGGTTTCTCTATCCATCACCAACTCCCAGAGTTTACTCAAACTCATGTCCATCGAGTCAGTGACGCCATCAAACCATCTCATCCTCTGTTGTCCCCTTTTCCTCCTGCCTTCAATCTTTCCCAGCATCAGGGCCTTTTAGAATGAGTCAGTTCCTTGCATAATGTGGCCAAAGTATTGGAATTTCATTTTTAGCATCAGTCCTTCCAATGAATATTCAGAACCTCTGGTCTTATTACAATAAGACCTCTGTTCTTATACAATAAGGACCTCTCTTCTTATTGTATTAGAATTATTTTTAAATGTTTGTGTGTTTATGTGTGTGTGTGTGTGTGTGTGTGTGGAGGCAAGCTAAATGCTTTCTTTCATTCAAACTACTATGGGCATTATGGATTACACTGTGTCTTCCCAAAGTGTATAGTTCAGAGCCCTAACCCAGTGTGACTGTATTTGGAGATAAGACTGCTATTAAGATAGAAGTTAAATTTAAATGAAATCATAAGGTGAGACTCTAGTCCAACAGGACTGATGTTTTAATTTAAAAAGAGGTAAACAAAAACAAGGCTGTCTACAAAGTGCAGACCTTATCAAAAATTTTATCAAAAGCCAATGCTGCTGGCACACTGATCTTGGATTTGTGGCCTTAGAACTGTAAGAAGATAAATTTCTCTTGTTTAAGCCACCCACTATGTGGTATTTCATTATGACAACCCTAGCAAAGTAATACAATTGTTCATTAGATATAATGTAATTTATTAATAAACTAAGTATCTCACTCACAATTCTGCTTAGTCATAATTGGGAGATTCTTCTATCTCATTCAGCATAATGTAAGTAATTTAAGATAGAAGAGACACTTTATAAAGGATCTTGAGGTTATTACCAACATGAGTCATTTCTTTATGATTATTTATGACATCTGCATCATCACTTGAGAGCATACTGTCTAGTGGTTTTAGTATTTACAGATCTTTAACAAAACAGACTTAAAACTTGTAGCTTAACCTTCCAAAGTTTATCAAGTAGGCATCCCTCTCAGATGTTCTAATCCATTCCAGAAAGTTTATACCTTTCTTCCAGAAATCATCAGGCCTCTTATCATATTCAGTGATGGTGTTCTGACCCTTCTTTAACATTTTACCTTATTTCCTCCCCTCCCTCAAAGTTATTCAACATTTCCTAATGTCAGCTTGTGTCAGGTAAAACAATACCAGAAAAATGGTTGGATCAGAGGTTGCAAACTCAAAGCATATATTTTGAATTCCTTTTACAAATTTTATTTCATAATTATTTTATGTTGACCAATACAGTATTTTGCTAACTGAATCAAGTTTTAAAATCACAGATTTTTGTACTCCATTGAGAACTGTGTAGATCTAGCAATGTGGAACTGGTAACATATCTATTGGGGATAAGTAATACCGCCAACTTTCATGTGAACTACAAGTATTTCCTTCATACAATAATTGTGCATATATTTAGTCTGCTTCAATCACACACCCAGAAGTGTTCATCTTTATATTTCTCTGGGTTTGCAAAATAAAATTTTTTATCAAAAAATTAAGATGTAGCAGGGCTACCACAGAGTTGCACAGATAGTGCAGATGATGTAATACACTAGATGATGTAACACACTGAGATTATTAAGTGAGTGACACTGCCTAGGTCACAATCATATATAAAGAAGAACATATATATTATCCATGAGAATAAAATATCTAAACATATTAAAGTGAAGAAGTGAAGTCACTCAGTCGTGTCTGACTTTTTGTGACCCCATGTTCTGTAGTCTACCATGCTCCTCCCTCCATGGGATTTTCCAGGCAAGAGTACTGGAGTGAGTTGCCATTTCCTTCTCCAGAGGATCTTCCCAACCCAGAGATCAAACCTGGGTCTCCCGCATTGTAGACAGAGGCTTTACTATCTGAGCCACCAGGGAAGTTCAAACATATTAAAACATCTATAAAATTTCATGAAGTAATTATGTAATTATCTAGACTCAGAAGTAGTATAAATGAAACATTGGAAAATTTTGATAGCCTATTGCATGCTTCTATGTTCTTGAAGAAGGTAAAGAATCTGCCTGCAATATGGGAGACCTGGGTTCCATTTCTGGGTCGGGAAGATGCTCTGGAGAAGAGAGACTGGCTACCTACTCCAGTACTGTCTCCTGAAGAATTCCATGGACATAGGAGCCTGGTGGGCTGTAACTGAGAGACCAACCCTTTCACTTTCATGCAGTGAAGAGTATGGGGCAGAGAGCTAAGAGTTCATATTCCTAATCTCCCTAGGATATCATTCTTATCTATCAAAGAAAGATTAAATTAATGTTTATTAAAAGCTCGATTTATGTTTAGATTATAATAAGTGGTATAGACTCAATTTCTAAATCCCAAAGAATGTTGCATTGGTGAATGAATACTCTTTTATGGTTGCTTTTAAAATATATCAGCAGAGGGATGTTTGTGCTCAGAGCAATCTTATACTGACTTACTTGTATTCTCATTTGTGATAGAAAACTCTTTGGTTTGCTTTTTTTCTGGAAACAACTGCAGATTTAATTTTCCTTTAAGCAGCAGAGTAATAACACACTCTCCTTCACCCCACAGCTTGAACAGATTGAGAGTTTTAACGGGGAAAACATCAGTGCAGGTAGGGAAAAAAAACAGTGCAGTTAGGGAAAACTCAGGAGGCTCTAGAGAAGGAGCCCTAAATTTAAGTAAGAGAGACATAAAAGTGGTATGACTCCTACTGTTTGATTTCCATGGAAAAATCACTCTTTTCAACCATTCTCACTTCTCCCTCCTGCCTTTTATTTTCAATCTTGCTTTTATTTCTTTGAATCCTTATCCATTCAACACTCAGGTGACCATAAATAGCCATTCACTGCCTCCCCTCCATCTAAGCCTTTCTTCTTCAGATTCATTCCTAATCTCTTTCTAAAAGCAGATTCTAAATGTATTCCTTGAGAGAACATTGCCTTTCTAGGAATTCTCACAAGTGAATGAAAACCATTATTATCCAACATGCTAAGGGGCAATTAAAACACATTTTGATGCACTGTATTTGACAATCACTATTAAATTCAACAATAATGAGTACTTATTACAGAATATTGAGCAATAGGAAAAGAAGAAAAAAAGCACTGGGTTAAAGAAAAAAGGATGAGGTTAAAGAAGATAAAATGTTGATAAGAAAAGACATCCTTTTCATGAGATATCAATAATATCTCTGTGTTTGGACTATATATGTTCTGAGGTGAGGTGAGGTCACTCAGTCGTGTCTGACTCTTTGTGACCCCATGGACTGTAATCTACTAGGCTTCTCTGTCCATGGGATTCTCCAGGCAAGAATACTGGAGTGGATTGCCATTTCCTTCTCCAAGGGATCTTCCTGACCCAGGGATCGAACCTGGGTCTCCTGAATTGGAGGCAGACGCTTTAACCTCTGAGCCACCATATATGTTCTAGTGGAACTAAAAAAAGAAATAAAACCAGACATGGATTCTATTCAAGAACCATGAGTTCAGGGAAGCATTGAACTGAAGGGGACAGAATAACATATTATTCTAAAATATGTCTCTTTGGCATAATAATTATTTTATGCAGATTATTTTTAAGATCTGAAGACAAATAGAAGTTACTCTTTTGTAACAGTCATTTACATGTAGAAGCCTTACATCTCCATTTATAAGGCTGTTTGTCTCTCTGAAAGCTGGTTAGGAAGCAACAGTTAGAACCAGAAATGGAACAATGGACTGGTTCAAAATTGGGAACAGAGCACATCAAGGCTGTTTATGTTACCCTGCTTATTTAACTTATATGCACAGTACATCATGCAAATACCTGGCTGGATAACTCAAGCTGAAATCAAGATTTCCAGGAGAAATGTCAAAAACCTCAGATATGCAGAAGAGGCCACTCTAATGGCAGAAAGTAAAAAGGAATTAAAGAGCTTCTAGATGAGGGTGAAAGAGGAGAGTGAANGGTAACATATCTATTGGGGATAAGTAATACCGCCAACTTTCATGTGAACTACAAGTATTTCCTTCATACAATAATTGTGCATATATTTAGTCTGCTTCAATCACACACCCAGAAGTGTTCATCTTTATATTTCTCTGGGTTTGCAAAATAAAATTTTTTATCAAAAAATTAAGATGTAGCAGGGCTACCACAGAGTTGCACAGATAGTGCAGATGATGTAATACACTAGATGATGTAACACACTGAGATTATTAAGTGAGTGACACTGCCT
Source organism: Raphicerus campestris (assembly GCA_006410735.1). NCBI lineage: Eukaryota > Metazoa > Chordata > Mammalia > Artiodactyla > Bovidae > Raphicerus > Raphicerus campestris. The sequence goes on from SJYW01012812.1 coordinate 786,276, forward strand.
AGGTCACAATCATATATAAAGAAGAACATATATATTATCCATGAGAATAAAATATCTAAACATATTAAAGTGAAGAAGTGAAGTCACTCAGTCGTGTCTGACTTTTTGTGACCCCATGTTCTGTAGTCTACCATGCTCCTCCCTCCATGGGATTTTCCAGGCAAGAGTACTGGAGTGAGTTGCCATTTCCTTCTCCAGAGGATCTTCCCAACCCAGAGATCAAACCTGGGTCTCCCGCATTGTAGACAGAGGCTTTACTATCTGAGCCACCAGGGAAGTTCAAACATATTAAAACATCTATAAAATTTCATGAAGTAATTATGTAATTATCTAGACTCAGAAGTAGTATAAATGAAACATTGGAAAATTTTGATAGCCTATTGCATGCTTCTATGTTCTTGAAGAAGGTAAAGAATCTGCCTGCAATATGGGAGACCTGGGTTCCATTTCTGGGTCGGGAAGATGCTCTGGAGAAGAGAGACTGGCTACCTACTCCAGTACTGTCTCCTGAAGAATTCCATGGACATAGGAGCCTGGTGGGCTGTAACTGAGAGACCAACCCTTTCACTTTCATGCAGTGAAGAGTATGGGGCAGAGAGCTAAGAGTTCATATTCCTAATCTCCCTAGGATATCATTCTTATCTATCAAAGAAAGATTAAATTAATGTTTATTAAAAGCTCGATTTATGTTTAGATTATAATAAGTGGTATAGACTCAAATTCTAAATCCCAAAGAATGTTGCATTGGTGAATGAATACTCTTTTATGGTTGCTTTTAAAATATATCAGCAGAGGGATGTTTGTGCTCAGAGCAATCTTATACTGACTTACTTGTATTCTCATTTGTGATAGAAAACTCTTTGGTTTGCTTTTTTTCTGGAAACAACTGCAGATTTAATTTTCCTTTAAGCAGCAGAGTAATAACACACTCTCCTTCACCCCACAGCTTGAACAGATTGAGAGTTTTAACGGGGAAAACATCAGTGCAGGTAGGGAAAAAAAACAGTGCAGTTAGGGAAAACTCAGGAGGCTCTAGAGAAGGAGCCCTAAATTTAAGTAAGAGAGACATAAAAGTGGTATGACTCCTACTGTTTGATTTCCATGGAAAAATCACTCTTTTCAACCATTCTCACTTCTCCCTCCTGCCTTTTATTTTCAATCTTGCTTTTATTTCTTTGAATCCTTATCCATTCAACACTCAGGTGACCATAAATAGCCATTCACTGCCTCCCCTCCATCTAAGCCTTTCTTCTTCAGATTCATTCCTAATCTCTTTCTAAAAGCAGATTCTAAATGTATTCCTTGAGAGAACATTGCCTTTCTAGGAATTCTCACAAGTGAATGAAAACCATTATTATCCAACATGCTAAGGGGCAATTAAAACACATTTTGATGCACTGTATTTGACAATCACTATTAAATTCAACAATAATGAGTACTTATTACAGAATATTGAGCAATAGGAAAAGAAGAAAAAAAGCACTGGGTTAAAGAAAAAAGGATGAGGTTAAAGAAGATAAAATGTTGATAAGAAAAGACATCCTTTTCATGAGATATCAATAATATCTCTGTGTTTGGACTATATATGTTCTGAGGTGAGGTGAGGTCACTCAGTCGTGTCTGACTCTTTGTGACCCCATGGACTGTAATCTACTAGGCTTCTCTGTCCATGGGATTCTCCAGGCAAGAATACTGGAGTGGATTGCCATTTCCTTCTCCAAGGGATCTTCCTGACCCAGGGATCGAACCTGGGTCTCCTGAATTGGAGGCAGACGCTTTAACCTCTGAGCCACCATATATGTTCTAGTGGAACTAAAAAAAGAAATAAAACCAGACATGGATTCTATTCAAGAACCATGAGTTCAGGGAAGCATTGAACTGAAGGGGACAGAATAACATATTATTCTAAAATATGTCTCTTTGGCATAATAATTATTTTATGCAGATTATTTTTAAGATCTGAAGACAAATAGAAGTTACTCTTTTGTAACAGTCATTTACATGTAGAAGCCTTACATCTCCATTTATAAGGCTGTTTGTCTCTCTGAAAGCTGGTTAGGAAGCAACAGTTAGAACCAGAAATGGAACAATGGACTGGTTCAAAATTGGGAACAGAGCACATCAAGGCTGTTTATGTTACCCTGCTTATTTAACTTATATGCACAGTACATCATGCAAATACCTGGCTGGATAACTCAAGCTGAAATCAAGATTTCCAGGAGAAATGTCAAAAACCTCAGATATGCAGAAGAGGCCACTCTAATGGCAGAAAGTAAAAAGGAATTAAAGAGCTTCTAGATGAGGGTGAAAGAGGAGAGTGAAAAAGCTAGCTTGAAACTCAACATTCAAAAAACTAAGATCATGACTCCAGTCTCATCATTTCATGACAAATAAAAGGGGGAAAATTGGAAACACTGACAGATTTTATTTTCTTAGGCTCCAAAATCACTGCAGATGGTGACTGCTGCCATGAAATTAAAAGACACTTGCTTTTCAGAAGAAAAATTATGACAAATTTAGATAGCATATTAAAAAGCAGAGACATCACTTTACTGACAAAGTTCCATGTAGCCAAAGCTTTGTTTTTTCCAGGAATCATGTATGGATGTGAAAGTTGGACCATAAAGAAGACTGAGCACCAAATAATTGATGCCTTTGAATTGTGGCGCTGGAGAAGACTTCTGAGAGTCTTTAGTTGATATTTAAGGTGGTCACTTGGACCATTTCTATGAGATACTCAGTTTTACTGTCTTCCATGGATACAGGAGGAGAAGGCAATGGCAACCCACTCCAGTACTCTTGCCTGGATGGAGGAGCCTGATAGGCTGCAGTCCATGTGGTCGCTAAGAGTCAGACACGACTGAGTGACTTCACTTTCACTTTCATGCATTGGAGAAGGAAATGGCAACCCACTCCAGTATTCTTGCCTGGAGAATCCCAGGGACAGAGGAGCGTGGTGGGTTGCCATCTCTAGGGATGCACAGAGTCAGACACGGCTGACACTAAGCAGCAACAGCAGCAGTAGCATGTATACAGGAGGCACTCATGTTATTAAATTCCTATGTGTTTTATCCCGTCAATCTGTCCTTTATTATACAGTAATTTCAGCCAAGAACTTGGAGTGGTAAAAAGAAAATTATTTTCCTTCTTCACAGAATTCAGTTTATCTTCCTAGAATTCAAATGAAAATACAGTTGACTTTTTTTTTTTTTTCTGCTACAAATATCATAGTCCTCATGAATGAAGAGGACATTTTAGTTTAAAGATAATGAAATCACTCAATTTGATATTTCAATGCTTTTTTTTTTTTTTAACTTCAGTTCTTAATTTCAAATACCCATACAGCATAATCACTTGACATTCTTTGGAATGCTGATTGACTATTATCTACTGACATTTTTAAAAAATGCAGAATGTGAGAACTGTGTTTCCATTTTATTTAGGAAGCTTACTGAGGACTATGGTCTACTGAGGACAGCCTCTCAGTTCTCACGAACTACTCCAGTAGTTCCAGAGGAGTCAGTAAATGTGAATTTTAAGGCTTGGGAGTACATGTAATATATCAAACATATATCTTGATAAAAGATTATCTGGTGATCCAGTGATCCTAATTTCAAATTTTACCTTCAGAACTATAAGTTAATACATTTATACTACTTTTTTGCCACCAAATGAATACATTTATACTACTTTTTTGCCACCAAATGTGTGGCCATATTTTTAACAGCAAAAGAAGGAAATTATGTAGTAGACAAATATCTTTTTTTTAATAGGCAAATATTTGATGTCTTTATAATTTTATCTAGCAGCCATTTCTCTGCTCTCTTTTTCTCTTCTTAGATATAGCACACATCTTCCCTAGACAATGTGATCTAAACTTTTAATATTGAAATACATCCATACCAGCTAGCTCATAATTGAATCTTTATCCCTGACCTCTCTTTTAAGCCCTGGATCTTTATATTTAAAAAATTCAGGAAATCTGTACTTTGAAATCACCTCTTCCCANGTGATCTAAACTTTTATATTGAAATACATCCATACCAGCTAGCTCATAATTGAATCTTTATCCCTGACCTCTCTTTTAAGCCCTGGATCTTTATATTTAAAAAATTCAGGAAATCTGTACTTTGAAATCACCTCTTCCCAAATGTTGCAGTAGTAAAAGAATCTGCCTGCCAATGCAAGAGATGTCAGTTCAGTCTTTGAATAAGGAAGATCCCCTAGAGGAGGAAATAGCAACATGCTTCAGTGTTCTTACCTGGAAAATTCCATGGACAGAGGAGCCTGAAAGGCTACAGTCCATGAAATCGCAAAGAGTTAGGTACAACTGAGCACACATGCATGCACACAAGTACCATAAATTTCACATACTAAAAAGATGAGTTATACTCAGCAGACTTCTCCTGAGTTCCATATCTTGGTGACTAACATGAATATTCAACTGTAAGCCATACCAGGAAGCTTGAAGTCAGTCTTAACTCTTCATGTTAAGAAACTCTTCATGTTTCTTCACCCTCTATGTCTATTCAACCTCTAAAGTCTTGACTCTATATTAAAGGTGCTTTTCTCTAGTATATTTACTTCTACAATCTCTTGCCTTGTTTAGAACACTATAATGCCTAATCTGGGTTATTGAAACTGCCTATTAAGTTTGTGTGTGCTCGGTTGCTCAGTTTTGTCCTACTTTTTTCCACCCGAAGGACTGTATTCTGCCAGGCTCCTCTGTCCACAGAATTTCCCAGGCAAGAATACTGGAGTAGCTTGTCATTTTCTATTCCAGCAGATCTTTCTGAACCAGAGATTGAACCTGTATGTCTTGTGTCGTCCGCATTGGCAGGCCAATTCTTTACCACTTTGCCACCAGCTTTGAATGCCATAATCCTGCCCTCATACAGTCAGAGGGATATTTTTGTAATACAAATTTTCTTATACCAGTCAGCTAATTAAAACCATTACATGATGTCTCCATTGTCCTTAGAATGAAGTCCAAATGCTTTAAGAGCTCCACAAGTCTTATTTTATCTGAGTGCAAATATATTGTATCTCCAGATATATTTTCACATCTTCCCTTCAAAACCCTGCTCTCTGGCCATATTAAATTGTCTTTATAAACAGCAATGTTCTTTTGTACCTTTAGAACATTGCTTGTGCTATTCTATCTATTGGAAATGCTATTCATCTTCCCCACTCACCTGGCAACTCTACTTCAAGATTTATTTATATATCATACTTCCTCTGAGACACATTCTCAGATGCCCTGTAGACCAAATGAGTGGCTTTTGCCCGGTGTTTCCACAGCACATCTGTATCTCTTGTGGTAACACCCACCATAATTTATTCTATTCAAATGGTATGTTTCTCTGTTTATTCTAATAGTCTATGCGGATCATAAGAACAGAGGCTGCACCTGTAGCCCCATTCTATATCTCACCCATAATGATCAGTTAGTATGTATTTCTTTGGTTCATAAAGACATAAGTGTAAAAAGAAAACTAAAATGTTACAGGAACAGGAAATAAAGATCCCCTGAAGGAGGCATGGCAGCACACTCCAGTATTCTGACTGGAGAATTCAATGGACAGAGGAGCCTGGTAGGCTACAGTCTGTGGGGTTGTAAGAGTTGGACATGACTGAAGTGACTTAGCACACAATAAAATCCCAGAGTTCATTATTCTATTCATTCATAGAAATTTGCTTGAAATTTACATGCTGATGTTAAAAAAACATGGGTTGACATTTGACTTCAACTTTAGAAAAATTTTTAATAACATGTTTTAATAAAACACAGATGACTTCAGCATAATTACTAATATATGTTTATGATTTTATATTATATAATACACAATTTGTAACTCACTGTCATAAATTAAATTTAAACTTATGTATGGATCATTTATACAAAATTTCAAGCTAACCTGAAATAATACTGTCAGCCAAAGTTTCAATTTCACAGAATTACTTTCTTGGTCCATGTTTATTTATGTAATTACTTGGATTTTCACTATATTTTGCTTTTACTACCTCATAAAATTTCCGTTGAAAAATGAACTTGATGATGCCAACAATCGTAGATCTAAGTACTGTTATAGACTCACTCGATTTTGTAAAAACTGGAAGTTTTGTCTTTCAGGAGAACTGGGGCATGCAGCCAAGTGTAAATCTTGTTTGGTAGAAGGCAGAAGTCGAGTTTTCATTCTCTGTGTCAGATGGTAGTTCAGACATATGAACCAGGTGAATCTACAAGATGTGATTTTTAAAATCTTCTGAATGACTTATGGGAAAATGGATATTATATACAAGCATTCCTTTTTTTCTGACATACTATTTTCTGGAAGCATATGTTGGTTGGAAACAGCTGCAGCCATCATGTGGCTTTAGGAAAGTGTCAAAAAAATCATACATGGGCTCATAAGGAATGGACTGATTTTGTTGAGCTGCAGAAAAATAATCTTAGGTGTGCCCTACTTCAAGATTTCATACATGAGTAAGTACATCTTTCCTTATTCTTTATACTTCTGATGACAGATCAAAATTATAAAATTGCAATGTAATTACAAAATTACGACCTGTGACTACACAAGTCAGGCATACAAAAATGGAGTTGGTGGCAGTCAAGGATCTGGTCTCAGACACTTCTTTTTACCACAGAGAATTTGAATTTTCTCTGAACTTTATCAGACACAAGGATACCACCAGCTATATTAAGCACATCATTCACCAACTGCAGGTTTATATTCTGATGGTCCCCCACTGGAAGGATACAACTATATTTGATTTCAAATAATCCTTGCTTACCAAGCACCCTGACCTCTTGCCAGATCTAATTATAGTTATTGACAGAAAAGAATTATATAATGCATACAATTAAATGTGCCCTTGAGAGTTTTACCTTTACAGTAGTTTTGTAGTTTGTATTTTGCAGTTTGTAGTTTGCTGCATTTTGTAATGTGTAGTTTTTCATTTTGCAGTTTGGTGGAACACAATTCAAGTGCTTCTTGAATATGTGTTTCCTGGGCTCTAGTTCTGACAAAGCTCTCAATAATACTCTTTGTTTCAATCAAGTCTCTGCTTCTAAAATTTTTACTAACACTTCTTTTGATCAGGGTTACCCTTGCTTTTAGTGTTCATAAATGCATCTTAATTTAGACAAAGATGGAAATTACCACTTAGGGTAAAAATTGTAAAGATGTAAGTGCTGAAATCAAGACCATAGCTAAGCATAGTTGATCAACTTTTTGTTCAAATGTGAAGAAAAATAATTTGATTTAAAACCAAATGTAAAACATTAAAATAACTACCATTTGCACTTAATATCCATAATATAAATTTTATGTAATTTTTGCTTCATTGTGAATAGAAGTTATTTTCTAGTAAGTAAATATAATTTTTGACCTCTACATTTCCACTTTCACATATACTNGTGCTGAAATCAAGACCATAGCTAAGCATAGTTGATCAACTCTTTGTTCAAATGTGAAGAAAAATAATTTGATTTAAAACCAAATGTAAAACATTAAAAAAACTACCATTTGCACTTAATATCCATAATATAAATTTTATGTAATTTTTACTTCATTGTGAATAGAAGTTATTTTCTAGTAAGTAAATATAATTTTTGACCTCTATATTTCCACTTTCACATATACTTAGAAATGCATAATTATATAAAAGTAGAGGCCCATAACAATTCTCTTGATTATGTATGTATTGCAGCCACAAAATTAAAAGACGCTTACTCCTTGGAAGAAAAGTTATGACCAACCTGGATAGCATATTCAAAAGCAGAGATATTACTTTGCCAACAGAGGTCCATCTAGTCAAGGCTATGGTTTTTCCTGTGGTCATGTATGGATGTGAAAGTTGGACTGTAAAGAAAGCTGAGCACTGAAGAATTGATACTTTTCAACTGTGGTATTAGAGAAGACTCTTGAGAGTTCCCTGGACTGCAAGGAGATCCAACCAGTCCATTCTGAAGGAGATCAGTCCTGGGTGTTCTTTGGAAGGAATGATGCTAAATCTGAAATTCCAGTACTTTGGCCACCTCATGTGAAGAGTTGACTCATTAGAAAGACTCTGATGCCGGGAGGGATTGGAGGCAGGAGGAAAAAGGGACGACAGAGTATGAGATGGCTGAATGGCATCACGGAATCGACAGACATGAGTCTGAGTGAACTCTGGGAGATGGTGATAGACAGGGAGGCCTGGCGGGCTGCAGTTCATGGGGTTGCAAAGAGTTGGACACGACTGAGCGACTGAACTGAACTGAATAGTTCTGAAGTGTGTGTGCTCAGTTGTGTCTGACTCTTTTCAGCCATATGGTCTATAGTCTGCCAGGCTTCTCTTTCCATGGAATTCTCCAGTCAAAAATACTGGAATTGGTAGCTTTTCTTTTTGCCAGGAAATCTTCCCAAGTCAGGGACTGAACCTGTGTTTCTTGCACCTCCTGCAACAGCAAGCACATGTTCTATCACTGCACCATTTTGTGTAGCTAATTATAAAAAATATGTATTGTTTGAGAGTGAATATAATTGTTTATTCCTTCCACTTCCTATCTTCTAACATCATTTCTTCAATATTTATACAATTCTGTAAGTTGTAAATTTGTTCTTCAGATAATCTATTAAATTATCAAACCAAATAAAATTGCTCTGCAGTCATTGTATGCTATATGTTGATTTTAAATAATTTTGATTATCTAGACAAAATAATGTATTTTTCTTTATCTAATCAAGATGTATGGGTTCTTAAATGAAAAGATAAAAAGAACCATTACTTCTTTTCACAAANCCTTAAAAAGAATAAATTTGACTCAGTTCTAATGAGATGGATGAAATTGGAGCCGATTATACAGAGTGAAGTAAGCCAGAAAGAAAAAACACCAATACAGTATACTGACACATATATATGGAATCTAGGAAGATAGTAATGATGACCCTGTAAGTGAGACAATATAGGAGACACAAAACTTAAGCTCTTTATTAATTTTAATTAACTCAGTGACATTTAAATTCCTATCCAAAGTTTTGAAAAGTACTTCTAACCAATGAGATTTATTATTGGCTTTTGTTTTGGGTTTTGACTTAGTTTTTTCTCCCAATATTATAATTATTATCTTATTGTTTCTTAACTTGTAGGGGGAAAAGTTTATGTATTCCTCTTTCCCACTGGGTTCTGTGTCTATTGTTTAATAAAACTAAAAGTGAAGAAGCCTTATTCATCTTACTCCCCTTGGTTGTTCCAATTCACAGTGCTGAGAGTCAGCTTGGCTGAATTTTCTTTAGGGATCTTATTGTACTAATGAGTTCNTATTCCTCTTTCCCACTGGGTTCTGTGTCTATTGTTTAATAAAACTAAAAGTGAAGAAGCCTCATTCATCTTACTCCCCTTGGTTGTTCCAATTCACAGTGCTGAGAGTCAGTTTGGCTGAATTTTCTTTGGGGACCTTATTGTACTAATGAGTTCAGTTCAGTTCAGTTCAGTTGCTCAGTCGTGTCCGACTCTCTGCAACCACATGAATCACAGCACACCAGGCCTCCCTGTCCATCACCATCTCCTGGAGTTTACTCAGACTCATGTCCATCGAGTCCGTGATGCCATCCAGCCATCTCATACTCTGTCGTCCCCTTCTCTTCCTGCCTCCAATCCCTCCCAGCATCAGAGTCTTTTCTAATGAGTCAACTCTTTGCATGAGGTAGCCAAAGTACTGGAGTTTCAGCTTTAGCATCATTTCTTCCAAAGGACACCCAGGACTGATCTCCTTNTGATTCACTAGAAAAGACTCTGATGCTGGGAGGGATTGGGGGCAGGAGAAGGGGACGACCGAGGATGAAATGGTTGGATGGCATCACTGATTCGGTGGACATGAGTCTGAGTGAACTCTAAGAGTTGGTGATGGACAGGGAAGCCTGGCATGCTGCAATTCATGGGGTCGCAAAGAGTCGGACATGACTGAGCGATTGAAATGAACTGAACTGAACTGAATGAAGCNGTTGGATGGCATCACTGATTCGGTGGACATGAGTCTGAGTGAACTCTAAGAGTTGGTGATGGACAGGGAAGCCTGGCATGCTGCAATTCATGGGGTCGCAAAGAGTCGGACATGACTGAGCGATTGAAATGAACTGAACTGAACTGAATGAAGCTCCAATAAAAGCTAAGGATATCAAAGTTCAATTAAACAACTGAGTTGGAATACTTCTTGCATCTTCTCATACATAGATAGATGTCAAAAGGATGACATGCCTCATTCCTGAAGACACAAGTTGTTTTCACTGAACCAAATTACACTTATTTCAAAGTCTGTAATTATAAACATAATACTGTATGACAAATAGATGGGGAAACAGTGACTGACTTTATTTTTCTGTGCTCAAAATCACTGCAGATGGTGACTGCAGCCATGAAATTGATGCTTACTCCTTGGAAGGAAGGTTATGACCAACCTAGACAGCATATTATAAAGCAGAGACATTGTTTTGCCAAGAAAGGTCCATCTAGTCAAGGCTATGGTTTTTCCAGTGGTCATGTATGGACGTAAGAGTTGTACTTAAAAAAAAAAAAGCTGAATGCTAAAAAATCGATGCTTTTGAATTATGGTGTTGGAAAAGACTCTTGAGAGTCCCTTGGACTAGAAGGAGGTCCAACCAGTCCACCCTAAAGGAGATCAGTCTTGAGTGTTCATTGGAAAGGCTGATGTTGAAGCTGAAACTTCAATACTTTGGCCATCTTATGTGAAGAGTTGATTCATTTGAAAAGACCCTGATGCTGGGAAAGATTGAGGGCAGGAGGAGAAGGGGATGACAGAGGATGAAACTGTTGGATGGCATCGCCGGCTTGATGCACATGGGTTTAGGTGGACTCTGGAAGTTGGTGATGGACAGGGAGGCCTGGTGTGATGTGATTCATGGAGTCGCAAAGAGTCAGACATGCCTGAGTGAATGAACTAAACTGAATTGAATACTGTATAGAGCTGGGGTCCAGCCCCCGCAGGATCCAGGGGAACCTGAAGGAAAAATGGCATCGGCATGATTTAGAGAGAGATAAGGGAAGGATGTTGAAGATAAGAAAATAGAGGAGAGAAAGAGGCTGATATTCCTTGGTTTATACAGAAAGCTAATAAAGTCTTAGAAGCTTAGGCAGGAAAGTGAATGCGGGGAGCCTCTATGCTCCAAGGGATTAGCCTGAAAAAGAGAGGGAGGGAGCGAGAGAGAGAGGGAGGGAGCGAGAGAGAGAGAGAGAGAATGATTGACACGAGGAGACCAAGCTGCTTCAGTGAGTGAGGACCATTTTATTTTTTATTTTCAAAAGGGTATTTTATACCTTTACTTGTATATAGAGAGAAATGAAAGATGCAAAGTCATACATAGTCAGCCCAAACATTACATTTGTTTTGTCTTTATCGAAACCAGGATTTTTTTCTGCAAACCTTTCCCATAGACAATGTTGTGCACATTATCTTCTGGCCTTGGTGGCCTGTGGACATTTTATGACCCTCTTTTGATAAAGGCTGTTCAACTAGAAAACTTATTTTCCCTTGAAATGTTTTTTCTTTATATTTCTAATCTATGTCAGCCTCAGAAAGTATTAAAGTTACATTTCTCACAGAGCAAAGGTGCAGTGAGTTACAAGAAAGAACCAATTAGCTCAAAAGTCTGATGTGGTTAATTTCAAGGCTATACTTGTTTTTCTTACTTTTCAACTATGTTAACTAATGCACTCCCAGGTGAACAGTGGATACGAGATATGGGAACATAGCAACAAGCATTGGCCCAATAATGAAATCCTATACCAGCACTACTCTAATAACTTTTAACTCTTTAAAAGGCTCTATGTTTTAGGCTTTCCGTGCCTCTCACAGTTGGGAGGCTATAAGTAATCATATGCATAGCTGCAAGAGTCTGGATATACCTGTCAAGCAAGCTAGAATGCTAACAGAGGGGGTTTGATTGAAAATATTCCTCTCATGTCCAGGAGACTTATTAGCTATAGCCCTAAGTTGATTTCCTCCAGAGAAAGGTAGTCAGGGATAGCCCTCTGTTAATGTCAGAGGAGTTGGTAAAAGTCACAAAATAGTAAAACAGACAGATTCTGGTTTTGGAGTAGATGCTCGAGAAAGCCTAGGGAGCCCCTTGAGTCCTGAAGTCTTGCTTAACATTTCTCTTCCACATGACCTTGTCATGGGTGGGATCTCCTGTGGTGGCTCCCAGCAGTATAGCACTCAGTTCTGTCTGAGTCTTTGCAACTCCATAGACCCACCAAGCTTCTCTGTCTGTAGGATTTCCCAGGCAAGAGTACTGGAGCGGGTTGTGATTTCCTACTCTAGGGAATCCTTCCTACCCATGGATCAAATCTGTGTCTCTTGCACCTCCTACATTGGCAGGTGATTTCATTACCACTGAGCCACCAAGGAAGCCCCTATACAACACTTGATCTAAGCCAAAAGCATATGTCATAACCGTGATATTTAAATTTTAATGAATAGACTTGTGAAGTCAGGTACCTCAGTTGATATTTACATGGAATATGGGTAATCCTCCTGTGAAATAGTCCACTCTGAGCTTGACATAGCAAACCTCTAGACTGTTGGAAGGAAGGAATGTACTTAGACCAAAACATCCCATTTTATTCTCAATAATTTTTTGGTATTCAAACCCATATTCCATTCTAATTTGAGACATATTGAAACTAGAGGGAGAAACTAGAAGCACAGTAAATTAAACATTGTAAGACATTTTTCAATGGAAACTAAATTCTTGAAACACAAACAGCACTGTCTTGGGACTATTTTAAACAGATGAATTGTATTAGCTCATATTCATTTTGACCTCCTCCTACAATGTCTTTTGGTACTGAAGAAATAATAAAACTAAAAGCCAAATTTTATGATTCCCTTACAACTAGAAGAAACCTAAATGTAACATTGATATAACTGGGTAGATCTTGAATTGGAAATGAATCAAACAAATGAGAAACAGAGTGTGAGTCATTCATTATTCAGGTGATTAGCATAGCAACATTGCCAGAAACAGTGATTATGGCTTTCCCCTTTGAAGATCATGACTCTGGATAATGATTCCTGAGTCAACCACTGTACTGCTATTTCCTCTTTCCACAGGTAACATTCTGACCTTAACAATACACTAAATTCCCTTGGGATGCACTTATGATCTTCTAGAAGTCATTCCTAAGGGTTATACATAGAGTTTGTATGTTTACGGTGAGTGAATCTGTAAGTTGCTTTTAACACAATGGTTAATTAATTATGTTCTACAAGTAACCCCTTAACTAATAAACTATCATAAACATTTAAGAAAAGATATAGCAAAATATATATATAGAGAGAGAGAGTCATGAAATTCCTAGATAAATATGTTTCAACTGGGATCTTATTAGAAATGCAGAATTTCAGATGCAACCCAAGACCTACTAAATCAGAATCTATAATTCAACAAATTTACTGCAGATTTGCAATTTTTTTTCCATTTGAGAAAGAGATAAAATAATGGAGTAAAACAAATAACTTTAGTGATAACTGCTAAAGAGATGATAAAGGAGATGATGTTTTCACAGAGTACTGGGGGCAGAGTGATGTTACTTTAAATATGTTTGTCAATATAGAGTTATCAGAGGTGGTAGGGTCTTAAGTGTTTAGTCATGAGAATATCTGGAAAATATTTCAGACATATTTGAGCCAGAAAGATTTTGAAAAAGGAATGATTTGACATGTTCAGAAAATAGAAAATTTATTTTGACTTGAATAAGGTAAGTAAAGAAAAAATGGAAGTCAGAAAGCTCAGCATGAACCTGCATTAAATAGGAACGTTGATTTATACTAGCTTCATTTGCAAGAACTATTAGTGGATTTTAATGAAGAAAATAATGTAATATAATTTAATTTTTAAATTATAAACTGTGGATAATTATTTATAGGCCTAAATAACTGGAAGCACAGAATTTATTTTTGTCCTCAGGCAAAAGGCGAGAGTAGCTTGGGCACCAATAGGGGCAGTAAAATGGGAGAGAACTGGAAATACTCAACATTTTTTTTTTTTACATTATTTCAACAGGGGCTTTAACTGAATTTGAGACATGAAGGAAAATGATACATCAAGCAGAACTCTCAGGTTTGGGATTTAGCCAACTGGTAGGATGATTCTGATATTCCTGAGATAAAGAATGAAAGAATGAATAAGAAAGGTTGGTTGTTAAATTATCAAGGAATTCGTTTTGTTTTTTTTT
>SJYW01012812.1:807636-817742 GCA_006410735.1 Raphicerus campestris
CAGAAAGAAAAACACCAAAACAGTATACTAATGCATATATATGGAATTTAGAAAGATGATAACGATAACCCAGTATGTGAGACAGTAAAAGAGACACAGATGTATAGAACAGTCTTTGGACTCTGTGGGAGAGAGAGAGGGAGAGGGTGGGATGATTTGGGAGAATGGCATTGAAACATGTATAATATCATATAAGAAACAAATCGCCAGTCTAGCTTCGATGCAGGATACAGGATGCTTGGGGCTGGTGCACTGGGATGACCCAGAGAGATGGTATGGGGAGGGAGGTGGGAGGGGAGTTAAGGATTGGGAACACGTGTACACCCGTGGTGGATTCATGTTGATGTATGGCAAAACCAATATAGTATTGTAAAATAAAGTAAAATTTTAAAAAATTAATTAATTCAAAAAAAAGAAAGGAATTCATTTCTATGGATGGACCTGGAGATCATCATATTAAGGGAAGTACGCCAGACAGAGAAAGACAAATATTGTATGATATAAATTATATGTGAAATCTAAAATATAATAAAAATGTTTTTACAAAATAGAAACAGACTCATATACATGGAAAATGCTGCTGCTACTGCTAAGTCGCGTCAGTTGTGTCTGACTCTGTGCGACCCCAAAGACAGCAGCCCACCAGGCTCCACTGTCTCTGGGATTCTCCAGGCAAGAACGCTGGAGTGGGTTGCCATTTCCTTCTCCAATGCATGAAAGTGAAAAGTGAAAGTGAAGTCGCTCAGTCGTATCCGACTCTTCACAACCCCATGGACTATATAGCCCACCAGGCTCCTCCATCCATGGGATTTTCCAGGCAAGAGTACTGAAGTGGGGTGCTATCGCCTTCTCCATACATAGAAAATAAACATCATTATATCATTACAAAAGCATGGGAAGGATAAATTAGGAGTATGGGGTTAAGAGATATACACTGCTATATATAAAATAAATATAACAAGGATTTACTGTGTAGCACAAGGAACTATATTCAGTATCTTTTAATGACCTATAATAGAAAGAAATTCTGAAAATATATATAACTTCATCATTTTTCAGTACACATAAAACTAATACAATATTGTAACCAACTGTGCTTCAATTTTAAAAAAGGAAAAAAAATACTCTATTTCTGAACATGCAAAATATAAGATATTGTCAGAACTACAAATGAAGAAATGAATATAGTTAAAGGAAAGCTTGAAATAAGGTTCAAGTTCAGGGGAAAAGTCAGAGCTACATCTGAAATTTGATGATCAGTTTATGCTGGCATTGTTTTCAAAGCCAGATGCATAGATGAAATTCCCTATTAAAAATCATACATCTAGAAATAATAGAATATATTCTAAACAAATTGTGGGGTTTCCCTTGCATCCACAGAATAAGTAAATGAGGAAGAGGCAGAAACATTGGAAATTAGGCAGATATACTAGTGAAATTAGAGGAAATGCATACATATACGCTATTTTACTCAAGAGATAAGGCCTGGATCATCACTGTCAAGGACTAATAAAATACAAGATAGAAGAGAACAGTTACTTTCACTGCTGGCATAATGGGTATCACTGACGTTGACTTAAAAAGTGCGCAACATGACAGTTACAAGTTTTATTTGGGGCAAAATGAGGACTTCAGGCCAGGTGACAACACCTCAAATAGCTCTGAGAAACTGTTTCAAATAAGTAGGGAGGAAGGTGATTTTGGTGGAGGGAGAGTGCATGCAATCACATTATTTTTCCAGAAGTTTTCTGCTAGTCATGAAGAATAGTTATCATCATGGATTTCAGTGCTTTCCTAAATATGAGGAGACATAAGAACTGGGCTCATAAATTTGGCTCCTGAAGATAACTATCTGAAGGCGTGTCCTGCCAATTGTTCCCTGAGCATAGAGTGCCTCATTTCTGCTCTCCACCCTGGACTTTTTTCAGAAAAGGGTGTTAAAAATCAGCAGTTGCAGCAGCACATGATTTAATCTTGGTAAAGGTAGACGGCAAGTGCCAATTTGTAGTTGACACTAACAGTGTTACCGAGAACAGTCTGATGGATTGATAGGAAGAAAAATCACCGTAAAGTAGGAAGAAGGAAATGTAAGCAGCTAGTTCAGGCACATATATTGCAAAGTTTTACTAAGAACAGGACCAGATGATTGGGAGAGTAATTAGAGCAGAATAAAGGCTAGAAGTTTAAGGTTTCATTTAGTTATCTTTTATTTAATGGAAGAGAGTAAGGACGTTTGCATATTGGAAAAATACTGTAATAAAGAGAATAAATGCACTAAATAAATCAAAGCCCTTGATAAGTCATAAGTGATGGAACATGGAAACTAGGAAGTTAATTTGTTTTTGATAGAGCAAATACTTCTTATGTTACTTTTGTAATTCAAAGAATCACAGGAAAATATGAGTACAAACCAAAGGAGGTTTTTAGATGTGGTAGTAGGAAGATGAGAAAATTATTAATTTTTCAACTGACTTATAAAAGCAAGAGAGTTCCAGAAAAACATCTATTTCTGCTTTATTGACTATGGCAAAGCCTTTGACTGTGTGGATCACAATAAACTGTGGAAAATTCTTAAAAAGATGGGAATACCAGACCACCTGACCTGCCTCTTGAGAAATCTGTATGCAGGTCAGGAAGCAACAGTTATAACTGGACATGGAACAACAGACTGGTTCCAAATATGAAAAGGAGTACATCAAGGCTGTATATTGTCACCCTGCTTATTTAACTTCTATGCAGAGTACATCATGAGAAACGCTGGACTGGGAGAAACACAAGCTGGAATCAAGTTTGCCAGGAGAAATATCAATAACCTTAGATATGCAGATGACACCACCCTTATGGCAGAAAGTGAAGAGAAGCTAAAAATCCTCTTGATGAAAGTGAAAGAGGAGAGTGAAAAAGTTGGCTTAAAGCTCAACATTCAGAAAACGAAGATCATGCCATCTGGTCCCATTACTTCATGGGAAATAGATGGGGAAAGAGTGGAAACAGTGTCAGACTTTATTTTGGGGGGCTCCAAAATCACTTCAGATGGTGACTGCAGCCATAAAATAAGAAGACGCTTACTCCTTGGAAGAAAAGTTATGACTTTAGGCAAATGTCTCTGCTTTTGAATATGCTATCTAGGTTGGTCATAACTTTCTTTCAGTCATATCTATTTTAGTAGATAGGTATTTAGTAGTTTCAGACTTCCCTGGTGGCTCAGACGGTAAAGCGTCTGTCTACACTGCGGGAGACCTGGGTTCGAGCCCTGGGTTGGGAAGATCCCCTGGAGAAGGAAATGACAATCCACTCCAGTATTGCCTGGAAAATCCCACGGACAGAGGAGCCTGGTAGGCTATAGTCCGTGGGGTCGCAAAGAGTCGGACAAGACTGAGCGACTTCACTTCACTTAGTAATTTCATGCTACAGTGGCAAATTACTTTTTGTGAGAGAAGTAGGAATTAGTAAGTTGTGAGAGAGACTGTGTGGTCTGCAAATCCTAGAATATTTCATTCCTGACCCCTTAAGAAAAAATCTTCTATCCTTGATCTAGAATAATGGGAGAGAAAAGAGAATGAGTCTGTATTCATGGTAAATGTGGAACTTCTGTATAGCCCTGGACTACTTTACTTCCAGCGTTCTTTCTGATGAATAAGGAACACACTTAGAACTTACTCACACCACTGGTAAACTTTATTTTTATTAATATTATATTCATGTTTTTACTGATAAATGCAGCCAAATGTAATCCTTAGTGAAAGACCTGGTATTTAGCATAGGTTTGATACCTAAGATGTTTAAATTTCTTCATATTAGTAACTAATACATTTAAATGCTTACCACATCAACATTTTGCCATATGTCATTTATTTCACTTTTAAAGGGTTTGAGAACTTTTTTGCTAATTTATGTCAAAGTCTCATTTGGTTAGCACTCATTAGAAAAGTGCTAATTAGTAGAAAACATAGAGCAATAATTTTAAGACTACTATTAATATCTTTCTTTTTTCCCTAACATGCTTTTCTTGATTTTTTTATGAGCCAATATTTGCTGTGATCCAAAAGTATTCTAAGAACCCAGTCATTACCGTAAATATCCCATAGCAAGATAAATTCTGCTAATTACCATATGTCAAGATTTCGATCTCCCCTCTCAGAAGCAAGTTATCAATTTATTTTTCTGTGCTTAATGCCAGATATAATATTTTTCATAAAAATACTATGACTTCATTTAATAGAATGTTCAGAATATTGAATAAAATTTTACCTAAAATGTTAACATCTGAAGGAATCTTCATTGATATGAAACAAATGCTACATTAATTTTTAGTGTTATTAAATCTATACAGTAGATCAAATGACATCACAATCTACATCAGGCAAATGCCATGATTAAAAGAATTTACAGTAGTATCTCAGTACAGTTACCATAATTACACATTTATTTAAGCAATTAAGCATGAAAGTGGCATTATTGTCAAAGATTTGATATATGACCTGAACATAATTTGGTTAATGAGGAACAAGAAATGCCTGCTAAGTACAGCAGGTATTCTGTTAGCAGAAGACTGCTAAGACTGCTAATTACCCCTGACATATGTCAGATTGAATGGTCTTAGGTTAAAAAAAAAAAAAAAGTGCTGAGTGGAGACACTATTTCAAAAATAATCTCCTCTTTTTATTTATAAAATGTTTTTAAACATTTAGCTTTAAGAAATTGAAAAGACAAGTTTTCTGCAGAGTAGTTGCAGATATTATGCAAATTCTCCTGTGTACTCAGTCAATGATAAATAACTGCTGCCATTTCAGGTTTTTGTCTGTTATGAACTTGTAGAGAAAAAAAAAATCTTTATACCTAATTTCTAATTATCTAGACTCCCAAAAGTATCAACCTGCAGAATCCCCTGGCTTACGTTGTATCCAAGTCTTAACACCTAAAATCCCTTTAACTCCCTCAATTCTTTCTCCTTTCTTATAAATAAGAAAGACAAGCAACATTTTACATGAGGGTAAGAAAAAATCTTGAAGTTAACAGATTTTTGAACTTCTGTTATGGGATTTCAGTGAAGTTCCTTATTGCTGATTGACAAATAATTCATGGAAAAAGGTAATGCAGGGCAAGGGTTTCAAGGGAAATATTGCTTAAAATAGAAAATACCAGATGAACTGGCAATTAAGAAACATGGGATCTGAACCAGATGATTCTGATCCCTTTCCTTTTGATGGACCAGAAATTATGGGTTGTACAAAGTGCCAGATAGATTGGAAAAAGGAGAAGATTGTCACTTGGAAACGTTCACAAGGGACGTGGGACAGTTCGTTCTGTGACCAAAACAGGTTCTGACGACTCTTTCTCTAATTTTTTTGCCCCTCCTTATGTTCCTGAGAGTGGAGATCTGTATAATGATTCTGAAGCTATCCTCGCTGCAGACTTTGATTTTGGTCACTTTTTACGTGAGCATACAATCCCAATATCAGTGTTATACTTTACTGGAAAAGCTATTGAAGATGATGACGATGATTATGATGAAGGTGAAGAAGCAGATGAAGTAATGATTACCAAATGAGCAAATAATTCTCTGCGTAATACACTGAGAAGCAAACTGAGTGACTTATGTATTCCATTGGTATATTCGTTATTCCATGACATAGGGTAAACACGTTTTTTGGAAAAACGGTTTTAGAATTCTACATCCAAGCAATGTATGTATGANATAATTCTCTGCGTAATACACTGAGAAGCAAACTGAGTGACTTATGTATTCCATTGGTATATTCATTATTCCATGACATAGGGTAAACACGTTTTTTGGAAAAACGGTTTTAGAATTCTACATCCAAGCAATGTATGTATGAGGTTTCAATAAATAAACTGCAAAACTCAGGGGGAACAAAAAGAAAATAAACATGGGATATTCATCTTTATTGATAAAAAGTAGAAAATATTCTGATGACTCAGCATGTCATCTCTGAGCTAATTCAGTATGATTTCTAGACTTAGATTTGTGAGTCGAACCAACTTGCATTAGAATATATGAAAAAAAAAATCAAATAACTTAATTATAAACTCATATGTTTTGCTTTATTTTTTCATGTGTAATTGNAACTCAGGGGAAAAAAAAAGAAAATAAACATGGGATATTCATCTTTATTGATAAAAAGTAGAAAATATTCTGATGACAGCATGTCATCTCTGAGCTAATTCAGTATGATTTCTAGACTTAGATTTGTGAGTCTAACCAACTTGCATTAAAATATATGAAAAAAATCAAATAATTATAAACTCACATGTTTTGCTTTATTTTTTCATGTGTAATTGGTCAATATGACTGTTTTTAAAATAATGTCTTAAAGATGGAATGTAGACTACTTACTGTAGAAGTTATAAAGTCACACAGCTCTTATGCTGCTAAATTTATCATGTTTGTCAGTTTAAGTAGGTAGCTTCTGTGAAACTCACTTCATTGTAATGAAGTTCTCTGTATTAACATTGATCTCACAAATTTACCGCACAAAAATGGTACTTAACATTTACATGTAATAGTTCTTTGCTTCTCCTTACAGCATAGCTCCACTAGCTTTGCCCTTGTGATGCTTCCTAAGGCCCACTTAACTTCACATTTCAGGATATCTGGCTCTAGGTAGGTGATCACACTATCATGATTATCCAGGTCTTGAAGATCTTTTTGTACAGTTCTTCTGTGTATTCTTGCCACCTCTTCTTAATATCTTCTGCTTCTGTTAGGTCCATACCATTTCTATCCTTTATTGTGCCCATCTTTGCATGAAAAGTTCCCTTGGTATCTCTAACTTTCTTGAAGAGGTCTCTAGTCTTTCCCATTTATTGTTTTCCTCTATTTCTTTGCATTGATCACTGAGAGATTTCTTATCTCTCCTTGCTATTCTTTGGAACTCTGCATTCAGATGGATATATCTTTCCTTTTCTTCTTTGCCTTTCACTTCTCTTCTTTTCATAGCTATTTGAAAGGCCTCCTCAAACAGCCACGTTGCCTTTCTTTTCCTTGGGGATGGTCTTGATCCCTGTCTCCTGTACAATGTCATGAACCTCCATCCATAGCTCTTCAGGCACTCTGTCTATCAGATCTAGTCCCTTAAATCTATTAATCACTTTCACTGTATAATCCTAAGGGACTGATTTAGGTCATACATGAATGGTATGGTTTTGTTTGGTATGGTTTGGAATGGTATGGTTTCCTGAATGGAGTGGTTTTCCCTACTTTCTTCAAAGTCACTGCAGTTGGTGATTGCAGCCATGAAATTAAAAGATGCTTACTCCTTGGAAAGAAAAGTTATGATCAACGTAGACAGCATATTCAAAAGCAGAGACATTACTTTGCCCACTAAGGTCTGTCTAGTCTACGCTATGGTTTTTCCTGTGGTCATGTATGGATGTGAGAGTTGCACTGTGAAGAAAGCTGAGAGCCAAAGAATTGATGCTTTTGAACTGTGGTGTTGGAGAAGACTCTTGAGAGTCCCTTGGACTGCAAGGAGATCCAACCAGTCCATTCTGAAGGAGATCAACCCTGGGATTTCTTTGGAAGGAATGATTCTAAAGCTGCTACTCCAGTACTTTGGCCACCTCATGCAGAGTTGACTCATTGGAAAAGACTCTGACGCTGGGAGGGACTGGGGGCAGAAGGAGAAGGGGATGACAGAGGATGAGATGGCTGGTTGGCATCACTGACTCAATGGACGTGAGTCTGAGTGAACTCCGGGAGTTGGTGATGAACAGGGAAGTCTGGCATGCTGCGATTCATGGGG
Source organism: Raphicerus campestris (assembly GCA_006410735.1). Lineage (NCBI taxonomy): Eukaryota > Metazoa > Chordata > Mammalia > Artiodactyla > Bovidae > Raphicerus > Raphicerus campestris. Next base: position 815,403 of record SJYW01012812.1, read on the forward strand.
TGGCGAAGAGTCAGACATGACTGAGTGACTGAACTGAACCGAACTGAACCTTGGAAGAAAAGTTATGACAAGCCTAGAAAGCATATTAAAAAGCAGAGACATTATTTTGCCAATAAAGTTCGGTCTAGTCAAGGCTATGGTTTTTCCAGTGGTCATGTATGGATGTGAGAGTTGGACTCTAAAGAAAGCTGAGTGCTGAAGAATTGATGCTTTTGAACTATGGTGTTGGATAAGACTCTTGAGAGTCCTTGGACTGCAAGGAGATTCAACCAGTCCATCCTAAAGGAAATCAGTCCTCAATATTCATTGGAAGGACCTATGCTGAAGCTGAAACTCCAGTATTTTAGCCACCTGATGGGAAGAACTGGCTCATTTGAAAAGACTCCGATGCTGGGAAAGATTGAAGGCAGGAGGAAAAGGAGACAACAGAGGATGAGATGGTGGGATGGCATCACCACCTCAATGGACATGAGTTTGCGTAAACTCCGGGAGTGGTAATAGACAGGGAGGCCTGTCATGCTGCAGTCCATGGGGTCGCAAAGAGTAGGACATGACTGGGTGACTGAACTGAACTGAACTGAGCTGCATACCTTCTTCCCACCATCACTCAAAACCACAGTGTTTTCTCTTAAAAATATAATACATTCAGTTTAGGGAAAATATGCAGTATAGATGTGAGAGTTGGACTGTGAAGAAGGCTGAGCACTGAAGAATTGATGCTTTTAAAGTGTGGTGTTGGAGACTCTTGAGAGTCCCTTGGACTGCAAGGAGATCCAACCAGTCTGTTATAAAGGAGACCAGTCCTGGGTATTCTTTGGGAGGACTGGTGCTAAAGCTGAAGCTCCAGTACTTTGGCCACCTCATGTGAAGAGATGACTCATTGGAAAAGACTGATGCTGGGAGGGATTGAGGGCAGGAGGAGAAGGGGATGAAAGAGGATGAGATGGCTGGATGGCATCACGGACTCGATGGACATGAGTCTGAGTGAACTCCAGGAGATGGTGATGGACAGGGAGGCCTTGTGTGCTGCAATTCATGGTGTTGCAAAGAGTTGGACACAACTGAGCAACTGAACTGACTGAACTGGCATAGAAATAACTGAAGACACCAGCCTTATGATACCAGCCGTAGAATTTAGTTAAAAGCAGTAAATTTTTTCTTTTCTTTGTCAAAATAATATACTCTTTTAGTTTTTCCCAGGTTTATATATTCATTTTTGGTTAAGTTGGTTGTATATAGAAATAATTCTTAAACATTTGAAAAATGTTAACCACAATTTAAATTTTTGATTTTTCAAATACCTTGTTTTATGTTTGGTTCTTTATATTAATCACTAAACATAAAACAACAAATTTCTTTTGTAATGGCAAGCAAATATGACTAAGAAATTTAAAAATATTGTTTGTTGCTGGTTTTGTAATTTTTTTAAGTTTGAAATATCGAAAACAACACTCTTTTTATATAACACATAATGAAATTCTACTTCTTTTGTTCAGTTACTATTGTGTATTAAAACTTCAAATCATTTATAATTAAGTTATATTTTATAAGAAATGTAGTGTGCTCATCTGGTAAGTAACAAAAGTATCAAACTCTGATTTCTTAAAAAAAAAAAAAGTCTTCCTAGTGTTCCCTTTCTTATGATAAATTAAGAAAATTATGTTCTGAATTCTTTCCATTTGTTAGTTCCCTGCCATATTTTATTGAAAATATGACTCATATCTTGGCACTGTATCTGAAATAAGTTAGTTCTAGCTTGTCTGAAAACAAGTTCACAAGTCTCAAGTTTTGTCTGACTTTCACAAAGAATAGATGTTATGTGAATTTTTAACTGTCTCTGCTGTCTGGCGCCACTCAAACTATTCATATTTATTTTAACCATTTAAACTCTGACATGCAGCACAATGATTCTAGATTCTGATCATCATAGCTTCCATTCTCATACAAGCATTTTCATTTTGCCTAAAATTCCCTACACACTAATTTTAAGTCAAGCTAATTTTCAAGTGATAGACAGGGAAGCCTGGCATGCTGCACTTCATGGAGTCACAAAGAGCCAGACATGACTAAATGACTGAACTGAACTGAATTTTTCAAGATCTTTTGTTTCATTTTTTTGGGAATCATTTGTGGTTTCTCTACGGGATATTTTATTTCCAAGAATTAAGTAGAAATTAAAATCTGCCTTCATGAAATTCAGCAATTAATCATTTAAGTTCGTATCTGCTTATGTGTGGCATTTGCTTTGTAATAAATATGGGTTTATCTCCCAGTTTACTGTCTTGGGGTGGGCAGGTGGGGGTGGGGGAAGAGACAACCTATTATTCTTTTATCTCACAC
>SJYW01012813.1:27484-51500 GCA_006410735.1 Raphicerus campestris
TTGAATTTTAAGCCAGCTTTCTCTCTCATCAAGAGGCTCTTTAGTTCCTCTTAACTTTCTGCCATAAAGGGGGTGTCATCTGCGTATCTGAGATTATTGATATTTCCCCCTGCAATCTTCATCCAGCCCAACATTTCACATGATGTACTCTGCATATAAGTTAAATAAGCAGGGTGACAATATACAGCCTTGATGTACTCCTTTTCCTATTTGGAACCAGTCTGTTGTTCCATGTCTGGTTCTAACTATTGTTTCTTGACCTGCATACAGATTTCCTAGGAAGCAGGTAAGGTGGTCTGATATTCCCATCTCTTTAAGAATTTTCCACAGTGTGTTCTGATTCACACAATCAAAGGCTTTGGCATAGTCAGTAAAGCAGAAGTAGAGGTTTCTCTGAAATTCTCTTGCACTGGTCACAGCAAACATCCTCTTTCAACAACACAAGAGTTGACCCTATACAAGGACTTCACCAGATGGTCAATACAGAAATCAGATTGATTATATTCTTTGAAGCCAAAGATGGAGAGGCTCTATACAGTCAGCAAAAACAAGACTGGGAGCTGACTGTGGCTCAGATCACGAACTCCTTATCCAAAATTCAGACTCAAAGAAAGTAGGGAAAACTACTAAATCATTCAAGTATGGCCTAAATAAAATCCCTTAAACTTATAGCGGAAGTGACAAATCTATTCAAGGGATTAGATCTGCTAGACAGAGTGCCTGTGGGCAGAGGTTTGTGACATTGCACAGGAGGCAGAAATCAAAACCATCCAAGAAAAAGAAATGCAAAAAGGCAAAATGGTTGTCAGAGGAGGCTTTACAAATAGCTGAGGAAAGGAGAGAAGCTAAAGGCAAAAAAGAAAAGGAAAGATAAACCCATTTGAATGCAGAATTGCAAATGATAGCAAGGAGAGATAAGAAAGCCTTCCTAAGTGATCAATGCAAAGAAATAGGGGAAAACAATAGAATGGGAAAGACTAGAGATCTCTTCAAGAAAATCAGAGATCCCAAGGGAACATTTCATGCAAAATGGGCTCGATAAAGGACAGAAATGGTATGGACCTAACAGAAGCAGAAGATATTAAGAAGAGGTAACAAAAATACACAGAAAAACTGTACAAAATAAATCTTCATGATCCAGATAACCACGATGACGTGATCACTCACCTAGAATTAGACATCCTGGAGTCTGAAGTCAATTGAGCCTTAGGAAGCATCACTATGAACAAAGCTAGTGGAGGTGATGGAATCCCAGTTGAGCTGTTTCAAATCCTGAGAGATGATGCTGTGAAGGTGTTGCACTCAAGATGCCAGCAAATTTGGAAAACTCAGCAGTGGCCAAGGTCAGTTTTCATTCCAATCCCAAAGAAGGGCAATGCTAAAGAATGCTCAAACTACCACACAATTGCACTCATCTCACACGCTAGCAAAGTAATGCTCAAAGATCTGCAGGCCAGGCTTCAGCAGTACTTGAAGTGGGAACTTCTAGATGTTCAAGCTGGATTTAGAAAAGGCAGAGGAACCAGAGATCAAGTTGCCAACATCCATTAGTGAGTGAAGTCGCTCAGTCGTGTCCGACTCTTTGCGACCCCGTGGACTGCAGCCCACCAGGCTCCTCTTCCATGGGATTCTCCAGGCAAGGATACTGGAGTGGGTTGCCATTTCCTTCTCCAGGGGATCTTCCCACCCAGGGATCGAACCCAGGTCCCCTGCATTGCAGGCAGACACTTTATCCTCTGAGCCACCAGGGAAGCCTGGATCATCAAAAATGCAAGAGATTACAACATACGTATCTACAGTCCACTGGCACTGCAGCTTTTTCTTAGACTCTTCTTTACTGTCTTCAATATGGACCTCTGTAAAGACTGAAATCTTATGTAGTAAAAGCAGCTCAGTTTTACTAACAGGCTTACAATTTGCAGAACAGCACCTAGGGCTCCCTTATAAATCTGACTCCATAAATGCCCAGAGATGCTCGGAGTCCTGCTCGGAAGGGTCCCCTGACTTGTGGTTCTGGCCTGCCAGGAGTGCCTGTGGGGACCCTTGAGTGTCCTCCTGAGCGGCCGGGTCTTTGTGCTGTGTCCAGCCCTCGTGGCCACCCCGCCTCGTGCACACAACCACACCCTCACGTGGCCCGTGTCTGATTAACTGCCTCACGCTACGTTTCTGAGTCTGCATGTCATGCTTTTCAAACTGCTCATGTTCATGGGGCTCTTATAGCAAGAATGCTGGAATAGTTTGCCATTCCCTCTTCCGGTGGACCAGTTTGTGTCAGAACTCTCCCCGATGACCTGTCCATCTCGGGAGGCCCTGCGTGGCGTGGCTCACAGCTTCACTGAGCTGCGCAAGCGCCTTCACCACGGCAAGGCTGTGATCCATGAACGGGATCCGTGAAGGAGCCGAGTCACTGGACAAGGCCCTGACGCGGGGAAAGATTGAAGACAAAGAAGAGGGTGGCAGAGGATGAGAGAGGGTTGGGTGGCATCACCAACTCAATGGACATGAGTTTGAGCAAACTCTGGAGACAGTGAAGGACAGCGGAGCTTGGCATGCTGCAGTCAGCGGGGGATGCAAAGAGTCGGACACTCAGCGACTGAGTACGCCCCCCTTGGGAGTCTGGCCCAGGTGATCCCGGCTATTGTTTCACCTCTGCGTGAGCATCCTAGCTGCACAGAGACTTCTGTGGTGAGTCAGGAAGCTCTCCGGAAGAATGGGATGTATATACACTTTTGCAGGTAAAACAGATAGCTAGTGGGAAACTGCTATGTAGCGCAGGGAGCTCAGCTCGGGGCTCCATGATGACCTGGAGGATGAGATGGGAGTAGGCGGGGAGGCTCAAGATTCGTGTTGTTGTGCAGAAGAAATTAACTTAACGTTGTGAAGCAATTATTCTCTAATTAAAAGTGTAAAAGAGAAAAAGAATGAAACTGTACCCTGAGCAGAAGAGCAGGCTCTGGAAACGTGCCCACCAAAATGCACAGACCCTGAGCACCTGCCTTTTGTGAGGGATGTCCCCGCTCCCCACCCCCGGCCCAGCCAGTAGCCCTGTGTCCCAAATCCCCCACCTGGCCTGTGTGCACCCACCTGGCCTGTGTGCCCCCACCTGGCCCCCAGAAATCCAGCTGATCTCTGAATTGCCTCTGTTCTCTGCAGAGCCTCCCCTCTGGAGGGAACAAGGTAACTGAGCATTTGTTTCCTGCCACTCAAGGCTTCCCTGGTGGCTCAGCTAGTAAAGAATCTGCCTGATCCCTGGGTTGGGAAGATGCCCTGGAGAACGGAAAGGCTATCTACTCCACTATTCTTGCCTGGAGAATTCCATGGACAGAGGAGCCTGGTGGGCTAGAGTCCGTGGGGTCGAAAAGAGTCTGACATAACTGAGCGACTTTCATTCTCACTTTCTTGCCCCACCAAGCGATCATTATTCATCTATGATGCTTGACCAGGTTGGCCGTTATGCAATCTCCACAGCCAAGTTAGAGAGGAAGAGGCCGTCTGACTATCAGCAGGCTGATGCCCTTCAGCAAAAGTGACTGGGGGCCATCTGGCTCTTCAACCTCCACCTCACTCTGGGAGGAGGCCCTTGCCGCAGGAGGCCAGCAAAGGGGCCGACGTCTAGGCTGCTGGAGGATTTCCCCACCCTGAGGGTGGCAGGTTGTGCTCGGATCTGAAGGAAAGTGATGGAAATGGAGACTTTCCCAACTTCACAGCAGAGACAAAGCTTTCCGGGGAGCTGCTCTTCATTCAGAAGCCCTGTGCCACAGTTGTGATGGGTGGTTTCCGAGCTGTTCAGCTTGCCTTGTAACCAGAGATGAACGTGGTTGACCTTGAACCTCACTGTCATGGCCCCTCACTGCACCAGCTCCCTTTCGCCTGCCCCTGGGGCTATAACTGGCCAAACTCATTGACCAGCCAGAGGCAAAGTTTGAGTGCAGACACCCCGGAAGGGGCTCCCAGGTAAGGGGACCCCAAATGCAAAGGGTCCGCCAGATTCCCTTGGGAGAGATGAGGAGCCCAGGCTGGGAGGAGGTAACAGTGGTTAGAATCAGGGAATATTGGACAGGAAGAAGAGGCTGTTGCTTCTGGGAACTCAGTTCTGTCCAGGATCTCATGTGTTTACCTTCCTCCCATGAGCCGGTTCTCTGTCAGGCTGTGGGAGACGCAGAACCCTGTGAGGGAGGTCCTGGCGTCTGGCCTCCACTGTCCACAAAGGGAGCCCCAAGAGGCATATCAAAAGTGGTCACTGGTCTTACTGTGCTTAGTGGAGTTACGGCATTTAAATAATTGAGTGATATACTCTGTCCTGTTTAAATACATACCCAGGATTCTTGAGATTTTGGTAGTCTCAGGTAGATTTCTTACCTTATAACTCTAAAAAGTCATTTGCTGGAAATTCCATCGGAAGAAAACATGCAGTGTTTTCATCCATGTAGCTGTCTCAACTTGGTCCTCACCTACGTCAGAAGACCCCCAGTCAGCGTGGCTGCAGCTGCTCAGCGCTATGGAGACTGTACCATCAAGTGGGGTGTGATGTCACTACTGCGTCTGAACTGTGCGCCCTGTTTAACTCTGGAGTGACCAAGGATTGGGGCCACATGGCCTGGGGGTCTCCTGCAAGGAGTCAGGTGAGCACGCTTTGGAGGGTTCTCCCCCTTGATGGGGAGCCTTAATCCTGAGCGCCACCTGTGTGTGACCTTTAGGGGAACTGCCTCCGACATAGGTGTATCACAGGTCTAAAACCAGATTTTAGCAACAGGAGAGCCTGGCCAACTTCCTTAGTCTTGGCAGAGAAAGCTTTGCTTATCCACCTTCCCATTGAATGGTAGACAGCTGTTCCTTGATGCCCCATCTCAGGCATGACTGACCCTGGATGACGGGAGAGACTCTCTCCTCTGAGGAAAGGGCCAGAGATGAATGTGAAGATGGAGATGCCCTTACATGACCTGCTGCGCCTGCCACGGGGAGCTCACTGATGCAGCTCCTGGCACCTGGCCATCCAGGGGCTGGGGCTGTCCTACTTCTCAGAATCTGTCCAGCCCACTGGGACCCACCCCATATGGTAGGAAGGAGATTCAAAGTCGGGAAAGAAGGTGTGAATTGATACATGAAGATGCCTCTTTCAAGAAGGCAGTCGGCAGGACGGCTATAAGGAGGGTGGCCCACTGCACCCTCCAAGCCGGGAATCACAATGGTCCCCTCGCTTGTTCAGATCTGAGATTAGCTTCCTGTGGGCTGCAGGAGGAAGAGTGGACGGTTGTCAAGTGCCTCCCCACACACGTGGATCTGAGCCTCAGTCACTGGCTCTCCCGGGAAGCCACGGTGGATGGCAGAGACACTGGACAGTCAGGATCTCCAGTGGCATGCAACACTGACCGCGGAATAGGGACATCACTCTGGGAGAGGAGTGTCCTGAGAAAACCAGAGACCCAGCTGGCGATCTGAGTTCCCAAGGCTGTTTGGACACCAGAAGAAGAGGCCCCACACACTGACAACAGGCCAGCCCCTGACTGGAAGCGGAGTGGCTGGTGGAGGGTTTCCTGGGTTCCTGGGCAGAGCAAACGCCCTCCAGTGCCCAGTGCGACCCTCTCCTGGGTCTGGCCTCGCCCTCTTCCCGCTGATACCTTGTGGTTTTCGTGGCCACTGCCGTGTCGTGACCAGTGATGCAAATCCACTGGGAAACTGAGCACAGCCCTGGCCCCCGGCGCCTTCGGACCTGGACTATGATGTGGAGAGGGCTTTTTATGTCAGATCTCTTGAGCACGTGGGATGCAGAACACGCTGCTTTAATGCATCCGTTTTGAAATGAATAGTTTCTCCTATGGCGTTGCTAATGTCTTGGGGACTCACTCCTTTGGGATCTGAGCGTCTGCTAAAGGGCCAAGTAGATCCCTTGGGCCCTGGGAGAGGGCTGGCCCGGGATGTTCAACACACGAGGCTTTTGTCTGCTTATCACTGATTTTATGATTTTATTTTGTGCTTCCAGAGACTTTTTTCACTCAGAGTTTATCTTTGAAAAGCGTGCGTGCTAAGTCCCCTCTGTCGTGTCCAATTCTTTGTGACCCCATGGACTGTAGCCCTCCGGGCTCCTTTGTCCATGGGATTCTCCAGGCAAGAGCACTGGAGTGGGTTGCCCTCCTCCGGGGGAGCTTCCCGGCCCAGGGACTGAGCGCGGCTCTCAGGCCTCCTGCATCGGCAGGCCGGTTCTTTACCACCAGCGCCATCTGGGAAGCCCATCATTAAAAAGCCCATCAGTCAAACCCGAAGTGGCACCAACATCCCTGGCGGGTCATGGGCACCGAGCAGCCCACGGCGAAGCCTGGCCCAGCACCCGGGGCTTAGGAGCCATTTATCCTGCCCGGTTCCGCCACGCCAGCAACTTCATCGGCTCCACGCTAGGCGTGCCTTCCAAGAATGATAGAGCCATTTATAAACCAAGGCACCTTCCATTGTTTTTGTTGTTTTTTCACCTTCCCTTTAAAGGCCTGAGCCTCAGGGGAACCTTCCGTGGAAGCAAAAGGAGCTCCCTTAGGAACCAACACCGCATCCTTTTAGCATCAGCGCGGTGGCACTTTCAGCCAGGAGGCAGGTGACTCATTGCACCACATTTACACAGTGTCTTCCTCGGAGTGTTTCACCAGCCCCTCATTCATCCTCGAGACGTCTCCAGAGATGTAGGGGGAAGGGAAGCTGTGGGGTGGCCGAGGAGGTGAGGTGGTTTCCGGGTAGGATAGGGGAGCAGAAAGAGGTCAAGGGGATTCCCGACACCAGGACTCCGCACACCTCAGCCCACAGGCTGCGCCCCACCTTGCAGCTCAGAGATTAGACTGTGCTCAGTACCATTTCTGGGCTTCCCTGGGGGTTCAGCTAGTAAAGAATCTGCCTGCCATGAGGGAGACCTGGGTTCGATCCCTGGGTTTGGAAGATCCCCTGGAGAAGGGAACGGCTACCCACTCTAGTATTCTGGCCTGGAGAATTCCACGGGCTCTATAGTCCATGGGGTCGCAAAGAGTTGGACATGACTGAGCGACTTTCACTTCGCTATGTACCGTTTGTAATAGATCACCAGCTGCTGCCCTGTGTAGAGAGACGGGTCCAGAGACTGCCATCACACAGCTTAAGCGCTGAGATGTGTCTCCCCTCTGAGGATGGTGAATGACTCTGTCCCCACACTTGGCCCGTGAGGGGCAATCTGGTGAGTATTTGCTGAATTCAGCTCCTTTACTTTGGGAGCCGCAGTGTGCAGTTGACAGAGAATAACACTTATCTACTCTCTGCTCTTCTCTTTCAGTGCAGTTGGAAGAACAGGTCAAAACAGTGAAATGGAAATGCCAGGACTCTGCACCAGGGAGACCTGATGAGTCTGCAGGAAGGGGGTTGGGGGCAGAGCAGGGACATGGATGGCAGGGGTACCGCCCGGGAATCGCCTTGCTCACCTCCTCTCAGATCACACCACCCCATGTCGAGTGAACTGCAAAGCCCCCTGGGGAGTGAGGTACCACTTGCCCTCAGGGCGGGGTTCCTCTCCTTAAAGGAAGTGGGGGAACTGACACTGGGAACGTAGGCTCCCACTGGGAGGATGGGCTTCCCCTGGATCGTCTATAAGTTTAGAGCAATTCCACTTCCAGTGCAAGCTTCTCGGTAAGAACCTGGTGCCACACTTCTAAGGAGTATAAGAAGGATAAACGAGTGAGAGTGGCCAGGGAAATGCTTCAGTAGCAATGACCGAAGATCTACCAAACGTACTTGGTGCCAAATAAAGCAAAGCCTGTGATGCTGGCAAAGACTAGACAGATACCCTGAACAGCTTAGGAGACTGAGACATGGCTATACATCAGATGCAAAATAGGTAATATGCAATGTACATCTGTGATGTGATGACACCCACACAGAGACCCAGAGCGAGATGGAGACGGAGGGGGACAGAGGCGTGGACAGAGAGGGGAGAGTGAGGGGGGGCCCAAGTTTATCACATGCAAGACCCCCAAACACGGTGGGATTGACCACAGGAAAAGTAAGTGTCTATATAGGTACACAGACATGTATACGTATGACTCACTGGAAAAGTGACTCATTGGAAAAGAAGAACTGACTCATTTGAAAAGACCCTGATGCTGAGAAAGATTGAAGGTGGGAGGAGAAGGGGATGACAGGGGATCAGATGGTTGGATGGCATCACTGACTCAATGGACATGAGTTAGAGCAGGCTCCGGGAGTTGGTGATGGGCAGGGAAGCCTGGCGTGCTGCAGTCCATGGGGTCACAGAGAGTCAGACAGGACTGACAGACTCAACTGAACTGAACTGATACACAGATATTCTCTATATGTTATACACACACACTCACATATATCCTTCTATATAATCTTGCATATTCTTCATATAATCGAGCAATTAAGCATGTATATATTATATATGCATATATTCTCTGTTCATATATAGAGAGATATACATAGGTACATATATAGGTGTCCTGTATAATCTTATTTATCCTTCATATAATTGGGTGATTAAGCACATATATATTATATATGTATATATTCTCTATTCATATATATATATAGGTGTCTTTCTATATAATCTTATTTATTCTTCATATAATCAGTATTTCTTGACTGATTTGAAATGCCTTTTGTCCTATACTTACTTCATATATTTCACATATATTCATATATATTCATTATATCTTACATATATTTTATAAATTAAATTTTATATATCTCAAATCAATGGAGAAAGACATGATATAGAAGGATAATAACTAGAAAAACATTAAATTCTTACCAAAGAGGGTAATCCAAAACAAATGCTAAAGAAAATCAACAAAGATACGAAAGTTACGAAATGCAGCGGTAACAGCGTGGCCCAAAGGAGGTGCCTGAGCACAGGTGCCGCCAGCTGGAGTGGGCCTCGGGGCTCGAAGACGGGGAGCTGGGACTGGCAGCATGGCGGGCATCGTCCACTTGGGGCCAGGATGCGGAGGCCTCAGAGCTCTGAACGCAGCCCCCCGTGCTGGTGCAGACTGATCACAAGGAAACCACCCCCAGGGACCCTAAGAGCTAGCATACAGGCGATCGTGGCTAAGCTGAGAACAGCAAAGCCTGAGAGCTGAGCCCTGGCGGGGAGAGGGCGGGACATCGCTTTCCCCGGAGCTGGGGTGGTGGCCTCTGGGCTGAGCTGTAGCAAATGTGAGCAGTGCCGGGCCCCGTGCAGACAGGGCAGGTGGGCTGAGTGATCACAGAAGGTCTTAGCTGGCCTCCAGGAACACCAGCCCCAAGAGGCTTCCCAGGGGGTCCTGGGTAGGTGGGATGTCTTGGTGGGGGGCGGTGGGCTGCGGGGCCCACTGCATGAGTCCCGTTGGGGGGCTACAGTCGGAAGGAGCGTGTGAGAGGAGCTTCGAGCAATGCTCGAAGCCTGAGACTGGTTCTGCAGGGCCGTCCCCTTCTCTTCAGGGTAACCTTGCAGCCTGGGGAATCCTGGGGCCCCTCCTAACCCCAGATCCGCTCCCCCAGTGCCAACACCTCCCTTCTTGGAAGATTTCAGACGCAAAGGCTTGTTGGATCATTTATGAAATAAAGTGACTGTGTGGTCTAGAAGCCACCTGAGAGCGGTGTTTGGTGACAAGATTACTCTGAGCCCCATGGGGTCAGCTGCTTTGAGATGGTCTGATTTTACACACTTTTATTTAAAAGACAAATATATGAACCACCTTTCTGAGATATTATTGATGCATCATCACTTTTTCTGATTGCTATCCACCTAAAGGGCCTTCTTAGACTTTTTTTTTTTTTTACTTAATTGCTCCCCATTCATGAAATGCTAGCAATGCATAGATACAGCCCAGCTGTCTTTGCNCTTGGGAAAGCGACGTCTGAGGTCCCACTCCCTGGACCCCAGAGCTGAGGCCTCCAAAGAGCGGCTCCCAGGGCAGGGGCTCCACCACAGACCCCTGAAGGGATGCAGGAGGCAGGAGAGGTGGGGCAGTCAGGAACGGGTCCAAAGAGATGAGCAGGGCTGGCAGGTGCTGCTGCTGAGAAAACCCGTGAGCCCAAGGTAAGAAGACATGTCTAATAGTCAATGCCGTCTGCAGGGGAAGGCGTGAGTCCCCGTCGCTGCACGGGTTGCCATGTTACATGGACAGGCACAGGCAAGGATGCTGCGGGTGGACCTCATCTCAAACAACAGGATCCCGGTCCACGTCGGGCTCTGGGCGAGGAGGGAAGCCTCACCCAGTGGGGCTGCGTCTAGACTCCCTGACTCTGGACTGCTGGTCGGTTTTGGCCGCTGGGAGGCAGAGCGAAGGAAGCCGAAGCTGGGGAGCAGAAGGTGGGTGGGCGCCTGCCTTCCCCACAGCTCTGGGGCATCTGATGCTCACACCGTGTCTGCCCAGAGGGGATTCTACCACTCACCCCACCTCCCCCAAGCTGAGCAGCTCACAGAGCTGTCGGGGGCAAGGGCCTCGCGGGTGTGAAAGGGCCTTGCGAGCAAAGTCCTGGTCCCCAGAACAGGTTCGTGGAGAATGTAGCGATAGATGGCGTGCTTGACTTCCGGTGCCAACAGCATGCAGAGAGAAGGATGTCCATCGCTGCTATGATGAGAATCACCCTGAGAGGTGGACTGGGGTGCAGTTCAGGTGAGCTCATCCCAGGGGACACCAACGGAATGTAAGTCAGAAGTGGGGTGATGCAGATGCAGGGATATTCCAGCAGGCAGGACTTCAGGGCTGATTTTGACAATTCTGCAAATTCCCTGTTAAGACAGAGCAGGGTTGGAGGGCATTCTGCCCACTACCTGGTGAGCCTCTCTCTTCACCCCCAAACTCGGAACATGGGATTCAGAGTCCCCGCCCCTCTGACTGCCCCCCGGAAGGCCTGTCCCTAGCATTGAAGGGCTCAGGGCAAGGTTATCACCGTGGGCCCGTGTAGCAAAGGTCTAATTATTTACCAGTCAGAAAAAAAAGCTAGAATATTGATAGACATGTCCTGTTCTTCTGCATGACAAATACAGCTACCAAATAGCAGCGCTGAAGTCTAGCCCTAGAGCTAAACTATTTCAAAACTACAAGTTGGCACGATAGCAAAGACATTTTAATTATTATCATTATACACGTCTGGGGGATCTGCAAGTGGGCTGGCGTGCCATCCTAGTAAAAATAACAACTTCCATAATTCATAAATTATATGTTTATTTCATAAGATTATTTTTCCTCGCCTTTATTTTAGCACAACCATTAGGCTCATTGTTGTGATCGAGACGGTCACATATTTTCCGTTCTGCTAACAGTAAAGATTTAAGGTCTTTGGAAATAAAATTTTGTTGGATACAAAAAAGTAGAAAGTTTGAATTTATTCAAATACAGTGAATTTTAAAACTAAAAGCTCCTTCACCTATGTTCTTAAGGTCTTTTTCTCCTAAAAAATATTTAAATCCCGTTAAAATGAAAATACATGTTGTCATTCAAGAAGATCAACAGTGTAAAACAAAACTAGTTCCCATTTGCTTTAGCTTCGGTATTTTTTTAAGACTAGAAATGCATTTTATTTAATAACCTAGTATTCCACATCCATCTAGTTGTCAGCGTGAGGAGTCAGTGTCACACTGAACACTTGTTACTGACCGTTTGTTCAGGGTCTCCCCAGAAGACACGCTGCAGTCCTGACCCCTGGTACCTGAGGACGTGACCTTGCTTGGAAACAGGGTCTTTGCAGATGTCCTGGCGTTAGATCACGGTCATGTTCAGGTGGACCATAAACTCAATGAATGGTGTCCTTACAATAAGGAGGCCCTGTGAGGACACAGGCAGAGATTGGCGAGAAATATTTGCAAGGCTTCCCAGGTGGCTCAGGGGTAAAGGATCCACCTGCCAGTGCAGGAGACTCAGGACGCACTGGTTCCATCCCTGGGTCAGGAAGATCCCCTGGAGAAGAAACTGGCAGCCCACTCCAGTATTCTTGCCTGGAAAATGCCATGGACAGGGGAGCCTGGTGAGTTGTGGTTCGTGGGGTTGCATGGAGTTGGACGCTACTGAGCGCGAGTAGGCGCGCATTTGCAAGTCAGAAAGTGCCCAGGACTCCTGCAGCCCCCGGCAGCCTGAAGAGTCCAGAAGGTCCTCCCATGGGGCCCTCAGAGGAGCACGGCCCTGCCCTCAAGTCGATTTCAGACTCCCGACCTCCAGGAATGTGAGAGAGTAGATTTCTGCTGTTTTAAGCCTCCTGGTTTGCCGTCATTTGTGTCAGAAGCCCTGGGAGACTGCTACATCCTCTTACACATCAATCTGAGCAAACCAGAAATGATTTCCTATTGTAAAATGTTCCTCGACCACCATGGGCAGCTCCTGGGGATAGTGGGGCCAGTTTCTACTTCTAGAACGACAAATAGAAATACGAAAGAAAGAGAAAAGTTGAAAAGAGGCAGGCGCTATGGGGGACAAATTCAGTGAGTCCAGAATCGCTGTGCTGAAGCGCCAATGGAGGCAGAGTGGGGTCTCTCTCCTCTCCGCACATGCCCGCTGCTCCAGCCCCATCTGTCCAGGGGCACGGCGTCCATCTCTGAGGCTGGCACTGGGCCCACCACAGCCTTCACAGGACCTTCCCTTGTGGCTGTCAGGCAGGTCTGCCCTGGGACCTGGCTGCTGAGTTCACAACAACGATGCTCCGTGTTGCCTTGTTTGTGAGTCAGGGAGGCGCTGGCGGGATGGTGACAATCGCCAGTGTAACTGCAAACCCCTCTGAGTGCTGAGCAAGAACAGGTGGGGAGCGGCCTTGACACGGCAGAGCAAGCCTCCTGACGTGGATTTCCTGAGAATAGTTAGTCGGCATGAGCATCTCCAGCCCACAGAGCATCAAAACACTCAGCACAGAATGCACGTGGATCGAGACGCAGGCCGGGGTGATGGGGAAAGAAGGGCCACTTGTGACCCCCAGGACGTCACCTTCCTGTCTGTGCAGGGGGGCCGCCCTGCACACGCTTACCGAGCATCTTTGTGAAGCAGGTGATGACGCTCCCCTGAAGATCTCGATGATGAGCTGGGCACAGAGGCTGCCAGTAGGAGGACTCGCATCTCATGAGAAATGAGCAGAGTGTAAAGGATGCTGGGTGCCCTGGCACGTCTTGGGTGCCTGTCGAATCCGACTCTCTGACACCCCAAGGACTGTAGCCCCAGGCCCTTCTGTCCATGGGATTTCAACTGTGGGCACATGGCCTGTCTTTGTCCCAACTTCNCTTCTGCATGACAAATACAGCTACCAAATAGCAGCGCTGAAGTCTAGCCCTAGAGCTAAACTATTTCAAAACTACAAGTTGGCACGATAGCAAAGACATTTTAATTATTATCATTATACACGTCTGGGGGATCTGCAAGTGGGCTGGCGTGCCATCCTAGTAAAAATAACAACTTCCATAATTCATAAATTATATGTTTATTTCATAAGATTATTTTTCCTCGCCTTTATTTTAGCAAAATCATTAGGCTCATTGTTGTGATCGAGACAGTCACATATTTTCCGTTCTGCTAACAGTAAAGATTTAAGGTCTTTGGAAATAAAATTTCGTTGGATACAAAAAAGTAGAAAGTTTGAATTTATTCAAATACAGTGAATTTTAAAACTAAAAGCTCCTTCACCTATGTTCTTAAGGTCTTTTTCTCCTAAAAAATATTTAAATCCCGTTAAAATGAAAATACATGTTGTCATTCAAGAAGATCAACAGTGTAAAACAAAACTAGTTCCCATTTGCTTTAGCTTCGGTATTTTTTTAAGACTAGAAATGCATTTTATTTAATAACCTAGTATTCCACATCCATCTAGTTGTCAGCGTGAGGAGTCAGTGTCACACTGAACACTTGTTACTGACCGTTTGTTCAGGGTCTCCCCAGAAGACACGCTGCAGTCCTGACCCCTGGTACCTGAGGACGTGACCTTGCTTGGAAACAGGGTCTTTGCAGATGTCCTGGCGTTAGATCACGGTCATGTTCAGGTGGACCATAAACTCAATGAATGGTGTCCTTACAATAAGGAGGCCCTGTGAGGACACAGGCAGAGATTGGCAAGAAATATTTGCAAGGCTTCCCAGGTGGCTCAGGGGTAAAGGATCCACCTGCCAGTGCAGGAGACTCAGGACGCACTGGTTCCATCCCTGGGTCAGGAAGATCCCCTGGAGAAGAAACTGGCAGCCCACTCCAGTATTCTTGCCTGGAAAATGCCATGGACAGGGGAGCCTGGTGAGTTGTGGTTCGTGGGGTTGCATGGAGTTGGACGCTACTGAGCGCGAGTAGGCGCGCATTTGCAAGTCAGAAAGTGCCCAGGACTCCTGCAGCCCCCGGCAGCCTGAAGAGTCCAGAAGGTCCTCCCATGGGGCCCTCAGAGGAGCACGGCCCTGCCCTCAAGTCGATTTCAGACTCCCGACCTCCAGGAATGTGAGAGAGTAGATTTCTGCTGTTTTAAGCCTCCTGGTTTGCCGTCATTTGTGTCAGAAGCCCTGGGAGACTGCTACATCCTCTTACACATCAATCTGAGCAAACCAGAAATGATTTCCTATTGTAAAATGTTCCTCGACCACCATGGGCAGCTCCTGGGGATAGTGGGGCCAGTTTCTACTTCTAGAACGACAAATAGAAATACGAAAGAAAGAGAAAAGTTGAAAAGAGGCAGGCGCTATGGGGGACAAATTCAGTGAGTCCAGAATCGCTGTGCTGAAGCGCCAATGGAGGCAGAGTGGGGTCTCTCTCCTCTCCGCACATGCCCGCTGCTCCAGCCCCATCTGTCCAGGGGCACGGCGTCCATCTCTGAGGCTGGCACTGGGCCCACCACAGCCTTCACAGGACCTTCCCTTGTGGCTGTCAGGCAGGTCTGCCCTGGGACCTGGCTGCTGAGTTCACAACAACGATGCTCCGTGTTGCCTTGTTTGTGAGTCAGGGAGGCGCTGGCGGGATGGTGACAATCGCCAGTGTAACTGCAAACCCCTCTGAGTGCTGAGCAAGAACAGGTGGGGAGCGGCCTTGACACGGCAGAGCAAGCCTCCTGACGTGGATTTCCTGAGAATAGTTAGTCGGCATGAGCATCTCCAGCCCACAGAGCATCAAAACACTCAGCACAGAATGCACGTGGATCGAGACGCAGGCCGGGGTGATGGGGAAAGAAGGGCCACTTGTGACCCCCAGGACGTCACCTTCCTGTCTGTGCAGGGGGGCCGCCCTGCACACGCTTACCGAGCATCTTTGTGAAGCAGGTGATGACGCTCCCCTGAAGATCTCGATGATGAGCTGGGCACAGAGGCTGCCAGTAGGAGGACTCGCATCTCATGAGAAATGAGCAGAGTGTAAAGGATGCTGGGTGCCCTGGCACGTCTTGGGTGCCTGTCGAATCCGACTCTCTGACACCCCAAGGACTGTAGCCCCAGGCCCTTCTGTCCATGGGATTTCAACTGTGGGCACATGGCCTGTCTTTGTCCCAACTTCTGAAAGAAGTCGGGGAGACTGCAGGTGCCCTCTGGCACCCCAGTTCCCTGCCAGAGGACCCTGAGTGATTGAGCAGGCTGCGTGGTGGGCCTTGGGAATGAGAGGCCAGCAGGACCTCACAGACTGGGTGATCCCGAGAAGACATCACGCTGGGGCGCCACGAGAGGGGAGGGGCCACAGAGGAGGCCCCCCGACTCCACTTCGGTCCAGCCGTGGGGCCCTCGTGCGCTTGGACCCTCCTCGGGTCCTTGCCAAGTCTCTGATGACACTGAGCATTCGTTTGCCAAAGACAGCTTTCATTAAGTTCCAAACAAGAATTTCTGTAATAACGTAAGTCATGTGTTTCTGAGTCACTGATAGTGAACTCACCAGAACTTCTGGCAACTGCATTTTGGACATCCTGGCAGCTCTCTCAGTGTCTGCACATTTGCTTTTTCTCACAACACACACACACGCGCGCGCACACACACACACGCGCGCACACACACACACACACACGCACGCACACACACACATGCACGCATGCACACATGCACGCATGCACGCACACGCGCACACGCGCGCGCGCGCGCACAGACATGCACAGACTTCAAAGGCAGAAGGAAGGCCAAGAGGAGCAAGGCAACACCTCGTGCCCTGGTTGTGTCCTCTGTGACCAGCGTCTCCTCCGCTGCGGTCACAGGAGGGGCTGGGGGCACCTGCGAGGGGGCCAGGGGTCCGGCTGCCCATCCTGGAGGCCCAGGACCTCAGAAGGAAAGGGAAGCAGGGGTGACTCCCAGGCTGCCTCTCCGGCGGCCTGCAGGTGCTACGTCTTGATAATGACTGTTGTGCCTCGTGGTAATTACCGCATAACCGACCTGAATCCTCGTGCCCTCGGCTTTGTACTGGAATGCGGGGAATCCCCTGGGACTTTCTGTTCGCGGAATCGAGCTGTCTTAACTGACCTGGAATGCAATCCTGACAACAAGCTCACCTGCAGCTTCACCTGCCGCCAGGGCTCGCTGGTCCCTCCTCCTGGCTCTCGTTTTTCCAGACCATGTTTGCTAAGAGCTCCAGCCCACCACTGCCTCCCTCCGCCCCGCTCGGCCCCACGGCATGCCCCCAGACTCTTCCCTGGGTGTGCTTGGAGGTGGCTTCGCTAGGACCCTCAGAGATGGCAAGGTGGAGCGCTGAGGAAGCAGGGCTTGCCCCCCTCGTTGGGGAGCTTTCCCCGAGAGCTGCCATGTGCATCTCTAACTCTTTACTCGGTGCAGCAGGCGTCTGTGGGCACCTGCTATCCCCAGGTCAAGTTCTAGGAGCTGCAGCATTCGGTGGGCGCACCCCCAGTGGCACCAGCCCAAAGCCACTTGGAGCAGCCAGAGCAAAGGAGAAGGGCCCAGCCCGGCCTGGGGGTCTGGGCAGACACTGACCCGAGACACCTGGGTCCTGGGGCAGAAGGCTTCCGGCTGAAAAGGCCGGGGCCAGGGGGCAGGAGGCGGCGCTGCCTCTGTGGGCGGCTGTGGCTGGGCATGTTCCCTGGAGGCCGGGCTGAGAAATGGGCCTCCTGGGCCGTCAGAATCCTGGGAGAGAAGAGAGGTGAGGAGGAGCCATCCTCAGGGGAAAGCAGCAGCTTTCGGGGGGGGTGTGCTCCCCTGTATCCGACTCTTTGTGACTAAGAGACTGGAGCCCGCCAGGCTCCTCCATCCGGGGAGTCTCCGGGCGAGAATACGGGCGTGGACAGCCCTTTTCTCTTCCAGGGGATCTTCCTACTAGCCCAGGGATCAGACCTGTGTCTCCGAAGTCTCTTGCATCGGCTGGTGGATTCTGCATCCTGTGGAAGCCTGCCAAGGGTGAGGATGATCAAAGAGGACGTGGAGGCATGTGGACAGCAGCCCGCCCGAGGCTGGTTGCCCCATGCCCGGAGGGGGCAGAGAGGGCTGGGCAGGCAGGTGCAGAGCCAGCAGGGCCCACACCTGCCCCAACGTGGGCGGGCGGAGCCACGGAGGCGCCCTCACCTGCTGGCTCCTCTCTCCTGGGGAAGCGTCACTCTGTCCTGGGAGGGGGCGGATGAAGCCCCCACCCCGAGACACAGAGAGCTCCCCAGCAGCCCCTCCCCAGCACCGCCTGGCTCCTGGGATCTCGACTCCACGTAACTCCAGTTCCCTCTGGGGAAGGAGACCGAGTCCCTCTGGCCCTGGCTGCTGAGGGGGAGGGCTCAGGGCCTCGGGGTTGAGCCAGGGGCCGGCCAGGCTGTGCCAGAGCCTGGACTGCCTCTCTCGGGCCCCCACCACCTCAGGGAGCAGGGGAGAAGGAGGGGGAGGGCCCCCGACCCGCCCAACTTCACATATGTCCTTCCAGCCTGATGATGGGGAACAAGTGGACAAAGCTGGTGAAAGTGAGAAAGTCACTCAGTAGCGTCGGACTCTTTGCAACCCCATGGACTGTAGAGTCAGCGGACTTCTCCAGGACAGAATACCGGAGTGGGTAGCCTTTCCCTCCGCCAAGGGATCTTCCCAACCCAGGGATTGAACCCAGGTCTCCTGCATGGCAAGTGGATTCTTTCCCAGCTGAGCCACAGGAGAAGCCCAAAGTTTACCCCACCTTAAAATTACACGTCCGTTGACTGGAGTGAGATGTCATTTCTGGGGGATGTGCCACGTTTAAGGTGGCGAGTTAAAGGGTCATGGAGCCAGTCCTCCTCAGGAGGTGAGGGCCTCTGAGGACATCCACCCTTTGCTTAAAGACACTCTTATCTCTGTTCTTGTGAGCATCTCTGCACGCCTGATGCTTTTGTCCTGGAGCCTGGTCCCTTCAGGGAGGAGCTTTCCTAGCCAGAGGAGGAGATGTGAGAAAGACTTGAGACCTCTTCTTCCCAAACTCCCACCCCCCCTCCCGGGGCAGAGGGCAGGGCCCCCCTTCTGGCTGGTCCAGCTCAGCACAGACCCGGACCCCTCAGCCCCATGGCGCGGATGAGTCAGGAGTCCCGTGTCCAGGTCTCTGTGGCTTCTCACACTCATTTCTCATACTTGGAGGCAAGAAATAAATGCCTAAATGTGTTTTGCCGGAGATTTCTACTCATTTGTCAAATCACATGTGATTTCGGGGAAATGTAATCCATGTGTTTCTCATTCATTTGGGCTCAAATCATCAAGCTGGGGCGCCAGTGCTGGGCGGGGGCACCTCGGGCCACGTGGGCTGATGCGATGGCAGGCAGTGCCAGGAGGGGGCTGCAGTGCAAGATGCCAGGTGGTCTGGGGCATGGGACCGTGACCTTAAGGTCCTGCGCACCCACTGGACTTGTGAGGGGGGCGCCACTGTGGCCGCAGGGAAAGCAGAGGGCAGGGATGGGGGTCCTGCTGGGGTGGGCCAGGAGGGGCTGAGGAGAGCCGGTGACTATGGGTTCGGAGACCAGAGCTGCAGCAGGAAGCCAGACCTCAGCCCGCACGGGCGGGTCGGCAGCGTGGGGCAGCGGGCGTCATCAGAGCTGAGGCACCTGGCCGACGTCCTGAGCCTCCGTGAGCCTCGGTTTGCTCCCCTGTGCTGTGAGGATAAGCAGCTGCGACCTGCGGGTGAGGCTCCTGCACGGGACGCGTCCACGCTTTAGCTGTCTCTGAACTCTCCCAGAGCAGGTCAGCTTCGCGGGCATCTCTCCAGGTAACATCCAGATGGAGACAGCCCAACCCAGAGGTGGCCAGAAGCCTCATTGTTGGACTTTAAATCAATGGGAAATCTTTCAGTGGAAGTTTGTATTTTGGTATTATTTTAAACTTTAAGCTTGAAGGATTTATGATTAATAACTACAAATTCATGACTCTAAAAAGGATCGAAATTAGACCCAACGTTCTGTCATCCGTGAAGAATTATCATTTTTTTTCTCTTTCCTTTTTATCATCATCAAGTTTATGAAGGAGATTGCCCAGAATAATTATTTCCAAGTTAAAATTGTTTTTTTGTAATTCATCCATCTCACAATTGTGTGTAATAATCACGTCTATTTATTTTTCCTTAAGTAATCTTGGTATTTTCATCAAAATTCATTAGAAGCTGCTTCTAGAAGGACATGCTTTTAAAATATTCAAATTTATAGTTAATGTTTTATTAACCATATTTAGCCTATAATTATTTTTCTAATGAAAATTATCCTGACTGCACCATCTGATGTTATGAGGCTGGTAGTTCAAACAAAATTCAGAGAAACATTTATACACAAAGGACTGTGCATTAGTCATTTGGAAGGAAGGATTTATGTGCTATATAATTAATTGCTGCCTGAGTTTGACAGTCCATATTTTACTCCAATGCATTATTTACACAGAGGAGGCTTAGGGGGTCACCCTTCAAAAGGTTAGGAAAATACAAACACACGTTATCCGAATGGTGGAAAGCTTATTGCGATGGATGGAGCACGAGTGTGTGTGTGGCTCGTGTACAGAATATGCATATGTATAGAGAGTCCTTACATATACATGTAAACAGAAAACATATGATCTCTTCTTGTGTTATATAATGCAGCATGCAACATACATCATATATTGTAGAGTACTGCAGTGCTCAATACATGGGAATGTGGTTTGCATGTAAAAGACGTATGTCCTAAATTTCATAGAATGCCACAGTGATTACCACGAGCATATGTGTGGGTTGTGTATGGAATATGTATGTATATATATATGTATGTGTGTATAGTCTTTGTATATAGAATTATGCCCATTCTTCATATAAGGGCTCCCAGGAGCACTAGGGGTAAAGAGTGCCCCTGCCAGTGCAGGAGATGCAAGAAGCGTGCATTAGACCCCTATGTCAGGATGCTCTCTTGGGGAGGAAACGGCACCCCAGTCCCATACCCTTGCCTGAAAATTTCCACGGATAGAGGAGCCAGGTGGCCTACAGTCCCTGCGGGTCACAAAGAGGTGAACATGACTGAATATAGAATATATGCTCTCTCTATATAGAATAAGACATATTTTTATATAGCAAGTGTGTATTCTATATATTATAAATAATGAATATGTGAGCCTATGTGTGCACGTGCTCTGGGTGTAGAATATATTATAGTCTTACATATATATATATATATACATTTATGCAGACATGACTTAGTGACTAAACAACAATATTATGGAGGCTTCCCAAGTGGCTCAGAATTAAAGAATCCACCTGCCAGCGCGGAAGACTCAGCTTCGATCCCTGGGTCGGGAAGATGCCCTGGAGAGGAAATGGCAATGCGCTCCAGTGTTCTTGCCTGGAGAATGCCGTGGACAGAGGAGCCTGCTGGGCTACAGTTCCTGGGGTCTCAAAGAGTCGAACNCCAGCGCGGAAGACTCAGCTTCGATCCCTGGGTCGGGAAGATGCCCTGGAGAGGAAATGGCAATGCGCTCCAGTGTTCTTGCCTGGAGAATGCCGTGGACAGAGGAGCCTGCTGGGCTACAGTTCCTGGGGTCTCAAAGAGTCGAACTTGACTGAGTGACTAGACAGCAACAACAGTGTGTGCCGACTGCAGCTGTGTCCCCTCGGTGCATTATATAGAATTTATCCATTGCGTCACAGAACGTTGCGATGCTGTGTCTGCGTTGTGTGAGGCAGTTTGCATATAAAAGACACATCCTATATACAGTGAAGCTACAGTGATCACTGTGAGACTGTGTGTGTGTGTGTGTGTGTGTGCATACCACGCAAGTCTTGAACTGCTTGATGTCTTTCAAAGCTTAGCACAATAGCATGCACAGACTGTGGACACTTCAGAACTCTCTTTCTCAACAACANTTGCCTGGTACTTTATCCACTCTGGAGACAAGAGCCCTTGGCACTTGGGGGAGCTTTGTCTCTGGGTGGTACCTGCCTTCAAGCCCTGGCTTATGTCTCCCTTTGGCCAGAGAGCAAGACAGGTGACTCTCTTTAAAACAAAGGAGACTTCCTGCTCAGGAATAAAAGTACAGAGGGCATCCATGTCCCCCCAGAAGAAAAGATTTCCAGGCATCCAATATCCAGTTCCTGGGAGCTTAGGGTCCAGGTAACATACATAATATATGTGGATTAATTTAGGGAATAAATAAGTGGAATAATTCATGCATGGGTGGATGAATTTTTTTAATACTATTAAGCCACTCATGATTCTCTTTTCTGCTTCAAAAAATGTGAGGCATGGCTTTAGCGCACACTTTGTGTGTGTAGGTGGGTGGGTGGTGGTTTCCGTAACTGCAGGCTTGAGTCACACGTGAGTTTGGGGGCCATAGGGATGTTACAAGACTGAGTGTTGCTCAGTTACTTGGGGCTCCTGCTCAGCAGGTGTTTCTTTCTTTAAAATAATCCACGTCACCTGAGCTCTGCTGCTGCTGCTGCTGCTGAGCTGCTTCCGNTAGGGATGTTACAAGACTGAGTGTTGCTCAGTTACTTGGGGCTCCTGCTCAGCAGGTGTTTCTTTCTTTAAAATAATCCACGTCACCTGAGCTCTGCTGCTGCTGCTGCTGCTGAGCTGCTTCCGTCGTGTCCGACCCTGTGCGACCCCATAGACGGCAGCCCACCAGGCTCCCCCGTCCCTGGGATTCTCCAGGCAAGAACACTGGAGTGGGCTGCCATTTCCTTCTCCACACGTGAGCTCTATTTCATGCATTTTGCTTCAGATCTATTTTTATGATCAATTTCTTGATTAATGGTTTGCTTCACTTTTTATATGGGAGCCCTCCTGTGGCGAAAAATGTCCCTGTAAGGTGGCAGGCTCAGGGCCACACGCCGGAGCCAGCTTGCTGCTTCAGCTGAGGATGCTGAAATGACTTCCTCTGATAGATTCTTCGGGCTGATTTTTTGTCGCCGTCTCTGCCAGCATCACTACGTAGTTAATGTTTGGCCAAAACATCGGCTGATGGCTGGGTGCCGACCCTCTGGACGCGTTTTAAGCACGGGGTGTGGTGGCCTTGCCCTCTGTCCCAGAGAACGTGTCACAGGAGTGATTTTTGCTGCTCCCTTTAGCTTCCAACGAAGGGAACATTTACTCCACTTTTATAGAAATAAAAGAATGACACCATCCACTGAATAAATCTGAGCTTTAGGATCAAGATTATTTGCTTGGCTAGGAATGTGCACTAGAATAAAATTCACTGAACGAGGGCATTTCCAAATCTGAGCTGTATTCGCTGCGCCTGTATTTGCCTTATTTTGAAAGCACCATTGTTTGACCATGAACACTGCATACATATGTAAAATATTCTTTTTTTTTTATTCTTTTTGACTTCAGGACAGTTGTCTTATTGAAAGTAATTGTGTCAAGAGTAAAGTACCACTGCTGTTTGTTTTTTAATGGGAAAGATGCGCACTTCCACCTCTCACTTCAGTTTTATGGCTACTGAACTGTGCTGTGAATAAATGACCCTCATGCGCAGGCAAGAATATCATCTGGAGTGAGACTGCTAATTTTGAGGTCAAGTTTCTTCTTTGCAAAATACATTGCGTCTCCGGTCCGGCTTTCAGAAGATGGTTTTGACAATAAGGGTTTGAACCAGTTAATGAAAAAAGGAAATGAAAAGATAATGAGAAGTCAACATTTCCAAACCTCGTGGAGGAGAAGGCTAAAAGCCAAGCTCACCAACATACATTGAGAAAAATGCTTTAATTAAGAAAATGCGTATGAATATTTTATTTAAATGCTCTAATTGCAACAAAACATTGGAAACAGCATCCATGTGAATCACTGGTTGAGGATGATGGCCTCCGTGTAATTTATGAAGTGGTCAAGTGTAGCTTTTCCAATCCAGGAAAGAGAAAGCATGGCTGGAGGAATATCGAGGAAGAAAGAGAGAAAGGTGGGCCCTCGTGGCCCGGGTGGCGAGCTGGCTGCCGGAGGCTCGGCGGACCAGGAACGTCCAAGTGCAGGTGTGCAGCCTGGGCCTCCAGTGGCGGCAGCGGCAGCGTCTTTGCAGGGCTCATTTCCGTGATGCCCGACATCAGCACCAACAGCATCACGCAGCCCTGGGAGCCGGGAGCACTGACCTCCAGGTTAACTCTAACTGGGGCCTTCTCTAATGAGGGAAGGTATCAGCTGACTCTAATATGCAGCAAGATCATTTTCATTAGGTCAGCAGCTAACTAATTGATGTTTGTGTCGTATAAGATTTTAGATTACAATACACTCAGTTTAGCAAAATAAACCAGGCTGACCTGGGAAACCAAGATTGCATCATTTGGGGTGTTGCTCCACAAACCATTAAGGCTTATCTGCAGGGCTTTCGCGGTTTGAGAACCAGCTCCGCAGTGAGAGTGGGGGTTTTGTAGATTCAGCCTCTCGCCTCTGCCTTTAGGTAATCTTGGAGGTGGAACCCGATCTGAGGTCTCCTACAAGCCCATCCAACGCAAACTGTGGGTTTTCTGGAAAATTCTCAGGGATGAAAAGTCACTTAAGCGCGAGTTCTGTTGTGCTTCTTCAGCACACTTATTTTCATGGCAGATCGCTAAGTAATCACTATTTAAAACCTGAAATCATCACATAAAAGTTATTAACCGTGTTTTCTCAGTTTGGGTCAGATTTCCAGCTTGTCATTTACCAAGTCTGGATATAAGCTGAGTCTGTTTTGCTGACATTTGATGTGGAGACTGTTGAG
>SJYW01012813.1:51707-61940 GCA_006410735.1 Raphicerus campestris
CACACATATAAATGCACATACATAAACATACAGGCATACATATACACATGCACACATGCATGCATATAACACACATATACACGTTCAGGTACACACACAAACCACACACATATGCTCATGTAAACACGCATACATAAACACAGAGACATACATACACACATGTATATCACACACATATACACATTCAGGTACACAAGCATATCACACCCATGCACACATACACATATGTAAACACACATATTTACATACATACATATAGTGCACACATACAAACATTCAGGCACACAAGCATATCACATCCATGCACAGATATATGTGCACACACATGCATAAACATATAGGCATACACATACACATGCATACACACAGTCAGGTACACACAAGCATATCACACATGCACACATATGTGTGCACACATATATAAACATACAGACATACATGCACACATGCCTGCATATAACATATACATTCAGACACACACACACACCACACACATATGCTCATGTAAACACATCTAGACATACATACACACATGCATATAACACACATAGACACATTCAGGTACACAGGCATATCATGCGCACACATACATGCACACATACATATATGTAAACGCATATAAACACACACACATACATATCGTGCACACACACAAACATCCAGGCACACAAGCATATCATACACATGCATACGCACATGCATATCACACACATGTAGACATCCAGGTGCACACACACATCATGCACATGCACGCACACACGTATGTAAGCACACACGTATGTAAGCACACACTCATAAACCTGCCACCCTGCGTGCTGGGCCATTCCTCTCCCTGAAGCTCCGGGCAGGGTGAGGACCAGAAGTGCAAACTGATGAACCCAAAAGGCCCCAGAAAACCTGATTCACACTCAGCAAATCCCTGCCTGTCACATGCATACAGGCTTTCTGGCCAAGTAATTTTTATTGCCAGGCTCATTTTGGTCTTTAGCTCTCATTTTAAGAGCCAGTGACAGTGGCGTAAGGCGGTGCGTGGAAAGCATCAACTTCATTATTAACTTCATTTTTCTTAATATGGGTTTTATGAATCTGGCAATGACATGCAATCTTCAGACAGTTTCCTGGGCAGTTAATGAGGAGCTGGGGAACTCCATTCTGTAAAGACAATGAGGCAGGCCTGGACACTCGATCCAATCCAAGAATTTATACATTTCGCACAAGAAGTGGGCAATGCGCTTCTCAATCCTGCTCTCTTCCTGTTTTCTGCCTTTTTGATATCTGGAACTGCATTTGCTTAAAAACAGGACAGAAGTAGATTTCTAGAAAAGCCTGAAAGCATGTTATTATTGTACTACTCATGACCATCCCTTCAAGCCCTGTGACTGAGATATCAAGTTTCTCTAAAAATATTAGAGAGAAATGGAGGATCAAAAATACATGCGTGCGTCTGCACGTGCTTATGTGGATCCACACACATTCCCGTCGTCTTTAAATGCTGGCTTAGATTTGCGATGTGAAGGTTGAGGTAGACGTGTGTTTAGAACGCAGAGCAGCCAGTCGCAGCACGGTGTGGAAGGCATGACGCTGAAGCTTCAGGATGCCAAACTGAGGGTGACGGGGAGAGCACTTGCACATGGCTGTGCTGAAGAAGAGAAACAAAGCCCTGGGAGCGGCACGGTGATGCTGTCCACGCATTCCTCAAGTGATTCTACTCTCACAAAGACGCTCGTGATGGAACAATACGTGAGAGCCGTTGGAACACCATGTGTCATATTTCCAATCTTGCGAACTTTCCTGAGCAGGCGGTGTTTCTTATCAGGCACTCAGCCTGTGCAAGGAGATCTGCTTCCCCTGTGAGCATCCCACAGCGATGAGTAAGTTCTGTCCTTGTTGGACACACAGAGCTTGGGTGAGGGCAGTGCCCTGACTGAGCTCCTGTGGCAGATTAGCTTCCAGAACTGTGCTGGTCCAGGCGATGCCAAAACCGCCAAACCAGCTCACCAAACCAGCTCTTAGACATCATGTCACCTGCGTCAGTCCTCGCCCAGGTGGACGTTTGTCTTCATGGAAAGCTCTAGAATCAGCCCATCGAGACTGAAGGGCACCCCTGCCCTCCCTAGACCCAGGCTGCTGGGCAGAGCGCCCACTCCCCTGGGGAAGGTTCAGAGGGCCCAGGACACTGCTGTCTCTCTGAAGTCGATGAGGCCCACGGATTTGAAGTCCTGTCGCTTCACCCATGCAGCACATGTGCAATCCGAATTAGACATAAAAGTCTCTGGTGTCAGCTTTCAATCACAGGGTCAAAGTATCTGCTTGCACAGTCCTCGCCTCTGCGGAAAGTTTGCCTGGTACTTTATCCACTCTGGAGACAAGAGCCCTTGGCACTTGGGGGAGCTTTGTCTCTGGGTGGTACCTGCCTTCAAGCCCTGGCTTATGTCTCCCTTTGGCCAGAGAGCAAGACAGGTGACTCTCTTTAAAACAAAGGAGACTTCCTGCTCAGGAATAAAAGTACAGAGGGCATCCATGTCCCCCCAGAAGAAAAGATTTCCAGGCATCCAATATCCAGTTCCTGGGAGCTTAGGGTCCAGGTAACATACATAATATATGTGGATTAATTTAGGGAATAAATAAGTGGAATAATTCATGCCTGGGTGGATGAATTTTTTTAATACTATTAAGCCACTCATGATTCTCTTTTCTGCTTCAAAAAATGTGAGGCATGGCTTTAGCGCACACTTTGTGTGTGTAGGTGGGTGGGTGGTGGTTTCCGTAACTGCAGGCTTGAGTCACACGTGAGTTTGGGGGCCATAGGGATGTTACAAGACTGAGTGTTGCTCAGTTACTTGGGGCTCCTGCTCAGCAGGTGTTTCTTTCTTTAAAATAATCCACGTCACCCGAGCTCTGCTGCTGCTGCTGCTGCTGAGCTGCTTCCGTCGTGTCCGACCCTGTGCGACCCCATAGACGGCAGCCCACCAGGCTCCCCCGTCCCTGGGATTCTCCAGGCAAGAACACTGGAGTGGGCTGCCATTTCCTTCTCCACACGTGAGCTCTATTTCATGCATTTTGCTTCAGATCTATTTTTATGATCAATTTCTTGATTAATGGTTTGCTTCACTTTTTATATGGGAGCCCTCCTGTGGCGAAAAATGTCCCTGTAAGGTGGCAGGCTCAGGGCCACACGCCGGAGCCAGCTTGCTGCTTCAGCTGAGGATGCTGAAATGACTTCCTCTGATAGATTCTTCGGGCTGATTTTTTGTCGCCGTCTCTGCCAGCATCACTACGTAGTTAATATTTGGCCAAAACATCGGCTGATGGCTGGGTGCTGACCTCTGGACGCGTTTTAAGCACGGGGTGTGGTGGCCTTGCCCTCTGTCCCAGAGAACGTGTCACAGGAGTGATTTTTGCTGCTCCCTTTAGCTTCCAACGAAGGGAACATTTACTCCACTTTTATAGAAATAAAAGAATGACACCATCCACTGAATAAATCTGAGCTTTAGGATCAAGATTATTTGCTTGGCTAGGAATGTGCACTAGAATAAAATTCACTGAACGAGGGCATTTCCAAATCTGAGCTGTATTCGCTGCGCCTGTATTTGCCTTATTTTGAAAGCACCATTGTTTGACCATGAACACTGCATACATATGTAAAATATTCTTTTTTTTAATTCTTTTTGACTTCAGGACAGTTGTCTTATTGAAAGTAATTGTGTCAAGAGTAAAGTACCACTGCTGTTTGTTTTTTAATGGGAAAGATGCGCACTTCCACCTCTCACTTCAGTTTTACGGCTACTGAACTGTGCTGTGAATAAATGACCCTCATGCGCAGGCAAGAATATCATCTGGAGTGAGACTGCTAATTTTGAGGTCAAGTTTCTTCTTTGCAAAATACATTGCGTCTCCGGTCCGGCTTTCAGAAGATGCTTTTGACAATAAGGGTTTGAACCAGTTAATGAAAAAAGGAAATGAAAAGATAATGAGAAGTCAACATTTCCAAACCTCGTGGAGGAGAAGGCTAAAAGCCAAGCTCACCAACATACATTGAGAAAAATGCTTTAATTAAGAAAATGCGTATGAATATTTTATTTAAATGCTCTAATTGCAACAAAACATTGGAAACAGCATCCATGTGAATCACTGGTTGAGGATGATGGCCTCCGTGTAATTTATGAAGTGGTCAAGTGTAGCTTTTCCAATCCAGGAAAGAGAAAGCATGGCTGGAGGAATATCGAGGAAGAAAGAGAGAAAGGTGGGCCCTCGTGGCCCCGGGTGGCGAGCTGGCTGCCGGAGGCTCGGCGGACCAGGAACGTCCAAGTGCAGGTGTGCAGCCTGGGCCTCCAGTGGCGGCAGCGGCAGCGTCTTTGCAGGGCTCATTTCCGTGATGCCCGACATCAGCACCAACAGCATCACGCAGCCCTGGGAGCCGGGAGCACTGACCTCCAGGTTAACTCTAACTGGGGCCTTCTCTAATGAGGGAAGGTATCAGCTGACTCTAATATGCAGCAAGATCATTTTCATTAGGTCAGCAGCTAACTAATTGATGTTTGTGTCGTATAAGATTTTAGATTACAATACACTCAGTTTAGCAAAATAAACCAGGCTGACCTGGGAAACCAAGATTGCATCATTTGGGGTGTTGCTCCACAAACCATTAAGGCTTATCTGCAGGGCTTTCGCGGTTTGAGAACCAGCTCCGCAGTGAGAGTGGGGGTTTTGTAGATTCAGCCTCTCGCCTCTGCCTTTAGGTAATCTTGGAGGTGGAACCCGATCTGAGGTCTCCTACAAGCCCATCCAACGCAAACTGTGGGTTTTCTGGAAAATTCTCAGGGATGAAAAGTCACTTAAGCGCGAGTTCTGTTGTGCTTCTTCAGCACACTTATTTTCGTGGCAGATCGCTAAGTAATCACTATTTAAAACCTGAAATCATCACATAAAAGTTATTAACCGTGTTTTCTCAGTTTGGGTCAGATTTCCAGCTTGTCATTTACCAAGTCTGGATATAAGCTGAGTCTGTTTTGCTGACATTTGATGTGGAGACTGTTGAGTTTGTGTGAAGTGTGGAAGGACTTAGATTAGGCCTACTCCAGCCCCCTTCTGCTCAGAAGAGAGGAATTGTGTGGGCAGGGGAGCTGTCGGTGGGCCTGGAAACGAGGGGCATGTGTCGATTTGGATGTAGCAACCACATACAGCGGCAAAAATGAAATACCTGATAAGTGGTTGCTTTGGCAAGAAGGCAGCTTGGCCGGGGCTCACCATGCGATGCTGCGTTTCTCACTCTGGTTATCCCCTGGGGGTTCCCTGCCACCCCGAGTCTCTTGGAAATGCTTCGTATTGTGTCTTAGCAAGTTGCTCAGTCAGTAGAAACCTCCTGGGTTGTGGTTGTCCACTCACTAAATCATGTCTGACTCTGCAACCCCAGGGACTTCCCTGTCCTTCCCAGCACACCAGGCTTCCCTGTCCCTCACTATCTCCCAGAGCCTGCTCAAACTCATGTCCATCGAGTTGGTAATTTCATCCAACCATCTCATCCTCTGTCACCCCCTTCTCCTCCTACCTTCAGTCTTTCCTAGCATCAGGGTCTTTTCCATTTATTCAAGAAATAACTACTGTGTGTCGCTGAAGGTCGGACACGACTGAGCGACTTCACTTTCACTTTTCATGTTCATGCATTGGAGAAGAAAATGGCACCCCACTCCAGTGTTCTTGCCTGGAGAGTCCCGGGGACGGAGGAGCCTGGTGGGCTGCCTTCTATGGGGTCACACAGAGTCGGACACGACTGAAGCAACTTAGCAGCAGCAGCAGGCACCAGGAGTTCTAAGACAGAATGTGTGTTGTGGCATTTATCATCTCTTTGAAAAATAAATGGCAAGTATGAAGGGATGAGCTCTGGCTGGTAGAGGGTCTCATGAGAAAACCTGTTCAGGGTATACTGTATTAGCCTNCTTATAGAGAAGTTGGCTGCTAGGTCACTTGCCTCACACACAGGACTGTGTAGATATACTTGGTCTAAATCCTGCTTTGCTAAGTGACCTTGACATTTGGGGGCGTCTCATGGACCAGGCTTCCCTGGTGGTTCAGACAGTAAAGAATCTGCAGCTCAGGAGACCTGGGTTTGATCCCTGGGTCGGGAAGATCCCCTGGAGAAGGGAATGGCTACCCACTGCAGGATTCTTTCTTGGAGAATTCCATGGACAGAGGAGCCTGGCGGGCGACAGTCCAAGGGTTTTCCGACAGTCGGGCACCACTGAGCAACTAACAACACATGGACCAGTCTCGCTGCTGTGACCAGACCTCTGCCTTCTGCCCCTGGGGTCAGCGGGGACCTCTGAGTCAAGATCATCAGTTCAAAGGATCTTTCTTAAACTTCATCCTTGATGTATCCTCAGTACACTTCATCAAACGCTAAAAATCCTTTTGGCTGATAGACTATAGATTTTCAGTCCCAAAGGCAACCCTAAGTCCTCATCCAAAAAGATGCCTCACCTCTTAGTTTCAGACTTTGTTGGATCGGTCTGTCTGTTGTCACTTTTTCTGAAGAGGTTTTGATAAATTCATCCTGTGCTTAAGACAAAGCATAACTTCTTTGTCAGAACCACTCCTAGTGAGATAGAGGGGTCTTTGCAAGGAGTTTCTTGCCCATGGGACCTCAGAACCTGCCTCAGGTGGGAATAGTGGTCTTTCTGTGCAATGCAGCCTCCCTCCTAAGCAGCCTCCTTTCCAAGTGGCCCCACGCCTGTGCCCACCAGGGGAGGCCAGGCAGTCTTGGAGGTGTGTCATTCCTCCACCCCAGGAGATCGCAAGATGGGAGCCTGCAGCCTGCAGAGGGGAGCCCGCCGTGTCCAGGGGCTGCCTCCCAGAGCCCAAGCCCCCTATCCCAGAGACAGCACCTCTCCAGTCTGCGTTCTCATCTGGAGATGAAACCCCTTGTGATGGAGGGTCAAGCCGCACAGGAGGACATGGCTGCACCCTGGAGGTATTCATGGTTTCTGCATGGCACAGAGAGGACACGTGGGATTCAGCAGCGACAGCCCCACTTCACGTGCCATTTTCTGCTACCTCATGATATTTATAACATGAGACTGAATGACCCCAGGTCTCCCATCTGTTTCCATAGCAACATCGCCCACCATAGTCGGAACCATGTTGCTCCGGCTCTTCTAACTCAGCCAAGAGGGGGCTGTCGGTACTTCACCCGGTGGAACAATTGAGACAGGAAACGGCCAGACAGTAAAGGCGGACAGGGACAAGGAAGCTAGTCCAGGACCGCATCACGGCCCCTCCAGCCTGAGCGTCCCCTCCCGAGCCCCACGCCAGGGGAGGGAAGCCTGGGTGCCGGCCATGAGCCTGGGCCACTGGGGGCACTCCTCCAGAGACAATGACTCAGCTTCCCACCCACAGTCCACCCATCAAGCCCTATTCAACACGTTCGCTCAGAGAACAAAAGAATCAGAACAACCCAGACCAAAAGATTTGCTGTTTAATCGCCCAAGTTGTGTCCAACTCTCTGCCATCTCTATGGCCTTGCTGCCCTGTCCATAGGATTCCCAGGCAAGAATACTAGAGTGGGTTGCCATTTCCTTCTCCAGGGGATCTTCCCAATCCAGGGAACCCACATCTCCTTCATTAGCAAGTACCACTTTACCACTGAGCCACCAGGGAAGCCCCCAAAACCTTTGTAAAATAAAATAAAAGCATACAAACTTCTCAGTGGTCCACAGTGCAGTAAGAATTAGCTCAATCTTCCGTGACCAGAGTCTGCACTGAGGCCACGATGGGAGATGAGAGGGAAAAAACGTGATTTGGCTGAATGAATGAGAAGCCATGTGGTCTGTTGCTGAAGATTTAGAGACCGCAGAATATTAACATGCATTCTTCCTTTTCTGTACATTCATCCCCAGATAGTTTGAATAACTTTCTTTCTACAGGAGAGATTGCAAAATACGACAACTGCCCTGAATTAAGGCATAGATTTCCTTTGGCAAGAAATATGCAAGAAAGTCAGCAGTTTCTTTCCCTGGACTGGAACTGGAACAAAATCACAGTTTTGCTAGGGTTTTTTTGGAGTAATTTTTTTCTTCCAGGGCTCAAAATATTTTTAGGGTAAAGAGCACTGAAGAATTTATTATTATAACTCTAGCATCAAAATATGAAGGAATATCATATTTCTGAAAAATTGAGTTTATCACATACAATGCTAATTAGGATGGAAACTGGGCTTAATGGACTCCAATCGTGTCTGGGCTGCTTTTATTTCCCAAGAGAAAAGACGCCACCAATGCCGTCTACCCTCATAATGGTTGTACCTTCTAGAATGTTCCTTACCTTCCGGCAGGAAGGGGCATCATTATCTTTTGTTTTTCAGTTGCTAAGCCATGTCCACCTCTTTGCAACCCCATAGACTGCAGCACACTGGCCTTCCTTGTCCTTCACTGTCTCCTGGAGTTTGCTCAAACTAAGGTCTGTTGAGTAAGTGATGCCATCCAACCATCTCAACCTCTGTCATCCCCTTCTCCCACCGTCAATCTTTCCCAGCATCAGGGACTTTTCCAATGAGTCAGTTCTTCACAGCAAGTGGCCAAAGTATTGGAGCTTCAGCTTCAGCATCAGTCCTTCCAATGAACATTCAAGGATGATTTCCTTTAGGATTGACTGGTTTGACCTCCGTAGATTCCAAGGGACTCTCAAGAGTCTTCTCCAACATTACAATTCAAAAGCATCAATTCTTCAGTGCTCAGCCTTCTTTATGGTCCAACTCTCACATCTGTTCTGTACATGACTACTGGAAAAACCACAGCTTTGACCATACAGATCTTTGTAAGATCTGTATCTTAAATGTATCTTAGAAGATACATTTAAGCCATAGGTGGAAAAATCAAAGAAAGAAGGAAGTAGTTTTGCTAACAGGTTTTGATATGTGCTTGTCATCATTTAACCTTAATAGTTCCTTTTATAAGGAAAATATCCATGGATACAGCACCGTGTCGCTGAATTGAAGCTTCCCAAGGATGAAGAGGGCAATAGGGGCCCTTTGGGGGAGGGGGCAGAGAAGGCAGAGCTCCCATCACAGACCTGAGAGCCACAGGACTGCTGGGCTTGGTGGAACCTAGGGGGGTGTCCTCAGGCTTTTTCTCCATGACTGGCCTCTGTTTAGCATCAAAGTCAGAACCTGCTGGGGGTGGACTGTGTCCCCCAGAAGGTGTGCTCAGGTCCTAACCGCCAGGCCTTACTTGAGACTGGGTCTCTGCCGGGGCAGGGGGGTGGAAAGGCATCATGCTGCAGTAGGCTGGGCCCTAACCCAGTGACAGGTGTCCCTACAAAGAGACAGCAGTCACAGACGGAAGGAGAAGGAGCAGAGGAGGACGAATGCTCTACAAGCCAAGGGACGCGAGGGGAGCTGGAGGAGGGCCCCCCCCACCCCACCGCGCCTCAGAGCGCGGATTTTCACGGTTCCGGCTCCAGAACCATGGAAGGAACCGCTGTTGTTTTTAGCGCCGGGT
Source organism: Raphicerus campestris (assembly GCA_006410735.1). Classification (NCBI taxonomy): domain Eukaryota; kingdom Metazoa; phylum Chordata; class Mammalia; order Artiodactyla; family Bovidae; genus Raphicerus; species Raphicerus campestris. Next base: position 61,199 of record SJYW01012813.1, read on the forward strand.
CCTCTGTGTTAGCAGGCCTGAGACAGACACCACCTCGCTGGGGAAGGCTGGGGGCTGGGCTCATGAGGGCTCCTCTCCTGGAAGCTCTGCTCCCCAGGAAGGGATCTGGGAGTGCTGGCGGGTGGACGACCCTGGTCCCCGGCTCCTAAGATGACGTTCCTGCATCAGGGAGGGCAGCAGATTTGGCATCCACACTGGTGGCTTCTCGCAGTGGATGAAGGCGTGAGAAATAGCGTGGCTGTACTGTAAGAAAGCGTGTTTCCTCGAGGAAGGGCTGTGTGCCAATTTTCGTCAGCCAGAATTGGCCTCCTCACTTTGGAAATCACATTTTGGTTTCCCTGCTTTCCTCACAACTTAAAAGGGAGTGAGAATGACCTCGTAGCCCTTCCTCGTGACACGTACATGGGGCAAGGAGACAGGGCCGGCTGCGGCTCCCCTGCAATGAACACAGGTCTCCATGGCGGCATGGCCCAGGGACGCTGGGCCCAGAGTCACTGCATCCGCCCACCCGTCCCCAGAGGGACTCGAGAGGTCCTGAGGAGCTGCTGCACCCTCTCCACACCCGGGTCAGGTGGGCGCTTGGGGCAGCTGGGGGTCAGGATCCGGTGGGACGGGGGGCAGGGGGCCGGCATCCAGTCCCCCGGACAAGCCTTTCTCAGGCCCCCATCCATCTTCATCCTGCCATTAGGCTTCCCTGATGGCAAAGGGAGTGTTGCTATGAGACACACGGGCAAATCGGGGA
>SJYW01012813.1:66033-108684 GCA_006410735.1 Raphicerus campestris
GTGGTTCAGACAGTAAAGAATCTGCAGCTCAGGAGACCTGGGTTTGATCCCTGGGTCGGGAAGATCCCCTGGAGAAGGGAATGGCTACCCACTGCAGGATTCTTTCTTGGAGAATTCCATGGACAGAGGAGCCTGGCGGGCGACAGTCCAAGGGTTTTCCGACAGTCGGGCACCACTGAGCAACTAACAACACATGGACCAGTCTCGCTGCTGTGACCAGACCTCTGCCTTCTGCCCCTGGGGTCAGCGGGGACCTCTGAGTCAAGATCATCAGTTCAAAGGATCTTTCTTAAACTTCATCCTTGATGTATCCTCAGTACACTTCATCAAACGCTAAAAATCCTTTTGGCTGATAGACTATAGATTTTCAGTCCCAAAGGCAACCCTAAGTCCTCATCCAAAAAGATGCCTCACCTCTTAGTTTCAGACTTTGTTGGATCGGTCTGTCTGTTGTCACTTTTTCTGAAGAGGTTTTGATAAATTCATCCTGTGCTTAAGACAAAGCATAACTTCTTTGTCAGAACCACTCCTAGTGAGACAGAGGGGTCTTTGCAAGGAGTTTCTTGCCCATGGGACCTCAGAACCTGCCTCAGGTGGGAATAGTGGTCTTTCTGTGCAATGCAGCCTCCCTCCTAAGCAGCCTCCTTTCCAAGTGGCCCCACGCCTGTGCCCACCAGGGGAGGCCAGGCAGTCTTGGAGGTGTGTCATTCCTCCACCCCAGGAGATCGCAAGATGGGAGCCTGCAGCCTGCAGAGGGGAGCCCGCCGTGTCCAGGGGCTGCCTCCCAGAGCCCAAGCCCCCTATCCCAGAGACAGCACCTCTCCAGTCTGCGTTCTCATCTGGAGATGAAACCCCTTGTGATGGAGGGTCAAGGCGCACAGGAGGACACGGCTGCACCCTGGAGGTATTCATGGTTTCTGCATGGCACAGAGAGGACACGTGGGATTCAGCAGCGACAGCCCCACTTCACGTGCCATTTTCTGCTACCTCATGATATTTATAACATGAGACTGAATGACCCCAGGTCTCCCATCTGTTTCCATAGCAACATCGCCCACCATAGTCGGAACCATGTTGCTCCGGCTCTTCTAACTCAGCCAAGAGGGGGCTGTCGGTACTTCACCCGGTGGAACAATTGAGACAGGAAACGGCCAGACAGTAAAGGCGGACAGGGACAAGGAAGCTAGTCCAGGACCGCATCACGGCCCCTCCAGCCTGAGCGTCCCCTCCCGAGCCCCACGCCAGGGGAGGGAAGCCTGGGTGCCGGCCATGAGCCTGGGCCACTGGGGGCACTCCTCCAGAGACAATGACTCAGCTTCCCACCCACAGTCCACCCATCAAGCCCTATTCAACACGTTCGCTCAGAGAACAAAAGAATCAGAACAACCCAGACCAAAAGATTTGCTGTTTAATCGCCCAAGTTGTGTCCAACTCTCTGCCATCTCTATGGCCTTGCTGCCCTGTCCATAGGATTCCCAGGCAAGAATACTAGAGTGGGTTGCCATTTCCTTCTCCAGGGGATCTTCCCAATCCAGGGAACCCACATCTCCTTCATTAGCAAGTACCACTTTACCACTGAGCCACCAGGGAAGCCCCCAAAACCTTTGTAAAATAAAATAAAAGCATACAAACTTCTCAGTGGTCCACAGTGCAGTAAGAATTAGCTCAGTCTTCCGTGACCAGAGTCTGCACTGAGGCCACGATGGGAGATGAGAGGGAAAAAACGTGATTTGGCTGAATGAATGAGAAGCCATGTGGTCTGCTGCTGAAGATTTAGAGACCGCAGAATATTAACATGCATTCTTCCTTTTCTGTACATTCATCCCCAGATAGTTTGAATAACTTTCTTTCTACAGGAGAGATTGCAAAATACGACAACTGCCCTGAATTAAGGCATAGATTTCCTTTGGCAAGAAATATGCAAGGAAGTCAGCAGTTTCTTTCCCTGGATTGGAACTGGAACAAAATCACAGTTTTGCTAGGGTTTTTTTTGGAATAATTTTTTTCTTCCAGGGCTCAAAATATTTTTAGGGTAAAGAGCACTGAAGAATTTATTATTATAACTCTAGCATCAAAATATGAAGGAATATCATATTTCTGAAAAATTGAGTTTATCACATACAATGCTAATTAGGATGGAAACTGGGCTTAATGGACTCCAATCGTGTCTGGGCTGCTTTTATTTCCCAAGAGAAAAGACGCCACCAATGCCGTCTACCCTCATAATGGTTGTACCTTCTAGAATGTTCCTTACCTTCCGGCAGGAAGGGGCATCATTATCTTTTGTTTTTCAGTTGCTAAGCCATGTCCACCTCTTTGCAACCCCATAGACTGCAGCACACTGGCCTTCCTTGTCCTTCACTGTCTCCTGGAGTTTGCTCAAACTAAGGTCTGTTGAGTAAGTGATGCCATCCAACCATCTCAACCTCTGTCATCCCCTTCTCCCACCGTCAATCTTTCCCAGCATCAGGGACTTTTCCAATGAGTCAGTTCTTCACAGCAAGTGGCCAAAGTATTGGAGCTTCAGCTTCAGCATCAGTCCTTCCAATGAACATTCAAGGATGATTTCCTTTAGGATTGACTGGTTTGACCTCCGTAGATTCCAAGGGACTCTCAAGAGTCTTCTCCAACATTACAATTCAAAAGCATCAATTCTTCAGTGCTCAGCCTTCTTTATGGTCCAACTCTCACATCTGTTCTGTACATGACTACTGGAAAAACCACAGCTTTGACCATACAGATCTTTGTAAGATCTGTATCTTAAATGTATCTTAGAAGATACATTTAAGCCATAGGTGGAAAAATCAAAGGAAGGAGGAAGTAGTTTTGCTAACAGGTTTTGATATGTGCTTGTCATCATTTAACCTTAATAGTTCCTTTTATAAGGAAAATATCCATGGATACAGCACCGTGTCGCTGAATTGAAGCTTCCCAAGGATGAAGAGGGCAGTAGGGGCCCTTTGGGGGAGGGGGCAGAGAAGGCAGAGCTCCCATCACAGACCTGAGAGCCACAGGACTGCTGGGCTTGGTGGAACCTAGGGGGGTGTCCTCAGGCTTTTTCTCCATGACTGGCCTCTGTTTAGCATCAAAGTCAGAACCTGCTGGGGGTGGACTGTGTCCCCCAGAAGGTGTGCTCAGGTCCTAACCGCCAGGCCTTACTTGAGACTGGGTCTCTGCCGGGGCAGGGGGGTGGAAAGGCATCATGCTGCAGTNTCCATGAGACATGTGCCCCACACTCTCTTCCAGAGACCCTTTAACATGATGATCCCAGATGCCCATGGGGGTAACCACTCAATAGAGTACCCTAAATTGGCCTCTTTCTCCTCCCTCCCCTCCCCCGTCTCACTCCTCTCCACCCCTACTCATGCTCCTAGGACACCCTCCACCACTTAACAGACAAGTGCTCAATACTTGTCTCAAAGTCTGCTTCTGGTTTAAGTTGGCAGGTAGAGTGGGCATTGATTGTTCTGGCTACAGCACTCAAGCCCTTCCCTCTGGAAGCCCCTTGCTCGTCTCATCCTGTGGTCTGCTGGGCTGACTCCACCCCTACCCAGCCCCCTCACCCTGCCCAATCCCCATCAGACTCCAAGGGCAAGCTCTTGACCCAAGCATCCTATGGATCCTTGGATGCTTGACCCAAGCATCCTTGGTTCCACTTCCCTTAGGGGGCCATAGCCGCTTACGCGAAGTGTGTAGACCAGGGTTGGTAGGCTTTTCTATAAAGGGCCTCATGGCACATCTTTTCAGTTTTGGGGGCCACATAGTCTAGCTCAGTTACTCAGTTCTGCCACAGCAGCACCAAAGCAGCCTCAGACAATACACAGACAGGAGTGTGGCTGTGTTCCAGTGAATTTGAATTTCATATAATTTTCATATGCTACTACTGCTCTTCTTTCCTTTTTTCACTCCAACCATTTTAAAGTGTAAAAAGCATTCTTAGTTTGTGGGCCGTGCATAAACAGGCAGTGGGGACTGCAGTAGACCCTAGATCCATGACAGAAGTTGAACCAATCCAAGACAAAAACCATCAGCTGCAGGATGTCTACTGGTAAATTATGAAAGAGGCAGCCTTTTCCTTTTGAGGCTGCTAAGCTATAAAGATGTAGCATGGAAATCCCAGGGGATATTATGGGAGACATCCAGCTTCAAGACCACACATAGGACAGCAGATTTCAGAGATGAGTGGGTTGGGCTAGAGTGGGGAAGAGGGAGAGAAATGGAGAGAATCTAGCAGTGATGGCAACATTTAAGCCCCAGGATTCAGCCATGCTCAAAGCCAGACACTCTTGGATTTTCCCTTTCAAGAACTAATACATTCACTCATTTTTGCTTCTGCCTATTTGAATTGGGTTTCTGTCACTTGCAACCCAAAGAGTCCTGAGTAACATAGTGAGGATTTCAGAAGAGGCTTCCTAGAGAAGGTGAAACTGGAGGTAGCCTTAAAGGACAGATGGGGGTAGTGTGCACCTCTGCAAAGTTGCTTGTGACTTGTCTGTCTCACTTTCCCATCGATCAGGCAAAACACTATTAACTCGGATTCCAGATGGGTTTCTAGTCATAATTCTGTAGAACCTCAGAGGTAGGCTCAATACATCCTGTCAGATTGAGAGCACTAACAAGTGGTGCTGTATGTGAGGCAGAATAAATCAATGCCTTTGTGGGCCAGGCTGCTGAACCGAAGACAACACACAGGGCCATGTCCCTGCTTTAGGAAACACAGGAGGCTGCAGCATTTTTCCTTATTAATGAAGGAACTGACCAGTGATATTGGACAGGCTCTGCCAGGTTGGGGAGAGGTGGCAGCAGAAAGGGTGGGGTCTCACTTCCCTTAGGGGGCCATAGCAGCAGAGCAGAGGGAGCTAAAGCTGGGGATTATCCAGAACATGAGAGGCACTTCCCACCTGGGTGCCGGATGAGTGAGAGTCAATGTGGGGGAGCTCACGTGGGTTATCAGGTCGGAGGGACGGGCAGCAGGAAGGGGCATGGGAGGCCAGGAGCCTGTCAACCCCAGGAGTAGTCTAGACAATGATTTTTGTTGTTCACTCAGTCGTGTCTGACTCTTTGTAACTCCTTGGACTGCAGCACACCAAGCTTCCCTGTCCTTCACTATCTCCCAGAGGTTACTCAAACTCATGTCCATTGAGTCGATGATGCCATCCAACTATCTCATACTCTGTGGCCCTCTTCTCCTCCTGCATTTAATCTTTCCCAGTATTAGGGTCTTCTCTAATGAGCTGGCTCTTTGCATCAAGTGGCCAAAGTATTGGAGCTTCAGCTTCAGTCCTTCCAATGAATATTCAGGGTTGATTTCCTTTAGGACTGATTGGTTTAATCTCCTTGCTGTCCAAGGGACTCTCAAGTTCTTCTCCAGTACCACAGTTCAAAAGCATTGATTCTTCAGCACTCAGCTGCCCTTATGGTGCAACTCTCACATCCATTCATGACTACTGGAAACTAGACAATGGTCAGTGAGGTGAGAATGAGGCAGGAGGGGCCACTTGGCATTCAGAGTCTACCAGAACATGATAGCACCTCAATCTCTACTGTCTCCTGTCTCTCTTGGCTCACTCTTCAGGCTCTTGGGGCAGGCAACTGACTTATGTCTGCCAATTAAAGAACAGCATCCCTGGGCCTCCGTGATCAGCTCAGGGATGGCCATGTCACCCAAGATGGGCCAAAGAGAGTGCTCACTAGAGCTGGAACTGCTACTGTTTCCTTTCTGGTCCAAGATGCATAGAATATAAATTCAGAGCTTCTAGTGGCCACCTGCTATGATTTAGGGAGACCCTGTGTGAGAAGAAAGTCAACAAAAAGGAAGAAAGAGTTTAGAAGAGAGATTCATAATGACATCACTTGAACCTCTGGATCTAGCTGTTCCAGAATCCAGCAACCCTTGGACTTTCTAATAATAGGTACTAATAACTACCCTTCCTCATCTTTTAAACATTGAACAATTCCCCCCTACCTAACTAAGAGAGTGTTGGCCGATGCAGCTATGATGAAGGCTCACGTGCTGGGGGTCAGAGGCTAATTCCACTTTGACTTGCCCCCTCCCCTCACCACTAGCAAGAGCTAAGGCAGATGAGACCTTTAGGACAAAGTCTAAACTCAGTTTGGCTCATAAGAGCCTCTGGTCTCTGTCTGTCTTTCCAGGCTCATTTTCCACGCTCTGGCTATGCCTCCTTTCATTCCTGGAAATGGATCCTGCATCTTTCTCAAGACCCTCACACGTGCCATTCCCTGCCTCTAACACTCACCTCTCCTCCTGTTGACATCTGAGGCATCTACCTGTGCATCCCAACATACACTACACACACACACACACACACACACACACACACACACACACACACACACGACAAGGTGGCAAACTTTTACTTATATTTTATTCTTGGCTTAGCTGTCACTTTCCCTAGAAAGATTTTTGTGATGTCCCCAACCCCTATTGTTTGTTCCTAAACAATTCTGTTCTTTTCCCCCCATCCTGGCATCCACTAGACACTGATTAAATACGTGTTGAATGAATAAATGAATGAATGATAAAGTCATCTATAGTTCTATTACTGATGCCTGTCAGTAGGATGTGGTCTCCTGGCTTACTGGACACAGACACTATTAATTGTTTATCCAATTTCTAGGCTCTCCTTTTCTGCTAACAGAATCCCTTCTGTTCAGAGTGACAATAGACTCAACTCCGAAGGAAGGCTCATGATCAGCCTAAGCCAACCAGGACACCCTGTCCCCCACTTCCCCAGTCTCCCTTGCAACAAGAGTGGCCATGTGACACTGCCTCGGCCAATGAAACTTAAGTAGAAGTCTCCCAGGGGCTCTTCTCAAAGAAAAAGGACAGATGTTACTGTCCCTGTCTCATCAGCTTTCTTCCTGCCTTAAATGGGACTCTGGTGCCTGGAGCATCGGCAGCCCTCTTGTGACCATGAAGTGACAAACCACCGAACTCTGGATGGCAACTCAGAAAAATGGAAGCAGGCTGGTTCTGAGTGTGGCTGTTGAAATGCTGCACCGGTTCAGTTCTGCTGACCTCTTGGATTACAAACCCCACAGTTTAAGCTGCTTTTAGTCAGGGTTTCTGTGGCCTTCCACTGAAAACACTAGTCATAGATGTGGTATCTTCCTCTTCGTGGCTACGAGGGACTGTTGTCTCAACTTACAGTTGTCAACATGCCTGCCTTGGGGTTCAGGATTCTCTCTTCCCGGTTCTGAGACTCTGCTAAGCAGAGGAACCAATTCCAGAACTCATGCCCTCCCTTCTCAGGCCAGGAAGAATCTCATTATCCAGCAATTATAGTAATTATTCCATCCAATTGATCGGTAATCGCCATGATTCCTAAACGTGGTTTTCCATTAATAATTTGCAATGCATTTATTGTTTATACTCAAGTAAAATAGGCTGATAATAAGACTATTGAGATGGAATCCCCAGGGTCCTGAACATTTATACAGTGCAGTGGTACATGTTTTAATTGTAATATGTATACTGTTTTCCCCCTTTTTAAAGAGACAGTGTTTGCTAATAGAAAATGTAATGATTACAATTCTGACCTTCAAGTTCCCTGCACTGTGACTGGTAGTCCATACCAAGGATCGACTACTTGTGCATCAGACAGTGCCATGATTGACTGTGGATGTCTGCTGTGAGCAGGAGATGGGTGAGCTATGGCACGCATGCTGGCATTTGTCATCAATGGCTTAAAAACTGGCCTTCTGTTTCTAGCTGTATCAGTTAACCCTAATCCTCGGGCAAGATGGGGACACAGCCGACTTCTAGGCAAGCACAGGAGGAACAAGGAGCCCCAGCCTATTTCCAGTGACACGTGAAACTCAAAATGTGGGCTCCTGTCTCATCTTAGGAGGGCAATCCTCAAAAGGGCTGAAGGTTCATAAACCCCGTAAACATTTTCATTCATCACCTGTTCCTGACCTACTCAAAGTTGGACGCGTGCTTTATCCAGAAAACTTGCTGGCAGCGAGACCCTTGTGAACGTTCTGTGAAGGATCTGGATGAAGGGGACCATCTGGAGTTTGTATGAAAGCAGCCATCCCCAACCTTTTTAGCACCGAGGACCAATTTCGGTGAAGACAAGTCTTCCACAGACTGGGAGGAGGGGGTAGATGTGTATAAGAGACAGCCCCTTCCAGGCGCTCCCTCTCACCCTCGGGGGAGCCAGCACCTCTGGAAGGGCCCCTGACAGGCCTCTTGTTTAACCTCCAGGAGAGGGGGGATCAGAACTAAAGAGAATTAATGAGCCTTCACACGATGCCCTGTTTCTTTTGTGGTCCAGAAAAAATCTAGGGGAAAGCGAAGAAGTCAGGGGAAAGTGTCTGGTGGAGAACCATTAATCCGAGGCTGTAAACCCCACTAAACATTAACTTCATCCCATGGCGATCGTGGTCTCACTGGCAGAGGGACCTTTTCCCGCAAGCCTGCAGGAATCAGCCTTTCCTGCTCCGGGCAAAGGTCATGCCCACAGATGTGAGGGGCGGGGTCCTCACTCCCTCATCTGTCCGATTTCCCCTTTACTGGACATCACACTGGTTGACGGCAGGAGCAAGGGGTCAAGGGCGTGGGTGCGATCCTGCCTGCTCCCTGGTGGAACTGTACCCACCTTAAGGGTCTGTTTTCCTGCATTAGCACCACACAGACCGCACCTGGAGCTTCCCCACGTGGAAATCACAGGCTGAGGGACTCTCCTGGTTTCTCATAACTAAGATGCTGCTCAGGGAGCCATCTCAGCCATGGCTCTGAGACTGCATTTCTTTTCTCTATTGGAAGGAATTCAAAGTCATTGCATTTGGAGAGAAAAAAAAATCAACAAATAAAATTATGCTATGCTGCATGCACACACACCACACACACGCACACACCACATGTGTACACTCACACACACACCCAACATGCCACACACACATGCACACACACACAAACACACCCTCACACACAAAAATATGCCATACATACATGCACACACACACACACACACACACACACACACACACACACACACACACACTCCAGGTGACTTATTAACGAGCTGCTGCTGCTGTTCAGTCGCTANACCACACGTGTACACTCACACACACACCACACACGCAGACGCACATATGCACACCCAACATGCCACACATACATGCACACACACACAAACACACCCTCACACACAAAAATATGCCACACACACATGCACACACACACACACACACACACACACACACACACACTCCAGGTGACTTATTAACGAGCTGCTGCTGCTGTTCAGTCGCTAAGTCACATCCGACTCTGTGACCCCGTGACCTGCAGCACTCTGGGCTTCCCTGTGCTTTGCTATCTCCAGGAGTTTGCTCATACTCATTGAGCTGGTGATGCCATCCAACCATCTCATCCTCTGTCGTCCCCTTCTCCTCCTGCCTTCAATCTTTCCCAGCATCAGGATCTTTTCTAATGAGTCAGCTCTTGGCATCATGTGGCTAAAGTATTGGAGCTTCAGCTCTAGCATCGGTCCTTCCAATGACTATCCAGGATTGATTGCCTTTAGGATTGATTGCTTTTAGGATTGATTGGTTTCATCTCCATGCAGTCCAGGGGACTCTCAAGAGTCTTCTGCAACACCAGAGTTCAAAAGCATCGATGCTTTGGTGCTCAGTCTTCTTTATGGTCCAACTCTCGTATCCATACATGACAACTGGAAAAACCATACTTTTGACTATGTGGATCTTTGTTCGCGAAGTAATGTCTCTGCTTTTTAATAATATGCTTTATCATTTTAAACAGTGACAGACTTTATTTTCTTTGGCTCCAAAATCACTGCAGATGGTGACTGCAGCCATGAAAGGAAGAAAAGCTTGTTTCTTGGAAGAAAAGCTATGGCAAAGCTAGACAGCATATGAAAAAGCAGAGACATCACTTTGTGACAAAGGTTCATGTAGTCAAAGCTGTGGCTTTTCCAGTAGTCACGTATGGAGGTGAGAGCTGGTCCATAAAGAAGGCTGAGCACCGAAGAACTGATGCTTTTGAACTGTCATGGAGAAGACTCCTGAGAGCACCTTAGACCACAAGGGATGAAACCAGTCAGTCGTAAAGGCAATCAGTACTGAATATTCACTGGAAGGACTGATGCTGAAGCTGAAGCTCCAATACTCTGGCCACCTGATGGGAAGAGCCAATTCATTAGAAAAGTCCCTGATGCTGGGAAACGTTGAAGGCAGGAGGAGAAGGGGATGACAGAGGATGAGATGGCTGGATGGCATCACCGATCCATGTATAAGCAGTCTTCAGGTGATGGTGAAGGACAAGGAAGTCTGGCATGCTGCAGTCCGTGGGGTTGCAAAGAGTTGGGCACGACTGAGCGGTTTGAAAGCAATGGATGTGTGGAATGTTGTATGCAGGACAATACGCACCTGTTATATAAATAGTAATATAATTTAAATGTGTAATTTATAATAAACATTTTGATTGCTTAATTTTCTTTTTAAACTTTTTATTGTATATTTTGGAGCATAGTCGCTTCAGAGGGTTGTATTTATCTCAGGAATATAGCAAGGCGATTCCGCTGTACATACACGCGCATTTATCCCGTAGTGTTTCCCCCTTAGGTTATTATAGACTCCTGAGCAGCGTTCCTGGTACCGTACAGTTTGTCCTTGGTGGTTACCCATGCAAAATACGCGAGTGTGTACATGTCAATCCCAAACTCCCAATCTCCGCATCCCCCCACCCCTCCCTGCTGGCAACCGCACGGTCATTCTCTGCGTCTGTGTCTGTCAGTTTTATCTCTATGTCTGCGAGTCTATTTCTGTTTTGCAAATAAGCGCCTCTGTGCCATTTGTTTGGATTTCACGAATAAGCAGTGCCACAGCACGTTTCTCTTTTGCTCCCTGGGGTTTTCTAGGTCCGCCCGTGTTGCTGCACACGCCGTCATTTCACTCCTCCCAGCGGCTGCATGACCGTCCATCGCGTGGCTGCGCAGCACCCCTCACCCATGCTTCTGTCCGTGGACGTCTGGCTGGCCTCCACGTCTTGGTTACTGTAAACGGTGCTGCAATGGACATCGGGGTGCACGTGTCCNATGACCGTCCATCGCGTGGCTGCGCAGCACCCCTCACCCATGCTTCTGTCCGTGGACGTCTGGCTGGCCTCCACGTCTTGGTTACTGTAAACGGTGCTGCAATGGACATCGGGGTGCACGTGTCCTTTTGGACCATATTTTTCTCCGTTTATATGGCACAGGAAGAAAACATATAGTAACCTGGCTAATTTGTTTCATATTTCGGGAGTATCTTCTCTATTCCTAGGAGGCCTGCGCTCATCTTAAACCTGTATCTTTATTTTTTCCCGCACGACTAAATAGCTAGAGTAGCACCAAGAAGCGCTATGGAAAAGAGAAGAGAGCTCGGCCTTGGATGGGCCAGCCCACAGCGACTGAGACAAGCAAGCTGCAGTCGCGGCGTCACCTGCAGGGAGGCAGCCCAGGCGCCTGTGTGACCAGCAGGCAGTGCTGAGCTTCGGAGACGAAACACCGACTCCACTCGTGGGGACGGGGCTCTGAGGCCCGGAGGCGCTGGTGGAGGCTTCTGATTGCCTGGACTGTTCTTGATCANACCTTCAATCTTTCCCAACATCAAGGGCTTTCCCAGTGAGTCATCTCTTTGTATCAGGGGGCCAGAGGATTGGGGCTTTAGCATCAGTCCTTCCAATGACTATTCAGGGTTGATTTCCTTTAGGATGGACTGGTTGGATCTCCTTGCTGTCCAAGGGACTCTCAAGAATCTTCTCTAACACCGCAGTCCAAAAGCATCAATTCTTCGGCGCTCATTCTTTATGGTCTCACTCTCACATTCATACATGACTGCTGGCAAAACCACAGCTTTGACTAGATGGACCTTTGTCAACAAAGCGGTGTCTCTGCTTTTTACTAGTCTATCCTCTGATCGCCCCTGTTTCAACTTTTGAAGTAAAGCAAGCGATCGCTACGTGAGGGCCATCTGCGTGGGTCCAGTTGTCCCCTCTGGCTGCGCGTGAGACTCACGTGGAGAGCTTACAACCACGCCAGTGCCTGAGTGCCGCGCCAGGCAAACCGCAGGAGGCCCCTGGGCCTGGGCACCAGGAACAGGAGTCTAAGCTCCCCGGTGAGTGCGCCGGACACGGGCTCTGATGTCCCGTCTGGTTCTCTCACACAGCCCCTGTCCCGTCAGCGGCACCTAGACCTACAGCCTACTTCAGGTAAAGTGAGGATGTCTCCCAAGCCTTCATCCTTGGAGCGCCCTGTGGCGCTCTAAGCAAACCCACCTCTGCCGCCGATTTGCTGACTGAGAGAAGCCTGCAGTTAAAATGACTCCCGTGGCGTGTGAACCTTGCTCTTTTCAGGAGAGAATTGATTCTAATCATTTCATAAACACCTTTGGCCCTCGGTTGACTCACTGATGGTCTTAACATATCATTTAAAATTTTCAGCTGCATTTAGCTCATTTTATGAGGGGGATTATGCTTCATAGTGAGAGTTGCAAATTTGGGAATTCACCAAGGTTTTGGAATGTATCTGCCATGAACATAAAAAGTGTGGTACATCTGAAGAGCTATCATCTGAGGACAGAGCTGAAGTTGAAAATAAAGAAATGGTTTTATTATAAATCAGAGAGAAAGAGCTTCAGGAGGGTATGACGAGGTGCCGCTCCAGAGGGTTGCAGACTCCCTTGGCGAAGTGTGTAAACGTGAGGGGAGGCTGACCCAGTCTAGACGTGGGCTGCATGGAGGGCTTTTACGTGCATCTGGACAAGAAGGCCGCGTCCACGGCTGGAANTCAGGGGGGTATGACGAGGTGCCGCTCCAGAGGGTTGCAGACTCCCTTGGTGAAGTGTGTAAACGTGAGGGGAGGCTGACCCAGTCTAGACGTGGGCTGGGTGGAGGGCTTTTACGTACATCTGGGCAAGAAGGCCGCGTCCACGGCTGGAAAAACAGAGCAAGGTTGTGATGTGGTAGGAGTGGCCGTCAGTTCGTCCATCACTGGAGCTGACAGCGCAGCGTGTTTGGCAAGGTTATAGATGTTGTTGTGCAGCATCAAGGGAGTTGCCTAATACCAATGTGGACAGAATGAGCAGACGTGACTCTAAACGGGACCAGCAGTATAACCTGCTGCAGCTCGGACGAGGCCTGAGACGATCACACTGAGTGAAGTGAGTCCGAAAGAGAAAGACAGACTCCGTGTCATACCTCCTGCAGGCGGAATCTAGAATACAACGCGCCTGAGCCTATCTATGGAACAGAAACAGAGATGCAGGAAAGAAACCTCTGGTTCCCCAGGGGGTAGCTGGCTGAGAGAGGGAGGGGCTGGGAGCTCGGGAGCAGATGCAAACCATTGTATCTAAGGATGGAGCCACAGCGAGACCCTCCTGCATAGCACAGGGACCTACGATCAGTACTCTGTGGCAAGCCACCTGTGTGTGTATGGTGGGGGGGGGGGCTCCCTGATGGCTTGGAGGGTAAAGAATCTGCCTGCAATTCTGGGAAACCTGGGTTCAGTCCCTAGGCCTGAAAGATCCCCTGGTGAAATGAATGGGTACCCACTCCAGTCTTCTTGCTTGGGGAAATCCCATGGACAGAGGGAGCCTGGCAGACTAGAGTCCGTGGGATCGGACATGACTGAGCAGCTAACACATGCGTACACACGAATAACCTAATCACGTGGCTGTGCAGTGGAAATTAACACAATATTGTAAATCAGCTTCATAGAAAATTCTAAAAATGCCACATAACTACAGATACACGGACAATTCTGTTCAATAAAAATAGTCAGAGAGCTGACTCCACCAGAACACCCCACAGGCAAGTGACTTTCCTCAGCAGCGGTGGTGTCACTCAACGTTCCCCGCCACTCTACCACTTCCACTCCAGGGCCAGCCCTTCCGAAGCCTTCATGCAAACCACGAGTGCACAAACGGACATGCCAGCCTCGTGGACACACCTCCAACAGAACTTTAAAAATATTGCACATCTCTGGGCTGGCAGTAACAAAGATGTGTGGCTTCTTTGCATCACCATATTGGATATATTTTTTGCCCTAGGAACTGGGAAAATGCTCCTTCATCGGATCAAAGGGTAGTTATATCGTTTTGCAAGCCCTCCATTAGGTTTCCCATTAAAAATGAATGCTGCTAATAATTTCATTTATATGCATTAGTATTTTGGAAAAAAATTATACCTTCACTGAATTTGCCTTGAAATTCACAATGCTATCAGGAAGCACCATGACAAGAATAATATCATGGTATTTTCCTGATTTATCTCTATTTCTTGATTGTAATATGTCGTTATTATGTGACAAAAGTGCTGCCTTGGGAAAAGTACACTTCTCTCCTTTTTTTTAAGTTGAGCTCATCTGTTTCCTTTAGTTCAGGCTTAAGCTAAGGGACGTTTTCTGTCTACATTACGATGCACGTGGCGTTTCCTTGGGTGAGTTGTTTTTTCTGTGCGAGGATAATCCAGTCTAGAACTAGGTGGCTAAGCATCCTTGGTTGATACAGTTCTGGCGTCGTCTTTCCCTTCCTATTAAACACATCAGAGCAGCAATGTACATAAACATTGTGTTGGCTCCAAACGTGTGTATTTGCTGATGGTAATACCCACACCCCACCTTTTGTCCGTCATCCGATGGCCCTAAAGGCATTGTGGGTTAACGGGGATCTAAGCCCCTTATGCATGCATAATGTGGCAAGCTTTGCATAAATAATAATAAATAATTGGAAAGTATAAATAATTTATCATTTATTTTTGCAGTAGAAGTAGAATTCTTAGACATATTTTAAACAAAGGAACTGCAAACATGATCTCAATCAGAAAAAGAGTTAAGTCTTCCTCAAATACAACTTTCAAAGCTATATTTTATGATTTCTTTCGTGAGAATGTATTACATCACCAAAGACTCTGAAGCATGACTCAATTCATAAAAATCTTTTTAAAATACATCCTACTTTGAAGCCTTCTTTCCAGAATAAACTGGGTAATATTTTCTATTAAGAAAATTATTTCTTCTTTTTCCTGAGCATGCACCCCATCCAGATCTTAACAGTGAAGCACATTCCTTGATGTGACGATTCTAAATGTAGTTCAGGACCTGTTTCAGATTAGACTTGGGCGTCTAAATCCGGGTATATGTCTAACACTAAGAAGAGTGATGGTAAAATTGAGAAGTCACTTGAATTGAAAACCTAGGAATGGATGGAAGACTGAATTACTGCACCCACACAGGGCTACAGTGTGCCTGAGCTACACCTGGAATAGGCGCCAGCTTCCCCCTGCACTGACCAGCACACGTGGGGATGGGACGGAGATCAGGAGATGCTGAGTCAAGGGCCGCCTGGATGCGTGAGGATGGAGCGCTGCCTGGAAAAGGGTTTCTGGAAATCTCAGTTGTGTGGGGCCCTCTGGCCCTTGTCTTCCCACCAAGTGCCCCTCTACTCCCAGGATCACCTCCTGAGAAAAGGCCAGCACTTTGGGGTATTTGTAAGGGACACTTAGACTTGCTAGACCAGGAAAGACACCCCACTCTGAGCACAGGCTTCCTATCACTAGATATAAACGCAGGATGAGCCAGCACATCAGACCCCCAGACGCTCCTCCAGAGCCCGGACGTGGTCTGAGGACAGAGCAAAGCGCAAGGTGGCGGCCGGGACCCAGAGAGGACCAGCTGTAGGAGAGGGGCAGCCAGCCGCACCTCCTCCCGTGACTGCATCGAGCCTTCAGGGACATTGCCTGGCCAAGCCCGCAGCTCTCCCTGCAGCATGTGCTGGGGTGAACTGCGCCCCCGGGGGGACGCTGACACTCTAACCTGTACCTGTGAGTGCGCCTTGTTTGCAAATAGGGTCTCTGCTCAGGTTCCTCCTGACTACAGTGGAGCCTAATCCAGGGACAGGCTTTCCCTGTGGCTCAGAGGTGAAGATCCCTCCTGCCAGAGCAGGACACACAGTGGCCATGGGTTCAATCCCTGAGTCGGGAAGATTCCCCTGGAGGAGGAAGTGCCAACTGACTGCAGTACTCTTGCCTGGAAAATCCCGCAGATGGAGGAGCCTGGGGAGTCCATGACGTCGCCAAAGAGTCAGACACAACTGAGACGAGACGATAACCACAAATCGAGTGGCTTGGTGCTGTGCAAGACGGGAAATCCGGGCACAGAGGCACAGAGAGGGGAAGATGGCCCAAGGGGAGAAATCAGCGACTGGGCTGGACAGGAGGGAGTGCGAGGCCATGAGCCCAAGCACGCCCGGTGTCCCCGCTGCTGGGGCAGAGGGCAGGAAGGACCCTCCCCTGGAGCTTCTGGGGAAGCAGGATCCCCTAAACCTTGATTTCAGGCATCTGGTCTGCAGAGCTAGGCAATGACACGTCTGCTGTGTTAAGTCCTCCCCTCCCCGTACCAGTTGGAGGGCCCTGGTCCTGCAGCCCTGGGACACGCGCAGGGTGTACTGCTGACAGTGGACAAGGCCGGCAGTCACACTCACACCACAGCCTGACACACACACACCCAGCCTCACTCGAGGCTGGGCTTTCAGCATTCAGATCCGAAGGCTGCTCCTCCCCAGGGCCGGGCTTGTGAGCTTAAACTCTGTGCTTTCGTCTAAGAGCCTCGGTTTCCCTTTTATGGAAGACACCCATTCCCTGATCAGTGCCAGCCTTCTCCAGGGTTCCCAGACCACGGGGCACCTCAGCCCCACCACGGCTCATCCCTTTCNGGGCCTGGGCACCAGGAACAGGAGTCTAAGCTCCCCGGTGAGTGCGCCGGACACGGGCTCTGATGTCCCGTCTGGTTCTCTCACACAGCCCCTGTCCCGTCAGCGGCACCTAGACCTACAGCCTACTTCAGGTAAAGTGAGGACGTCTCCCAAGCCTTCATCCTTGGAGCGCCCTGTGGCGCTCTAAGCAAACCCACCTCTGCCACCGATTTGCTGACTGAGAGAAGCCTGCAGTTAAAATGACTCCCGTGGCGTGTGAACCTTGCTCTTTTCAGGAGAGAATTGATTCTAATCATTTCATAAATACCTTTGGCCCTCGGTTGACTCACTGATGGTCTTAACATATCATTTAAAATTTTCAGCTGCATTTAGCTCATTTTATGAGGGGGATTATGCTTCATAGTGAGAGTTGCAAATTTGGGAATTCACCAAGGTTTTGGAATGTATCTGCCATGAACATAAAAAGTGTGGTACATCTGAAAAGCTATCATCTGAGGACAGAGCTGAAGTTGAAAATAAAGAAATGGTTTTATTATAAATCAGAGAGAAAGAGCTTCAGGGGGGTATGACGAGGTGCCGCTCCAGAGGGTTGCAGACTCCCTTGGTGAAGTGTGTAAACGTGAGGGGAGGCTGACCCAGTCTAGACGTGGGCTGCATGGAGGGCTTTTACGTGCATCTGGACAAGAAGGCCGCGTCCACGGCTGGAAAAACAGAGCAAGGTTGTGATGTGGTAGGAGTGGCCGTCAGTTCGTCCATCACTGGAGCTGACAGCGCAGCGTGTTTGGCAAGGTTATAGATGTTGTTGTGCAGCATCAAGGGAGTTGCCTAATACCAATGTGGACAGAATGAGCAGACGTGACTCTAAACGGGACCAGCAGTATAACCTGCTGCAGCTCGGACGAGGCCTGAGACGATCACACTGAGTGAAGTGAGTCCGAAAGAGAAAGACAGACTCCGTGTCATACCTCCTGCAGGCGGAATCTAGAATACAACGCGCCTGAGCCTATCTATGGAACAGAAACAGAGATGCAGGAAAGAAACCTCTGGTTCCCCAGGGGGTAGCTGGCTGAGAGAGGGAGGGGCTGGGAGCTCGGGAGCAGATGCAAACCATTGTATCTAAGGATGGAGCCACAGCGAGACCCTCCTGCATAGCACAGGGACCTACGATCAGTACTCTGTGGCAAGCCACCTGTGTGTGTATGGTGGGGGGGGGGGCTCCCTGATGGCTTGGAGGGTAAAGAATCTGCCTGCAATTCTGGGAAACCTGGGTTCAGTCCCTAGGCCTGAAAGATCCCCTGGTGAAATGAATGGGTACCCACTCCAGTCTTCTTGCTTGGGGAAATCCCATGGACAGAGGGAGCCTGGCAGACTAGAGTCCGTGGGATCGGACATGACTGAGCAGCTAACACATGCGTACACACGAATAACCTAATCACGTGGCTGTGCAGTGGAAATTAACACAATATTGTAAATCAGCTTCATAGAAAATTCTAAAAATGCCACATAACTACAGATACACGGACAATTCTGTTCAATAAAAATAGTCAGAGAGCTGACTCCACCAGAACACCCCACAGGCAAGTGACTTTCCTCAGCAGCGGTGGTGTCACTCAACGTTCCCCGCCACTCTACCACTTCCACTCCAGGGCCAGCCCTTCCGAAGCCTTCATGCAAACCACGAGTGCACAAACGGACATGCCAGCCTCGTGGACACACCTCCAACAGAACTTTAAAAATATTGCACATCTCTGGGCTGGCAGTAACAAAGATGTGTGGCTTCTTTGCATCACCATATTGGATATATTTTTTGCCCTAGGAACTGGGAAAATGCTCCTTCATCGGATCAAAGGGTAGTTATATCGTTTTGCAAGCCCTCCATTAGGTTTCCCATTAAAAATGAATGCTGCTAATAATTTCATTTATATGCATTAGTATTTTGGAAAAAAATTATACCTTCACTGAATTTGCCTTGAAATTCACAATGCTATCAGGAAGCACCATGACAAGAATAATATCATGGTATTTTCCTGATTTATCTCTATTTCTTGATTGTAATATGTCGTTATTATGTGACAAAAGTGCTGCCTTGGGAAAAGTACACTTCTCTCTTTTTTTTTAAGTTGAGCTCATCTGTTTCCTTTAGTTCAGGCTTAAGCTCAGGGACGTTTTCTGTCCACATTACGATGCACGTGGCGTTTCCTTGGGTGAGTTGTTCGTTCTGTGCGAGGATAATCCAGTCTAGAACTAGGTGGCTAAGCATCCTTGGTTGATACAGTTCTGGCGTCGTATTTCCCTTCCTATTAAACACATCAGAGCAGCAATGTACATAAACATTGTGTTGGCTCCAAACGTGTGTATTTGCTGATGGTAATACCCACACCCCACCTTTTGTCCGTCATCCGATGGCCCTAAAGGCATTGTGGGTTAACGGGGATCTAAGCCCCTTATGCATGCATAATGTGGCAAGCTTTGCATAAATAATAATAAATAATTGGTAAGTATAAATAATTTATCATTTATTTTTGCAGTAGAAGTAGAATTCTTAGACATATTTTAAACAAAGGAACTGCAAACATGATCTCAATCAGAAAAAGAGTTAAGTCTTCCTCAAATACAACTTTCAAAGCTATATTTTATGATTTCTTTCGTGAGAATGTATTACATCACCAAAGACTCTGAAGCATGACTCAATTCATAAAAATCTTTTTAAAATACATCCTACTTTGAAGCCTTCTTTCCAGAATAAACTGGGTAATATTTTCTATTAAGAAAATTATTTCTTCTTTTTCCTGAGCATGCACCCCATCCAGATCTTAACAGTGAAGCACATTCCTTGATGTGACGATTCTAAATGTAGTTCAGGACCTGTTTCAGATTAGACTTGGGCGTCTAAATCCGGGTATATGTCTAACACTAAGAAGAATGATGGTAAAATTGAGAAGTCACTTGAATTGAAAACCTAGGAATGGATGGAAGACTGAATTACTGCACCCACACAGGGCTACAGTGTGCCTGAGCTACACCTGGAATAGGCGCCAGCTTCCCCCTGCACTGACCAGCACACGTGGGGATGGGACGGAGATCAGGAGATGCTGAGTCAAGGGCCGCCTGGATGCGTGAGGATGGAGCGCTGCCTGGAAAAGGGTTTCTGGAAATCTCAGTTGTGTGGGGCCCTCTGGCCCTTCTCTTCCCACCAAGTGCCCCTCTACTCCCAGGATCACCTCCTGAGAAAAGGCCAGCACTTTGGGGTATTTGTAAGGGACACTTAGACTTGTTAGACCAGGAAAGGCACCTCCCACTCTGAGCACAGGCTTCCTATCACTAGATATAAATGCAGGATGAGCCAGCACGTCAGACCCCCAGACGCTTCTCCAGAGCCCGGATGTGGTCTGAGGACAGAGCAAAGCGAAAGGTGGCGGCCGGGACCCAGAGAGGACCAGCTGTAGGAGAGGGGCAGCCAGCCGCACCTCCTCCCGTGACTGCATCGAGCCTTCAGGGACATTGCCTGGCCAAGCCCGCAGCTCTTCCTGCAGCATGTGCTGGGGTGAACTGCGCCCCCGGGGGGACGCTGACACTCTAACCTGTACCTGTGAGTGCGCCTTGTTTGCAAATAGGGTCTCTGCTCAGGTTCCTCCTGACTACAGTGGAGCCTAATCCAGGGACAGGCTTTCCCTGTGGCTCAGAGGTGAAGATCCCTCCTGCCAGAGCAGGACACGCAGTGGCTGTGGGTTCAATCCCTGAGTCGGGAAGATTCCCCTGGAGGAGGAAGTGCCAACTGACTGCAGTACTCTTGCCTGGAAAATCCCGCAGATGGAGGAGCCTGGGGAGTCCATGACGTCGCCGAAGAGTCAGACACAACTGAGACAAGACGATAACCACAAATCCAGTGGCTTGGTGGGAAATCCGGGCACAGAGGCACAGAGAGGGGAAGATGGCCCAAGGGGAGAGATCAGCGACTGGGTTGGACAGGAGGGAGTGCGGGGCCATGAGCCCAGGCACGCCCGGGGTCCCCGCTGCTGGGGCAGAGGGCAGGAAGGACCCTCCCCTGGAGCTTCTGGGGAAGCAGGATCCCCTAAACCTTGATTTCAGGCATCTGGTCTGCAGAGCTAGGCAATGACACGTCTGCTGTGTTAAGTCCTCCCCTCCCCGTACCAGTTGGAGGGCCCTGGTCCTGCAGCCCTGGGACACGCGCAGGGTGTACTGCTGACAGTGGACAAGGCCGGCAGTCACACTCACACCACAGCCTGACACACACACACCCAGCCTCACTCGAGGCTGGGCTTTCAGCATTCAGATCCGAAGGCTGTTCCTCCCCAGGGCCGGGCTTGTGTGCTTAAACTCTGTGCTTTCGTCTAAGAGCCTCGGTTTCCCTTTTATGGAAGACACCCATTCCCTGATCAGTGCCAGCCTTCTCCAGGGTTCCCAGACCACGGGGCACCTCAGCCCCACCACGGCTCATCCCCTTTCACGAGCCCAGTTTGCCCCAAGAAGGGAAAACATCGGATAAAACTTCCTGAAAGCGTATTCCTCAGGAAGAAGGAGATAACCAGATTACACTTCTCAACAAAGTTGAACTTTCTTCTAATGGATCTCAGAAAAGGATGGCGTGATGGCTCTGCAGGAAAACAGGGCAGGGGCCCATGAAGGCCAGATGCCAGCTGGCCAGCTGGAGACACGGGCGTCCACGGGTTCTGCAGGGAAGCTCGCCCCACACACAGCTTGCCGGGCGACACCTCCACCCCAAGCCCATCGCCAGTGCTGCTCTGGCCGCGTGCAGGTCCCGAGACCGCCCGGCACTGCCCCCCACCCAGCTGTGGGGGTGCCGTCTCTTCTTGGCAGGGTCCTGGGTGCAGTGGCCGTCATCACTAACTTATTAGATCTTCAAGCAATTAGCCGAAACAAACCGAGGAGACAAGCCTGGTATTGAGACACAGAAGACCAGAAGAAAATAGCCTGTGGTTGTCCATCATTTCAAAGCCGCTTCAAAGCCAGGGACGGCCCTCCCGGTGAAGAAAGAAGCGCATTGTCTGCCTGTAACGTCTATACGGCAGAGGGCTTTACCGCACTATTTTCCTAGTGATTCGGGTTACACGCGAGCTGGCCTTGAGAGAATAGGCGGTGGAAAGCACTTTTCAGTGTCCACCTAAGCCCGGCGTGCCATGGTTAGCCAAGGATTAAAAATCCAATTAGGCTCTCCCTGAACATGAGGAATCAGATGAGGAATTTTGAGAAGCGCATTGAAAACCGGTTCCTAATATGACAGACTGTGATAACGGCTCACGAAATAGAGAACAGCGCTCCCGGGGACCCCAGAATCTTCCCAATGGACCGGCTCCACCATTCTCCACATAAACATGCCTTCCTGCTATTAATTGTATTGATGGCACACAGGGGATGTGTTTAAATCAATTTCCGTGGGAACACGGAGATTTTGTTCTTATGACTGAGAACTTCGTCCCGTCAGCGGGGGTACTTTGCTCCTAGCAAGCGCCTGTGATGGTTAGGTTTTGAGGCTTTTGAAAATATCATATGTAACAACACACGTAAAAGGCTTAAAAGGAAAGCTCACCAGTTGCCGTAAGTTGGCTTGGTTAAGTGAGGTGAGCGTGCTAAGCAGTATCTCATCTGATGTCATTCCTCTTTAGTCACACGTGGTAAATATCATGAATTTTGTGAAGCAAGGAAGTCTTTGATTTTTATTCCTGAAAGAAAACCGAATTGAAAGGTTTTTGAATAATTATGTTAGTCATACCTACACTTACCTCCTTCAATTAAAAAAAAATTCCTCTGCTATTTAACGCACAATTTANAGCAAGGGAGTCTTTGATTTTTTTTCCTGAAAGAAAACCGAATTGAAAGGTTTCTGAATAATTATGTTAGTCATACCTACACTTACCTCCTTCAATTAAAAAAAAATTCCTCTGCTATTTAACGCACAATTTGATTTACCCAGACATAGATCACATAGTTGATTTTTTAAGGTCGATCATCTTTTTTCAGTCAGAATGAAGTTATTCAACTTTCACAGGGCAAACTGGGCAGTTTACGATGGTCCNAAGTCTTTGATTTTTATTCCTGAAAGAAAACCGAATTGAAAGGTTTTTGAATAATTATGTTAGTCATACCTACACTTACCTCCTTCAATTAAAAAAAAATTCCTCTGCTATTTAACGCACAATTTACCCAGACATAGATCACATAGTTGATTTTTTAAGGTCGATCATCTTTTTTCAGTCAGAATGAAGTTATTCGACTTTCACAGGGCAAACTGGGCAGTTTACGATGGTCCGAGTAGTTGACCAAGAATCGTGAAAAGTTTATTTTTAGTATGGAGTTTGTGGCATTCTCTTGGCAGATAAAATCCGAATATACATTTTAGTTCAAAAACCGAAAATGCGATTTCCACAAAGACCGGCGGGTAAGCTGCCAAGCCGGGTCTGATCTTCCTGCTCTGCACGATGCTTCTTCAGCTCTTGTCCTCGTGTAGGTTTGGGGTGAGGCCTCCTGAAGACCGGAAGTGATCTCTTACAGGCTTTCTCCTCTCTAATGAGGCTTCCATTTTCCATCTTCCCGTCTCTTTATGTCTAGTAAGAGTCTGGATGAAAATTACCCGGCCAGATTAGATGCATCGGACCAGCTCCCTGGGCTGCTGGAAGGGGCTCTGAGATTGGGTAAAATTCTTTCCCACGAGAGGTTTCACTTTGCTCCTGTGCCCTCCTGGATCTGATTTCAGGGCAAGACGTGCTGCTTTATCTCCACTGCCAGTCCGGGAGCCACAAAGCCTTCGCTCGGAAGATTAGACACCGTTCCTTCAGATCAGATGAGCGGCTGCCTGTCGCTCTGTGTCGAGTGACAGCTGCTAGAGCCGGCTGCCCAGACCAGAGGNTTCAGAGTGTGCGCAGAAGAGGTGAGGGCGACCAGGGGAGACCTCTGTCTGTGGATTGTCCTGCTTCCTTCTGGACTTCCGAGTCCAGCCACTGGAGCCTGGCAGCTGGTGCACCTGGTTCAGTTCCAGTTTTCCATGCAGAGTGGATCGAGAGGATCCAAAGAGTTTATCAAAGTCCCCAGCTGCCAGATCTAACCTTGGCCTTCGTGAAGGAGACACATTTGATGGGAGGGCCGGGCCCAGCCCCACGCCTGGATGCGGGCCTCCTCCCCGGTGACGGGGGACCCTGCAAACGGGAGGGGCACTCTAGCCGCTCGCGTCCAGAGCGTCATCTTTTATAGAGTCATGCATGCGACTGCATGTCTGTGCTCATCTTTGACACTGGTGCTTTTCTGTGAGTCAGATGCCGAGGAGAGTTGACAGACTGAGGAATTGCTCCCCGAGTCCTCTTACAAAGTCTAATTTTTTCTGTTTTTCTGGAGAAATATCAGCCCATGCTCTCTCTTCAGCCAGGCTGTCTCACACACACCCCACCACAAAACTACTTGGGATTTTTGTGGTGTTCAAGAATTGTAGGATTGTTCAACAAAGCATCTAAATGACTTNAGAATTCACCAGTCCTAGACTTTTCTGTGTTGGGAGGTTTTTGACTACTGATTCAAATTCGTTACTCATTAATGATCTAAATTTTGCACTAAGGTGTTCATGATCTGAGCCATAGTTAGATCCTGGTCTTGTTTTTGCTGACTATATAGAGCCTCTCCATCTTTGGCTGCAAAGAATGTAATCAGTTGGATTTCAGTATTGACCATGTGGTGATGTCCAAGTGCAGAGTCTTCTCTTAAGTTATTGGAAAAGGATTTTTGCTATGATCAGTGCATTCACTTGCCAAAACCCTGTTAGCCTTTGCCCTACTTCATTTTGTTCTTCAAAACATACTTCATTTTGAACTTCTTATTGTGAAATTCAGGTTTAAATTGAAGAAAGTAGAGAAAACCACTAGACCATTTAGCTATGGCTTAAATCAAATCCCTTATGATTATACAGTGGAAAGGACAAATAGATTCAAGGGACTAGATCTGATAGAGTGCCTAAATGACTGTGGACAGAGGTTAGTAACATTGTATAGGAGGTGGTGATCAAAACAATCCTCAAGAAAAAGAAATACAAAAAGACAAAATGGTTGTCTGAGGAGGCCTTACATATAGCTGAGAAAAGAAGAGAAGCAAAAGGCAAAGGAGAAAAGGAGAGATACATCCATCTGAATGAAGAGTTCCAAAGAATAGCAAGGAGAGATTAAAAAAAAAAAAAAAAAAAGCCTTTCTAAGTGACCAATGCAAAGAAGTAGAGGAAAAGGATAGAATGGGAAAGACCAGAGGTCTCTTCAAGAAACTTAGATATACCAAGGGAATATTTTATGCAAAGATGGGCTCAATAAAGGACAGAAATGGACCTAACAGAAGCAGAAGATATTAAGAAGAGGTGGCAAGAATACACAGAACAACTGTACAAAAAAGATCTTAATAAACCAGGTAGCCAGAATGTTGTGATCACTCACCTAGAGCCAGACATCTTGGAATGCGAAGTCAAGTGGGTCTTAGGAAGCATCACTATGAACAAAGCTAGTGGAGGTGATAGAATTTTAGCTGAGCTATTACAAATCCTTAAAGATGATGCTGTGAAAGTACTGCACTCAATATGCCAGCAAATTTGGAAAACTTAGCAGTGGCCAAAGGACGGGAAAAAGTCCGTTTTCATTCCAATCCCAAGAAAGGCAATGCAAAGAATGTTCAACTACTGCACAAAGCTGTATGCTGTCACCCTGCTTAACTTATATTCAGAGTACATCATATGAAGTGCCAGTCTGGATGAAGCACAAGCTGGAATCAAGGTTGCCGGGAGCAATATCAGTAACCTCAGATATGCAGATGACACTACCCTTATGTCAGAGAGTGAACAGAAGCTAAAGAGCATCTTGATGAATGTGAAAGAGGAGAGTGAAAAAGCTGGCATGAAACTCAACATTCAAAAGATCATAGCATCTTGTCCCATCACTTCATGGCAAATAGACAGGGCAACAATGGAAGCAGTGACAGACTTTTGTTTTGTTGGGCTCCAAAATCACTTCAGATGGTGACTGCAGCCATGAAATTAAAAGACGCTTGCTCCTTGGAAGAAAAGCTATGACAAACCTAGACAGCATAATAAAAAACAGAGACATTACTTTGTTGACCAAGGTCCATTTAGTCATAGCTTTGGTTTTTTGAGTAGTCATGTATGGATGTGAGAGTTGGACCATAAAGAAGGCTGAGTGATGAAGAATTGATACTGTTGAACTGTGGTGTTGGAGAAGACTCTTGAGAGTCCCTTGACTGTAAAGAGATCAAACCAGTCAATCCTAAAGGAAATCAGTCCTGAATATTCATTGAAAGGACTGATGCTGAATCTGAAACTCCAATGTTTTGGCTACCTGATGTGAAGAACTAACTCACTGGAAAAGACTCTGATGCTGGAAAGGACTGAAGGCTGGAGAAGGGGACGACAGAGGATGAGATGGTTGGATGACATCACTGACTCAATAGACATGAGTTTCAGCAAGCTCCAGGAATTGGTGATGGACGTGAAGCCTGCCGTGCTGCAGTCCGTGGGGTTGACAAGAGTTAGACATGACTGAGTGACTGAACTAAGCTGATTAATGGCCTGTCAAAATTTGCTATTTCTTTTCAGTTCAGTTCAGTTCAGTCGCTCAGTCGTGTCCAACTCTTCGCAACCCCATGAATTGCAGCATGCCAGGCCTCCCTGTCCATCACCATCTCCCAGAGTTCACTCAGACTCACATTCATCGAGTCCGTGATGCCATCCAGCCATCTCAACCTCCGTCATCCCCTTCTCCTCCTGCCCCCAATCCTTCCCAGCATCAGAGTCTTTTCCAATGAGTCCTCTTCGCATGAGGTAGCCAAAGTACTGGAGTTTCAGCTTCAGCATCACTCCTTCCAAAGAAATCCCAGGATTGATCTCCTTTAGAATGGACTGGCTGGATCTCCTTGCAGTCCAAGGGACTCTCAGGAGTCTTCTCCAACACCACACTTCAAAAGCATCAATTCTTCAGTGCTCAGCCTTCTTCACAGTCCAACTCTCACATCCATACATGACCACAGGAAAAACCATAGTTGACTAGACGGANATTTGTTCTCTGGGACTGTGTCGCTATATTCTGCTTTGCGGCGTCATCCGATTTTAAGTAGGTGTGAAACACACAAGAAAAGCTCCCATCCCACCAACCTCTGCTGAGTTTACCCCTTTCCCAACCACGTCAGATAGGACCTCGGATGGGGCCCCAAGGCCCAGTGCCTCACCCCGGGCAGCTTAGAGGCAGAGGCTGAAATGGCGCTCCCAGTGGGTCTCGCTGCGTCTCCAGACCCAGGCCACATCTCGGCAACTTTGCCACATTCTGATTCTCTCCTGTTGTTCCCACCTGCTGGAAACGTGTCCAGACACCTTGTTTAAGGGGAACAGCAAGCAAGCAAAACCTGAAAACAGAAAGCTGTCCGTCCTCCACGAGACACTCAGCTGCCCCCTTGGGGTGTTTCAGCCACAGACTTGCCCTTCACGGGGTGCACCCTCCCGGGATGGGCTTCAGGTGGGTGGCGAGTGATGTCAGCACCTCACTGTCACCCTACCTTTGCTTCAAGGCCAGACTAGCGAGGCTAAGAGCTGTTCCTTAAGGGTTTGTCCTCCGAGCAGTGTTCGTTCAGAGTGTGCGCAGAAGAGGTGAGGGCGACCAGGGGAGACCTCTGTCTGTGGATTGTCCTGCTTCCTTCTGGACTTCCGAGTCCAGCCACTGGAGCCTGGCAGCTGGTGCACCTGGTTCAGTTCCAGTTTTCCATGCAGAGTGGATCGAGAGGATCCAAAGAGTTTATCAAAGTCCCCAGCTGCCAGATCTAACCTTGGCCTTCGTGAAGGAGACACATTTGATGGGAGGGCCGGGCCCAGCCCCACGCCTGGATGCGGGCCTCCTCCCCGGTGACGGGGGACCCTGCAAACGGGAGGGGCACTCTAGCCGCTCGCGTCCAGAGCGTCATCTTTTATAGAGTCATGCATGCGACTGCATGTCTGTGCTCATCTTTGACACTGGTGCTTTTCTGTGAGTCAGATGCCGAGGAGAGTTGACAGACTGAGGAATTGCTCCCCGAGTCCTCTTACAAAGTCTAATTTTTTCTGTTTTTCTGGAGAAATATCAGCCCATGCTCTCTCTTCAGCCAGGCTGTCTCACACACACCCCACCACAAAACTACTTGGGATTTTTGTGGTGTTCAAGAATTGTAGGATTGTTCAACAAAGCATCTAAATGACTTAAATATCTAAATGATATTTAACATCTAATATGTTTTTAAAAGCTGCAAACTATTTGGAGACCATCACATCTGAGTGGGTATTGATATTTATTTAATTTTGGCTTAAGGAAAGTTATGACCAATCTGATAGCATATTCAAAAGCAGAGACATTACTTTGCCAACAAAGGTCCGTCTAGTCAAGGCTATGGTTTTTCCAGTAGTCATGTATGGATGTGAGAGTTGGACTGTGAAGAAAGCTGAGCACCAAAGAACTAATGCTTTTGAACTGTGGTGTTGGAGAAGACTCTTGAGAGTCCCTTGGACTGCAAGGAGATCCAACCAGTCCATCCTAAAGGAGATCAGCCCTGGGATTTCTTTGGAAGGAATGATGCTGAAGCTGAAACTCCAATACTTTGGCCACCTCATGCGAAGAGTTGATTCATTGGAAAAGACTCTGACGCTGGGAGGGATTGGGGGCAAGAGGAAAAGGGGTCGACAGAGGATGAGATGGCTGGATGGCATCACCGACTCAATGGACATGAGTTTGAGTGAACTCTGGGAGTTGATGATGGACAGGGAGGCCTGGCGTGCTGTGATTCATGGGGTCGCAGAGAGTCAGACATGACTGAGTGACTGAACTGAACTGAACTGAGATAAATCATCTTTTTTCCACACCCATCAAGCAGCTCAGCCCTGGCTCTTTGTGTAAGTTCAAGTGGGCTCAGCTGTTGTTTACATCAAGGCGTTTAGTCTTGAGACTTGACTGCATCTTGCCTTGTACCCACACAGGATTGCTTTCTTGAGTTTGGAGTGTGTTCCTTCTTCTCCAGTTTGCTTCTTCAGGAGCCTGGTTGCTGTCCTCTCTCCCTAAGTATTTGCAGATGAGTTCCTCCATGCCAGTGCTGTGTTTGTGTCAAGAATAAAGCACTGGAAAGAGAGATGGACTCCTGCGGGTTCCTCTGCTGCACGGGCATGAAGGTTCAGGATGTTATCCACCCATCATCTCCGGGATGTGGGCCCTCTCCCAAGTGAATGGGGAGGGTCTTTATTTTAACACCTGTTGGGAAATGCTCAAGGTGAGAGGAAGACCAGCCTTCCAAGCCCGCCTCCAATGATCCCACACCCGTGAATGAGAGGAAGGCACCAGCTTTACGTTCCCTGAGTGAAGGTGAAGAGGAGGAACTGGAGACACGCATGCCGGTCTCCGCAGGAGCCCTGATGATGGAGGTGGGCGTGGGGCAGGGCAGCCGGTGGACCTTTCCCTCTGGTCATCAAAGAGCAGACGCTGCCGCTCAGCACGCCTGCTGTGGCTTCTCGTCCTGCCTCAGCTTAGGAAACCCTGTTAACCCCTCACAGCCAAAGCCCAGCGCTCCTGCCGTGTTCCCTGTGCCCAAAGGGTTTCTTTCTTCTCC
Source organism: Raphicerus campestris (assembly GCA_006410735.1). NCBI lineage: Eukaryota > Metazoa > Chordata > Mammalia > Artiodactyla > Bovidae > Raphicerus > Raphicerus campestris. The sequence goes on from SJYW01012813.1 coordinate 95,401, forward strand.
TCCACTCAGTCCTGCCAGCAGATCCCCTCCCTCCACATCCCGCACCCAGGACACAAACTGGTGGCCTGCTTCCTAAGGCTCAGTCACTTTCTCTCGCCTTTTCTTCCTTCCTGCCATGGAGATTCTTAGCAGACCGTGGTGCCTCTCTCCATGTACTTAGACCTTTTAATTTTTTTCTGCAACGTTTGCCATTTGCGGCGTGGCCCGTGCGTCTGTCGTGTTACGCTGATGCTTAAACGTTGCGTCTCTGATGCTGCTGCCAGTGGCATTTTGTCATTTCAGTTTCATAACTTCCATCGCTAATTCCCTAAGGTCTTCATTCTTTCCTCTACCAGCTTCTGTCTGACCTTGACGTTCAGGCCACCTCTTTTCACACTATAGCGAGTGTGTCCCACTGCCTGGGACAGGGTGTCTGTGTCAGAACACGAACGGCCCCGGGAGAGAGACCCCGCAGGTCTCCAGAAGGTGCGGTGCTCCAGGCTCCCAGGGGAAGCCAAGTGTCTCCTTCTCCTTCCCTGGCAAGCCCCAGGAAGCCTCTGTATGAAAGGGCATGAATTTGAGTTATTGACAGTCTTAATGTTTATGATCACTGATCTGACTCAAATGTGACTTGACTTAACCTTCATTTTAATAAATTTTCTTATTTAAAAGAATTGTCACTCTGCACTTTTCCTCAGACTCTCTCACGTCTTCACAATGTGTGGTTCATGTCTTTTTATCAAGTAATAATTCTCAGAAATAAATATTGTAGGAGCATCAGCTCTGGACTATCCGGACACCCCCTATATCTGTGTCCCCCACCTGAGGAAGTGATGTCAGTTAACAGAAGCAGACACATTCAAAGAAGCAAACCTTCACTAAGACAGCAGCCCAGTGAGGGCAGCTAGCTGCCAACTGCCAACGATGGCACGGTGGAGTGGGAGGCAGGCCCCCAGGGAAGGAATGTGGGGAATCGGGGGTCTGGAAATCGAGGGCCGGCACCTGGGTTCATTCGTGCGCACCAAAGGAAACAATGCTAACACAAAGAAGAGCAGAGGAAAGGAAATTGCAGGCATGTGAGCAAAAATCAGTAAAATTAAAAACAAACAAACCAGAAACTCAGTAAAGGAAATCAATTAAACCAAAGGCTGGTTTCTTGAGAAGATCATTAAAATTGATAAATCTCTGGCAACACTGATGAGAAAAAGAGAAAAGGTACAAGTCTGTAACATTGTGAATGACAGAAAGGGCATCACGACTGACCCAACAAACAATAACGAGATATGCTGGGACGCTCTGAATGACTCTGCAGCAATGAATCTGATGACTTAGATTAAGTGACCGTATTTACTGAAAGATACCAAATAGTAAAGCTCACTTGAGAAGAAATTCACAACCTGAATAGCCCTACATCTTTTAAAGAAGTTGAATTTGTATTTAAAAGTTTTTCCACAAAGAAAACTCCAAGTTCATATGAATTTGCTGATGAACTTTTAAAAATATTAAAAAAGGAAAAAATGTCTGTTCTACACCAGCTCATCTAGCGTAAAGTCAGCATCACTTCAACACCAAAAGCAGACAAAAGTACTAGAAATTAAAAAAACAAAAAAAAACTATACTTTTCCATCGTTCAAGACATCGAATGAAAATTATTTTAATAAAATTTTATAAAATCAAGTCAAAATATACAAATGTTAAAAGATCATGACTCAATAGGGATGCAAGTTTGTTTTTTAATTTGAAAAATACTCTGTGTAATTAATAAACATTTTAAAATATAGAATTATTTCAACAGATGCAGAAAGAGTTTGAAAAAGCTCAACATATTTTCACTTTACAACTTTCAGCAAAATAGAAATAGAAAAAAAGTCCTCAACCTAATAACAGAAATTTAAAGAATGTATAGCTAACTTTATGTTTAACAGCAAAAAAGTGAACATTTTCTACATAAGATCAGGAAGGAGCAGGGATTCCGTTCTCATGTTGTAACTGGAAGTAGAGTATAAATGCAGCCAAGTATTAGCGCTAGTCGCTCAGTGGTGCCTGGCTGCTTGTGACCTCATGGACTGCAGCCCACCAGGCCCCTCTGTCCATGAGATTTTCCAGGCAAGGATACTGGGTTGCCATTTCCTTCTTCAGACAAGTACAGTTGCTCACCCTCAAAATCCATTAAAGAGGCAAGGTTGGTGGAAAGGAAAGTTTGCTCTGTTAGGAATGCTGGCAACAAATTGGGGGATGCAGACAGACTCTTGTCCAAAGGCTAACTCATCCCCCACCCCACCCAACTGACAATCAGAGGGCAAGAGTTTCTGTATGTGAAAGGAGCGGGCTGACGCAGAGACGGCAGTCAGCTCTAACAGTCATCCTGAAAACGGTCATCAGAGGCCTAATCAGCGTCATTTTGATTGTTTTAAGTACAGTTAATCTTCAGTTCCAGGGTTGGGTTTTTCCCATTTTTGGGGGGCCACTTCTCAGCACTGAGGCACCTTATGTCGTGGTTACAGCCTGGGTATCATGTAGTTAACTTCTTCCACCTGGCGGGGATTTCAGCATCTATAAGACAACTCACAGGATGTGCACCAGAATATAACCTGTAGCCCTTGAAGAGGAAATAAAGGTCCTGACTTTGCTTCATGACTAAACTACGGCTATGAATCCCCTCTGACCGTTTTCCTTTATTTCTGCATTTGCTCACTCCTCTGATTAAACTTTGGTTAAAGTTTTTCCACAGACAAAAGGCACGCGGAGCACACGGAGCGGGGAAGGCCCATAGGATCCTGTCTCAGCATCTTGTGTTCCACATTATTACAGAGATCTTCACAGTGAAATAGGATGAAAAGCAAATAAAGGCATGTGTACTGAGGAGGGGGAGGGATCGAGGAAGCAAAACTCTTTTTACTTAAATATAGCATAGTATGCAGACAGTTCTGAGAAATGGACAGAAAGAGATTAGGATGAATAAGTGGGTTTAGCGAGACTGTAGACTTAAGGGGAGCCACAAGGAACATCAGCAATTGAAAAAATAAATTTGCAGTGTGTACTAAAGAGATGAGTTTGAGAAAAGTCGTGTTATTGTGTATACACACAAGATTACTAGCAAGAAGTACAGACCAAAATAAGTGGAGAGGCGTATACACCATGCTCATGGGTCAGAAGACTCAAGACTCAAGATTGCTAAGACATCATTTCCTCTCAAATTCATCATTTCATTAGCACAAATCCAGTCAAAATCCCAGCAGGCTTTCTTGTAGAAATTGACAAGTTGATTCTAAATTTATAAAGACATGTGAAAGACCTAGAATAGTCAAAGCAATTTTAGAAAAGAACAAAGCTGAATATCTTGTGCTACCTGAAATCAAGATGTATAAATCTGTAGTCAAGATAGTGTTGAATCTGCATACAGGTAAATTACGAGTGAATGGGACATGATAGAGTCCAGAAGCAGACCTGCACATGTATGATGAGCTGATTTCAACACAGCACAAGAGCATTTCAGAAGGAAGGGGTTACCTTCTCAACAAATGGTGCAAGGCGATAAACCTCCATTCACCTCATGCCACAGTGCAAAGGCGTCTGGACTTGTAGTCTGCAAAACTGAAATCTAGGAAACCCGTGAACAAGGACCATGATCACAGAGGTCTCACACGTCCTGATTAATAGTCACGTGTAGAGCAAGAAAGAATTTGTGTGGCTCGTGTCTTGGTTGTCCACGTGTGAACTGGAAAAGAATTTCCAGACACAGACACAGGGTATCTCAGAAAGGAGTGAGTTTAAGAAGACTAAGAGCAGAGATAATGTAGGCTCTGCGAGCACATTGGGCTGAGTCCTGACCGACCAGGCAGAGTGAAGAGTCAGAGCCGGGGGCCGGCCCAGGCGAGAGCAGCCGCTTCTGGGCAAGCAGCCTCTCACTGTAGCCTCGCTCAGCTGGCTCCGCGTGGAGCATCTCCTTGCCAGTGCAGGGAGTGCAAAAGACTAGGGTTTGATTCCTGAGTCAGGAGGATCCCCTGAAGGAGGAAACGGCAGCCCACTCCAGTATTCTTGCCAGGAAAATTGCATGGACACAGGAGCCCGGGGCTCGCAAAGTGTCAGCCATGGCTGAGTGACCGAGCACGCAGGCACACACATTTATAGCTTCAAGACGAAGAAACTTCCTACTGAAAGGGTGGCACTGGGTGATTAGGTTAGGGCTCTCCAGGGTGAGTATTGGGGCGGGCGTTCTTGCCTAATACGGGGTCAAGGAGCTGGCTGGGAAGGATCAGAGGGCGGCTCCTGGCAGCTGTTGCGATGGTGCCGGGCGGTGCCGGAGGCGGCCTCAGCTCTGGGCTCCGCACCTGCGGCCTTGTGATGGGACTCCACAGCGTGTGGCTTCAGAGGCTTGTGTAAACTTCAGGGGAAAGAAATCACGTAAGGGAATTCTTGAAAAGTGAAAGTGAAAGCCGTTCAGTCGTGTCCGACTCTTTGCAACCCATGGAATGTACGAAGTGAAGTGAGGTGAAGTCGCTCAGTCGTNAAAAAGGCAAGATATAAAATATATATTTACCAGATTAGTGCCTTATTTAAACATTAAAAGCAACAGAACACATGAAATAAAAGAATGTGATGCAATAAAATTTTATCAGCGACTATATTTAAGCGATAGCATTTTTGTGAGCTAGTTCTTTTCTTTCCTGAAAATTCTATAATGTTATTAGGCATTATGTGGGATATCTATATTTAAAAGAAATTAATAATTTCTATACATTATCTATCAATTACATAATGCTGGCTAGTTATAATTTTAGAATTATTTTAAAAACAAACAGATGGCAAATAATGATGATGTTAAGTTATATTCCTAAGGTAGTAAAGAGGTGAGTGTTCTTGGAATAAGGAAAAACTTCCTTGAACATTTCCATTTCTTTTATTATAATGCTGGGCCTTGTTTCTACTCATTTTACGAATTTTATGTCTGAGTGATATACTCAAAACCGTAAGCGGTCGTTTGTCTTCAAGTCCACCTGTATGTAGGTACGTGTATCCATGTATGCGTGTGCGTGTGTGTGCTAAGTCGCTTCAGTCCTGTCCGACTGTGTGCAACCCAGTGGACTGTGGCCCCCAGGCTCCTCTGTCCATGGGGTTCTCCAGGCAGCCGTACTGGAGCGGGCCACTGTGGCCTCCTCGGGGGCTCGTCCCAACCCGGGGACAGAGCCCTCATCTCTCGGGCCTCCCATACTGGCAGGCAGGCTCTTCACCGCCAGCGCCGGGAAACCCACCTGCAGATGCTTGCTGGGCGTTGGTGGCTTCGCTTCTAAGCATCTCCTGCTGTGCTTGCGCCATTACCAAAGGCAGCACCGAGTCTTCCTTCTTTGAAATTTCCCGTTTGGCCTGTGCACCTGTTTCCTTTTACAGGTAATTACTGAGATCAGCCTAGGGTCTGATGCTGACGGTGCCCCCCCAGCAGGGCGGTCAGCAAGCTGGTGCAGTCTTCCAGGTGAGGAACTGCCCATGGCAGCACCCTCTGGATGCCAGGGACCTGGGTCCACCCTGCAGGTCGGGCCCTGTGGTGGCAGCTGACCCAGAAAGGCCAGCGTCGCCGGCACGGGCCTGCTCTTCTGTTTCCAGGGGCCTCTGCGAGGCCGCAGCACTCCCGGCAGTGACGGCTGCGGGTGGACAGGCCATCCCTGAGTTGGCATCGCTGGTCTCTGAGGCCCACGGTCCTGAGCTCCTGCTGGGGACTCGCCCAGGGAGCACCATGGCACTCCCATTGGCCTCATTCCGATGGCAGGCCTCTCTCTGGCCAGTGTCCCCCAAACCTCCGATTTCTAAACCCACTACCAGCAACAGCTGCAGCCAAGTCTGCAGAGCTTAGACGAGAATTCTTCCCATGTGCTTCCTCACTGTGCTTTGTTCCGATGCAGCCCTTCCTACGTGGCGAGTCTACCCCTAGACCAAGCTCACTTGAATTAAGTGAGGGTCACTGGTGCCCTGGGCTGTTTGGTGACCAGAGTCTGGCAGCCTAGAGGGAACCCCCGCCTTGCCAGCAGCGCAGGCTCCACCCGAGCTGGGATCCTGGCCGGTGAAACTGGCCCTGGTCACCTCCTGGCCGACTGACACCGCAGCTCAGAGTCCAGGGTGCTGGGTCACCGTTTCCATAGCCTCATCCACGTCCTGCAGGTGTCTGGCATGGTGTTTGTGGGGGCATCTCAGGGCTGCAGGTGTGGAAGAGAAACTCTCCCCACCTCTCCTGTCACTGGGGGCCTGATATCTTGCTCAATTAGCCCCCTATTGCAAATCTTCATTGCAAGGACTGATGCTGAAGCTGAAGCTCCAATAATTTGGCCACCTGATGAGAAGAACCAGCTCATTAGAAAAGACCCTGATGCTGGGAAAGAGTGAAGGTGGGAGGAGAAGGGGACGACAGAGGATGAGACGGTTGGATGGCATCACCCACTCAATGGACATGCGTTTGAGCAAGCTCCGGGAGTTGGTGAAGGACAGGGAAGCCTGGCGTGCTGCCATCCATGGGGGCACGAAGGTCAGACACGACTGAGCGACTGAACAGCAGCAGCCTCCCCAAACAGTCACGCAGCTGAGGGAGCTTGCATGGCCCTCCAGAATGAGAAGGACCGGACAGTGGTGATGAGTCAGCCTCAGGCTGGTACTTTGGGTGCTGGTCTGGGCAGCATGTTTGGGAGGGGGAGGAGCCAGGGGACTCTAGGAGCAGTTTTGACCCCTGTCCCCCCACTGGTCATGGAAACTGGGGTCAGCAAAGCATGCATCCTGGACCTTCTTGGGCACCATTGCCAGGCCCCTGGGGGCTCCTTCAGGCCCTGAAGCGGTAGGTATGAGGCTGAGCACCCAGGACGTTCAGACAGCAGCAGTGAGTGTGGCGCCCTGGGACATCGCCAGGGCAGGGCCCCCGGGGCTGAGTCCTGCTGTGGGCTGCCTCCCACCTGCTCCTGGAGCCCCGTCCTCACTGCCGGACAGGATGGAATCCATCCATCTGGGAGGAAGCGGATTCATTCCAGGAGTGAGGCCCGGGTGTGCTGAGTGAGGAGGGAGAGAAAATGAGGCAAGGAGAACAGCTCTAAGTTCACGGCCAGCAAACGGCAAGAGACGAGCCCCGGTCCAGAGGCAGTCTTCATGTCCAGCGCTCAGCCTCGTTTCAGCAGGGAAAGCCCTCCTCTAGTTTCCTGGAGCTGGACAGGGTCCAGCTTGTTACGGCAAGCAGAGTCTAGACAATGGGGTTCCGCCAAGACAGAGAGTTGTTTGCCTCCTGCAGCATCCGCCTGCCCTTTCTGCACATGTCCTGGTCACGGCGTGCCCGTGGCCTCCTCCCTGCAGCCCCACATCGCCAGCTGCGCTTCCGACCATCCTGGGAGTGTGTACTGGGGGCATGTTCACAGGCCAGGGCTATGAGCTCCCTCAAACTACTGGAGGACTGGGAAGGTGAAGAGGGCTCCCTCTTCACGAGAGAGTCCTGCCTTCCTGCCTCCCTGGAGGTCAGCAGGCATGGATGCCAAGGCTTTGCATAATATAATAATATGATAACTGGGTTGCTCAGTTGTGTCTGACTCTTGGCAGCCCCATGAACTGTAGCCCTCCAGGCTCCTCTGTCCGTAGGATTTCCCAGTCAAGAATGTTGGAGTGGGTTGCCATTTCCTTCTCCAGGGGAGCTTCCTGACCCCGATATCAAACCCAGGTCTTCTGCACTGCACACGGATTCTTTACCATCTGAGCCACCAAGGATGTGGAGGCTTTGATCTTCTGCGATCTGCCTATAGAGGCAGGAGAGGTGGAAGGCTGGTCACTTTCCCCGAAGGGTGTCTTGCACTGAGGGTGGATTTTCAGGGATGGCATCTTGGATGTTTCTAACCCTCTCTCTCTCTCTCCCCTTGACGAGGGCATCCCTCTGAACTAGATGATAACAGAGATCACCCTGCGGATCCACCAGTGATAGAGAGGACGGATGCCACCCTGTCCTGACACCTGACCTGGGCCAGCCAGGCTCCTCTTCACTGCGTAAGTGTCTTGAAAGTACATCCTCTTGAAACAGATCCTGTGTTCTCCATGTAAGATCGGGTGTGTTGCTGCATTGCTTATCTCATCACTCAGAGGAAAGGGGGACCACAGAGTGATTGGAGGGCCGGGCTCAGGCTTCAGAAAGAAGGCCCTGCTGTCAGTGCTCCCTAAACCTCAGGAGTACACTGCGGCTGTAACTTCCAGGCAACCACGCCTCCAGACAGGGCTTTCCCGGTGGCTCAGAGAAAAAAGAAGCCCCTTGCCAATGAGGAAGATGCAGGAGACTCGGATTCAGCCCTTGAGTCAGGAAGATCCTCCGGGGGGGAAATGGCAACCCGCTCCAGTCTTCTTGCCCGGAGAACCCCACGGAGCCTGGAGGGCTGCAGTTCATGGAGTCGCAGGGTCGGACACGACTGAGCATCCCTCCGGACAAGTTCAACCCCTTCCTCAACGCTTTCCTTCAGGTGAGTGAGAAATTCGCTGAGCCAAGTGGACCCCAAACAGCAGAACCCAGACGGGCCTGCCTGCGTCTGCAGGTGGCAAAGGTCAGAAGTATGCATCCATTAAGGGAGACTGTCATTCGTGAGAAGCCAAAGGGGCTCAGACACAAGCATGTTTATGCTCCGGGAGAGGGGTCACCCCACCCCCCTTGCTGACACACAGCAGGCTTGGCCACCCCAGCCAGTGCTGGGGCCACAGTGAGACCACCAGCCACCCCCGCCTGCCTGGCCTGTCTGTGCTGGCAGAGGGGCCTCGCTGCAGAAATCTCTCCCTTCGACATAAACAAACATTACGGGCAAATTGAAATCTTATTGCAACTGGTAGACAATAGGATTTTAAAAGGTCTGAGAATAGGATTAACATATTGTTATAACGTTCCACTCTGATTTACACAATTTTGAGTTCTTATGAGGATTCCTCCTGAACTATCTATTTTATATGTAGTACAAGCCCCAACTGAGATTTTTTTTAAAAAACAACAGCAACTTGACATTACTCAAAGAGTCCTTTCTTATTAACCAACAAGAACAATTAGGAATTATTTCAGGTAACTTTAATCTCTGTGCTTGGATACACATATGGCATTTTCCTGTGTCAACAAGTACAGGCTGATGTTTTGAGCAGATTTCCATATGCTAATTTACCTATTTCTCTTTCTGAAAGACTATAGCTTCCTGACGGTTAATTCCGACTGACAGGGAATGGTTTTGCTTTTCATTCTCTGCAAAATAGTGTATTGTTGCAAAGTGATTTATAATAAACAGTATCTAGGCGAGAAGCGCATGCTGATTGTTTTTGGCAACCAAAAATGCATTATTAATGAGATGACAACACTGGCAGCATCTTAGAGGCAAGCTGGTTTGCAGAGTTTACTTTTCTTTCAGAACCAAGAGCCTCACTTTCTATTTGGAGCTTCTCGAGGTGGACGATCCTGGCAGAGAAGAATGTGGAATCGCGTCCGTGCTGTGCACAGTTCAGATTGCCCACAGTGAATATGGAAGGATTGGTTTTCCCTGAGATAACGGCTAATGCTGTATTTTGTTATTTTTCAGCTTCACTTGGTTCATTTAACCTCGGTTATCATCAAATCTATACCTAATATTAGGCATTTAAAAAAAGAAATGTCTATTTCTAGAACCATAAGTGGAAGGAACAATCAGTACTTAATGCATGGATTCCATCCATAGTTCCAAATTACAGCAAATGGAAGAGTTTTAAAAAAAAATCTGAAATGAAACTCCACCCTGAATCAATGTGTGTGACAGGCTCGAGGCGGGTGGGAGCCGAGATCCAGTCCTGCGTCCCAACACGACGCATAGCTGCACAACGCGAACGCAGCTGTTCAAGGCTCCAGATACGACTGGATTTGGTAGCAAACTAGTCTACGTTTCAGGCTCACTAATTCAACGAAGCATACTTCACTTCATCTTTTCACTCCAACTTTCTTACTTACCTTATTGAAACATCAGCGTGTCCAGTGGAGTCACGAGGCTTCTTTGAAAGGACTGGCCTCTATTGTCATCGGCTCCTGTATTAATTGTGGTCTGAACTTTATTGAATTTACCCAAGTGCTTTGCTGGATCGTCTCCAAACACTAACAGGCAAATGAAATTAAATAAAAAGGGCCAGCTCTATTTAGGAGCGTCGTGTAAGTGCTTTGGAGACTGGGCATAATTAAAGAGGCTGTGAACTAAGATGCCAAGTGCAAAGGCCACTCTCACCTGAGCCCGCCCGGCGTACGGGGGGACTCGAGCAGAATTCATCCAGGAGTGGGACATCAGCAGCCAGAACACAAGGCTCTTTGACGGAAGGTGGGCTTCCAAGCAAGGCTGAGCAGACGTCTGGAGAATTCTGAGTGTGCCTGTCAGGGCTGTGGAGCGAGACTCACTCATCCCCTCACAAGGAAGCCTTCCAGCGGGACGCAGGGAGCCCGGCACTCGGGCCACGTGTGGACACTTGTCCAGTGGCTTCACCCGCAGTGCCTGGTCCAGCCTGACGTCAGTTTTGCCGAGAGACTGCGGCCGAAACCCTATAGTGTGCCCGAATTTCAAGTTGCCACCCCCCGCTGAGAGCCGCCGGAGGCAGAGGAGTCAGCNTCTCATCCCCTCACAAGGAAGCCTTCCAGCGGGACGCAGGGAGCCCGGCACTCGGCCACGTGTGGACACTTGTCCAGTGGCTTCACCTCAGTGCCTGGTCCAGCCTGACATCAGTTTTGCCGAGAGACTGCGGCCGGAACCCTATAGTGTGCCCGAATTTCAAGTTGCCACCCCCCGCCGAGAGCCGCCGGAGGCAGAGGAGTCAGCCTGACCCACCCGTCCCAGCTCCTACCCAACATCTAGAACATCATCAGTGCTCAGATGGCCAGAGGACGGGTGAAGGAGGAAATAAATAGCCAGGGAGCTGCAAGAAGAGAAGCATTTTTACGAAACAGAAAATACTTTGGTGATTAAAAATNTCAGCAGCAGAGGAAGAGAGGTGGGTCCCGGAAATGGCTCCAGGAACCAGGGGTCAGGTCTGCCGTCATCCGTCACCAGAGTCCTGCCCAGTTCAGGAGGGGTCAGCATGGAGAGGACCACCCCACACGGTGCATCATGAACCTCGTCCTCTCCAGCAGGTTCTGTTCCGAGCAGCGGAGGGCAGAGTCTTGCGGGTCGAGCACCACGCCTTCACAAGAGGAGAGCNAGGACCACCCCACACGGTGCATCATGAACCTCGTCCTCTCCAGCAGGTTCTGTTCCGAGCAGCGGAGGGCAGAGTCTTGCGGGTCGAGCACCACGCCTTCACAAGAGGAGAGCAGGTGACTGAAGGGGTCCCTTTTCACTCTCTCACCAACAGGGCAGAGGGTCCTGGGAACGTGTGTGGAGCTTCCTGGACAACACTTCTCAGGTGTGAGGATGCTCAGCTTGCTCACCGTGCCTCCCTCCCAAACACTTCTTCCCAGGCTCCCTGGGGGAACCCCCCTCCTTTCCCCTGGGTTCTGGGGCCAGAGTAGAGGTGGTGGTTTAGTTGCTAAGTCATGTTTGACTCTTGCAACCCCATGGACTGCAGCCCACCAGGCTCCTCTGTCCATGGGATTCTCCAGGCAGGAATACTGGAGAGGGTTGCCATTTTCCTCTCCAGGGGATCTTCCCCACCGGGGAACTGAACCCAGGTCTCCTGCATTGCAGGCAGATTCTTTACCAACTGAGCTACAAGCGGGCGCGGGTAGCCCAAGAGAAAGCCATGGTCCGTCCCCAGCCCCATCACACCCCTGGAGAACCTCAGGGAGGCTGCAATATCAGCCAGATGGCATCAGAGGTCCCACTGGAAGGAAGCTGGTGAGCAGGACTCCAATGTGGTATCACATAGACCCGTCTGCACAAAGCTTCCTCGGACCTTGCCTGCGAAGCTGCCCTGCTCACCAGGAGCAACGAGAGGACACGGACACAGGCCGACTCCGACCAGCAGCCTGGGAGACGAGGCGCTCCCTGCGCTCCTCGGGAGTAAGTGGCTAAGCGCGCCCCGGCCCACGGAGTGACTGCCCGTTTCAGCCAGCCACACAATGGTGGGCACCCGACACTGGGTTCAGGGGCAGCTCTTTACCCCTAATTCCACTTCAAAGTGGTGAGCCCTAAAACTGAGGTTTGCATAAAGGGTGTGTGTTGTGCTTGATCAAACGTTAAGTCTGAGCTTTAATCTCTTTTTAAAGAGGAGAACTCCAATTGTGCCATGCTATAGATTATGGGATCCGTGGTCCAAGTGAAACTTGCTGATTAATCAGAACAAATTACGAAGATGATGAGAGTAGAATTTCATTTTATAAAAACTGGACAAAGAGGAAAAGAGGCTTGGGTTCTATGGAAATTTTTTCCAAATATTTGCATCCCTTATGGAATACAAATTAATAAAAAAGTGAATTTTATGCATTGTTTAATTTATGCATCAGATGACCAACTTGGCTTTCGGGAAGTGTCAGGGCATGTCATTGGAAGCATGAAGACAAAAAGTTAGGATTTCTGGTTTCCAGGGCTGTGTTCTCTCTCATGTGGCAACCTTTAAGTATACACACTTCTTTCTGCTTGTCTTTATTTTCAATGTCATCATGATTATTTTTTGCCTGTCTATGTGATTGTTTAGTTTTATTTTTAATGTGAATACTATTACTATTATCATTTTGCTTGCTTTGTGGTGCTCCTCTGAATACCTTTTTTTCCTACTTACAACATGAGTTAGAGTTCCAAGGTCTGGGCTGTTCTTGTGGAATTATTATCATCAGGAGTACTGCCGGACTTGGGCTTCCCCAGAGGCTCAGCTGGTAAAGAATCTGCCTGCAATGCTGGAGACCTGGGTTCGATCCCTGAGCTGGGAAGATCCCCTGGAGAAGGGCAAGGCTATTCACTCCAGCATCGGGCTTGGAGAATTCCATGGGCTGTATAGTCCACAGGGTCGCAAAGAGTTGGGCAAGACTGAGCGACTTTTCCTGTATGAAAGAAGTTTGGAATTGTACAGATGCTATGAAAAAGTATCCTGGATGATGTATTTTTTAAACAGAAGGCTTGAAGACAGATTTTGCCCTAGGGCACCTGGAAGCTGTGAATTGTTCTGGAGGTGTCTGGGTGATGTAGCAGCCACGTGCCTCTGGCTCCAGAACGGCCATTCAAGGCTCCCAGTGACCTCATGCATCCTCCACGGAGACCTCCTGCCTGAGCTGGTGAGTGCTCCCAGACCTGCCGGTGGCCCTCACAGCATCAATTCAGGGGGTTTCTAGTATTCTAGTCCTGGGTGAGGGGGGCAGAAAAGACTTTATCAGGGTTCTGTGGGAGA
>SJYW01012818.1:13362-48109 GCA_006410735.1 Raphicerus campestris
ATTATGATGCTTTTAGCTGTTCAACCATTTACATTTTATACAGTTAAGTCCAGGAAACATTTTTCTTATGAAAATATCTTTGAGTTTTTCACTGTTTTAAGCATGTAAAGTCTTCCTTCATTCTAATTTTTAATAAACATTCATTTTGGATAGTGTGTCTTGAATTTTCTGTTAAGTAATATTTTCAACTGATGCTGTCTTTTGCCCGCTTTCTAAAAAAAATTACTTGATTTTTTATTGAAGGATAATTGCTTTACAGAATTTTGCTGTTTTCTGTCAAACCTCAACATGAATCAGACATAGGTATGCATATAACCTCTCCATTTTGAACCTCTCTCCCATCACCCTCCGCATCCCATCTCTCTCTGGGTTGGTACAGACCCCTGTTTGAGTTTCCTGAGCCATAAAGCAGATTCCCATTGGCTATCTATTTTACATATGGTAATATAAGTTTCCATATTACTCTTTCCATACATTGCACCCTCTCCTCCCCTCTCCCCATGTCCATAAGTCTATTCTCTAGGTCTGTTTCTTCAGTGTTGCCCTGTAAGTAAATTCTTCAGTACCATTTTTCTAGATTCCGTATATATAGAATATGGTATGGTATTTATCTTTTTCTTTCTGACTCACTTCACTCTGTATAATAGATGCTAGCTTCATCCACCACATTAGAACTGACTCAAATTTGTTCCTTTTTATGGCTGAGTAATATTTCATTGTTTATATGTACCACAACTTCTTATCCATTCATCTGTTGATGGACATCTAGGTTGCTTCCCATCTTCTAGCTATTGTAAATAGTGCTGCAGTGAACAATGGGATACATTTGTCTTTTTCAATTTGGTTTCTTCAGCGTATATGCCTAGGAGAGGGATTGCGGGTCATATGGTGGTTTTATTCTTAGTTTTTTAGGGAATCTCCATACCATCTTCCATAGTGGCTGTATCAATTTACATTCCCACCAACACTGCAAGAGTGTTCCCTTTTCTCCACACCCTTTCCAGCATTTATTGTTGGTAGACATTTTGATGAGGGCCATTCTGACTGGTGTGAGGTAATAACTCATTGTAGTTTTGATTTGTGTTTCTGTAATAATGAGTGATCTTGAGCATTATTTCATGTGTTTGTTAGCCATCTGTATGTCTTCTTTGGAGAAATGTCTGTTTAGGTCTTTTCCCCACTTTTTAGTTGGGTTGTTTTTCTGGCATTGAGTTGTATGAGCTGCTTGTATGTTTTGGAAATTAATCCTTTGTCAGTTGTTTCACTTGCTATTATTTTCTCCGATTCTGAGGGCTGTCTTTTCAACTTGCTTACAGTTTCCTTTGCTGTGCAAAAGCTTTTAAGTTTAATCAGGCCCCACTTGTTTACTTTATTTTGCCCACTTTTGATTGATGTCTTTATCAACCCTTTTAATTTTAACCATGTATAATTACATTTCAGGTTGTCTTTTATAAGCAGCACATAATCATATTTTGCTTTTAGCCTAGTCTGAGCAAGACTTTAATACAGAGTGTAAAACATTTACAATTAGCATAAGAATTGATGCATTTCCTCCTATTTCTCGAATCTTTTTCATATTCTCTTTTTGGTTCATTTGCTATATTTTCTACATTTTCTTCTCACTTGCACTGTTTTCTTTTCTTTGGTGATAATTTGAAAGGTGGTTCTTAATTCTAGTAGTGATTATCTTTAAGTTCATTAGATGTAACCCTTAATCTATGCTTCTTTGGTTGTCAAAATGAAGAGCAAATGAGTAATTTTTTAAATCATCCATTTAACAATTAACAGGTTTTATTTTTATTTGTTTTGTTTTGCTTTTACATCCACAAATTCCCATCTTTACTAATGTAATCTAGGGTCATAAAACTTCTCCATCCATGGGACTTTCAAGGCAAGAATACTGGAGTGGGTTGCCATTTCCTTCTTCAGGGTATCTTCCCAAACCAGGGATCAATCCCAGGTCTCCTGCATGGCAGGCAGACTCCTTACCCTCTGAGCCACCAGGGAAGTCAATTTATTATATAAATGTTATTTTTTAAGATTTGGCTTTGGATTTTGCATTCAATTTAGTAAGCATATTTCCAACAATTATTTTCATTAAAGTAAATATTTAATTGAATTAAATATTTTCTACTTTGCTGCCAACCTTATTATGGTGTGGTACAATGTTTTCCACTATAGCTTGCAAATAAGAATTACCTAGAGTTTGTTTTTTTTAATAAATGCACATTCCCTGACTGTACTTCCCATATAGATATTCTAATTGTATGCATCTAGCACAGCCTTTGCATGACCCTTCTCTGGCTTCAGCCTTATTGTACTCTGACAGTTGTAGCCTGAATTGCTGCAGCGGAAGTTGTGGGAGAAAGGGTGGGGGAGGAGGAAAAGGGAGGACTTTAAGAAAGTGTTTCCTGGGAGGAGGAAGAATTCCTAGTTTTCCAATAAGTCCAGATGATGCTGAAAGCTTCCCTTTACAGTTGCCCCCACCACCCTTATCTCTAATCCCCAGTTAAGAACTGAAGGTTGAGAAAAAGTTTTGAGAAATGAAACAGGAGGGCAGGGGGCAGGGCACAACCTTTAAAAGAATGACAGAACCTGAGGACATGACATAAACGGATTAAAACCAACTAGGTTCAAGATGGTGAATAAGTTGACTTCCAGTCGACCTTGAGCCTCAGTATAAGCTTGTTGTAACACATTAGCATGGTCAATGACATACCCACAGGCACCTTGACAGTTCCAAGGCCCACCAGAAAGACAAAAAGTGAGCAGTGGCCCAGTTCCTAGAAATCCCCACCCTTCCCCAAAATAGCTGGAATACTCCTGCTCATTCAGTTCAGTTCAGTGACTCTTTGCAACCCCATGGACTGCAGCACACCAGCCTTCCTTGTCTATCACATTAGCCTATGAAATTCAGTTCAGTTCAGTCACTCAGTTGTGTCCAACTCTTTGTGACCCCATGGACTGCAGCACACGAGGCCTTCCTGTCCATCACCAACTCCTGGAGCTTACTCAAACTCATGTCCATCGAGTTGGTGACACCATCCAACCATCTCATTCTCTGTTGTCCCCCTCTCCTCCCACCTTCAATCTTTCCCAGCATCAGGGTCTTTTCAAATGAGTCAGTTCTTTGCATCAGGTGGCCAAAGTATTGGAGCTTCAGCTTCAGCATCAGTCCTTCCAATGAATATTCAGGACTGATTTCCTTAGGATGAACTGGTTGGATCTCCTTCTGTCCAAGGGACTCTCACAGTCTTCTCCAACACTACAGTTCAAGAGCATCAATTCTTTGGCACTCAGCTGTCTTTATAGTCCAACTCTCACATCCATAGATGACTACTAGAAAAACTATATCTTTGACTTTGACTAGAGGGACCTTTGTTGGCAAAGTAATCTCTCTGCTTTTTAATATGCTATCTAGTTTGGTCATAGCTTTTCTTCCAAGGAGCAAGGATTTTTTTAATTTCATGGCTGCAGTCACCATCTACAGTGATTTTGAAACCCAGAAAAATAAAATCTCTCAACTGTTTCCATTGCTTCCCCATCTATTTGCCATGAAGTAATGGGACCAGGTGCCATAGTTTTCTGAATGTTGAGCTTTAAGCCAACTTTTTCACTCTCCTCTTTTAGTTTCATCAAGAGGCTCTTTAGTTCTTCTTCACTTTCTCCCATAATGGTGGTGTCATCTGCATATCTGAGGTTATTGATATTTCTCCCGGCAATCTTGATTCCAGCTTGCACTTCATCTAGCCCAGCATTTCACATGATGTACTCTGCATAGAAGTTAAATAAGCAGGGTAACAATATACAGCCTTGATGTACTCCTTTCCCGATTTGGAACTATCTGTTTTTCCATGTCCAGTTCTAACTATTGCTTCTTGACCTACATACAGATTTCTCAGGAGGCAGGTAACGTGGTCTGATATTCCCATCTCTTTATTTTCCATAGTTTGTTGTGATCCACACAGTGAAAAGCTTTGATGTAGTCAATAAAACATAAGTAGATGTTTTTCTGGAACTCTGTTGCTTTTTCTATGATCCAGCAGATGTTGGCAACTTGATCTCTGGTTCCTCTGCTTTTTCTAAATCCAGCTTGAACATCTGAAAGTTGTTGTACTCTGTACATCATATACTGTTGAAACCTGGCTTGGAAGATTTTGAGCATTACTTTGCTAGCATGTGAGATGAGTGCAATTGTGCAATAGTTTGAACATTCTTTGGCATTGCCTTTCTTTGGGATAGGAATGAAAACTGATTTTTTCCAATCCTATAGTCACTGCAGAGTTTTCCAAATTTGCTGACATATTGAGTGCAGCACTTTGACAGCATCATGTTTTAGGACTTGAAATAGCTATTGTCAATGAAAAAAAGATGTACAACTTGAGAGTTGTGAGTTAAGTTTTATTTGGGGCAAAATGAAGACTGCAGCCCAGGAGGCAGCATCTCAGGTAGCTCTCAGAGACTGCTCCAAAGGGGCAGTGGGGAAAAGTCAATATATAAGGTTTTGGTGAAAAGAGTTCAGTAGCATAAAGCACTCACTTTACAAAAGATTTTTGTGAGTCATGAGGATCTGACATCACCCTGAAGGGATTTCGTGCTTCTCTAGATATGAGCAGATGCAAGGATTGAGATCATAAAATCAGTTCCTAAAAACATCCAGCTATCTGAAGACCTGTCCCACCAGATTCCCTGGAGCACAGAGTGCCTCACTCCTCCCTGAACTCCCTCAGGGATTGTTGAAGGTCACCAGGTATAGTAGCATGGAGTTCAGTCTGTGTAGATGCAGATGGCAAATGCCTTTGTTGTTCAGTCATTGGCAGTGCTCTTGGTAAGTGCCAATTTGTACTTGACACAACCTCCTTGTGGTCATAAATCCAACCATACTTTGGGGGGCATTTCATGACCATTTTTTCCCGCATTGCTCGGAAGGCTCATTCCCAGTTCTGAAGAAGGTTTTTGTTGATAAGACACTCAATGTGCTATTACTGGACTAGGTCTTAATAGTCAAAGATCTCTGGACACCTGTCTTCTAGTTATGGTCCAGGAAAGTATTCCCCCTCATTGCATCTTTTCATACGTAGAGTTACACTATTACAATCATTGATCATTTATCGAGCTATACATTTGATCAACTGCTTCAAGTCTAGTCATCATTTTTGTTGGAGGCTCAGTCATACACTCGATAATATAAGAAATAATAATCTTGTGAAACAAGCAAAATACAAATGGTATAGTGAATAACATTAGTGGAATTAAAAGTAAATATTTTAGCCATGAGCCTCCCACACCAAACCAGGTTTTTTTTTTTAAAAGATCATCAAGACTAGGGAATGGGTCACTTAAAGCAGAAATCTGGTTTTTCATGTGGTTCATCAAACATGTTACATTAAAGTATTTATCAAGTATGAAAATATAGCACTCACTTTGAATTATAGTGCAGGTATCTTCCCGAAATGCTGTAAGGTGTCAAGGGCCTTGCAGTTGTGTAGCACTGCTTTTCTCATCATAGAGATCTCTGAATTCAATAGGCCATAGCCCTGTTGCTGCTGCTGCTGCTGCTGCTGCTGCTGCTGCTGCTGCTGTCACTTTACTTGTATCAGACTCTGTGCGACCCCATAGATGGCAGCCCACCAGGCTCCCCCATCCCTGGGATTCTCTAGGCAAGAACACTGAAGTAGGTTGCCATTTCCTTCTCCAATGCATGAAAGTGAAAAGTGAAAGTGAAGTCACTCAGTTGTGTCCAACTCTTAGTGACCCCATGGACTGCAGCCTACCAGGCTCCTCCATCCATGGGATTTTCCAAGCAAGAGTTCTGGAGTTGGGTGCCATTGCCTTCTCCAATAGCCTGGTTACTATCATTTAAAGCTTATGAAAGTTGTTAAGGCTTCTATATGGTCAATTACATCCTCCAACCCCATTGAAGGGGCACACACACAGCACACAAGCTGCTAAATGGTCATGCCAGTAGAATACAGATCTTTGACCCACCGGGATCATACCAATGGTAGATTGGTTGGGGTTGCCTCTAATTTGTTAACATTTATGACCTTAAATTCATGGGAATCACAGGCTACACCTTTGTATCCATCCCTGTAGATGTCAGGCCATATATTAGTGCCACAAATCCACTAAATTCCATACCAATCACTCTATCTAATAATAGGCATAGTTCATAAAGAACCCAGCCTTGTCTTATAATTACCAGGTTGATCATTTTTAGTATGATTTAACCATTCCTAACATAGAGGAGCCTTTAAATGACCATAGCCTGGTGTTAACCATGTAGATCCACCCTGTAATTGTGAGAGTTTTCCTTTTAATGGATGAGAGGTTAATTTTTGTTGTTGTTGTTGAGACTTAGCTTGTCAGCTTGTCACTCTGCTTGAGTTTGAATGACCTTAAGAGAAAGCTTAAATCTATGGACAGCATCAGAGCAGGTATTATTAATTGGCCATGTGAGAGAATCTCATCTAGTAATATCATGAATAGATAGAATAGGACTGAACACTCATCTAAAATAAATTTCCTAAGGGGTATCCAGTCAGAGCCCTAGGGAACAATCCACCAAGGTAACCCAGAAGTACTAGGCACAGGCATTTGGCCACAACCCAACAATTGGATTGAGTTTTAAACTAGTATAGAATTGTGTCCATAATAGAAAACATTTGATTGATAGTTTTAAGTCCAGGGAATCAAGAATTGTAATCACATTGTAATTGAATCACATTGTAATTGAATCACATTGTAAATGATCGTAAAAGTCAGATCAGCATCTTGGGCAAGGAGTCTACTTCTGATGTTGTCTTCTTCTCATCCTCATATATTATAGTTTCCTCTGTTTGAGCTTTGTTTTAAGGTGAGTTTGAGGTCAGCAGGCCCCTCTGTAGACCAGCCCAGCTTAGGGGCCTTTGGAAATGGGAGTTAAACAAAGAGTCAGTTTCCCTTCAGTTTCACTGGGCATGAGCTAGTGAAGAGTACCTGATAGAAAGGTCCTTCCGGGTTGGAGACGGTTCCTTAAATTATGTCTTCTTCCAGTCTTGATTGCAGGTCATGTGTGAGGCATCTGATCTTCATCCAAAAGACAGATTACTGAGATAAGCTTCAGAAACAACCCTAGAGTGTCCTTTAAAAATTCAATTAAATTTTACATTACTATACCCTAAGAGGAAAGAAATATACAGGAAATGAGTCTTAGTAGATACAGACCTCCATTAACAAACTGAACTTTAACATTCATTGAAACATCTTTTCTCCCTAAAATCACTGTCATTTTTACCAAATATAACCAAACTAACACCTGTTTGTAATATAGGTCTGGTCTCAATAAACTTGGCCTGATGACTTATATAACCATAATTGATCATAGACTTTTTTGCTTTGCTGAGACAAGTCTCAGACTGAACTTTTATCTTATAAAGTTATTGGAAACTAAGAGCTCCCAATCTCTGGAGGGTTCAGATAGAGAGAAAAAATAAATGTTTCAATTTGTTTATAAAATACAATTTTACCAAATTGCTGTCATAATTAGTGTGAGAGGAAGGTTGTTTTTTTTTTTTTCTTACACCTGGAAAACACAGATTCAAATCAGTAATTTTTCAGATACAAACCATAAAAGTTATAAGCATATTCACCAGTTCATTCAGTCTTTTGTTAACCTTTGTGAAGTCATGAGGTTTTCTGTTAGAATCCTTACCCAGTTCAGAAACTGGTATTTATCCAAAAGTCCTTTTTAAAATCTTCTTGAAGAGGCGAAACTTGGTTAGTCCTATGACAACATTTTGAGATAGTACCTAGAATTATGACTGATAACATTTAACCCAGACATATCAGAACTTTAAGAACTCCATACAGTTTCTAGGATATCTATATTAATAACATTTACCATGACCAACCTAGACAGCATATTAAAAAGCCCAAAGAATTGATGCTTTTGAACTGTAGTGTTGGAGAAGACTTTTGAGTGTCCCTTGGACAGCCAGGAGATCCAACCAGTCCATCCTAAGGAAATCAGTCCTGAATATTCATCGGAAGGACTGATGCTGAAGCTGAAGCTCCAATACTTTGGCCACCTGATGCAAAGAACTGACTCATTGGAAAAGACCCTGAGATTGAGAAAGATTGAAGGCGGGAGAAGGGGACAACAGAGGATGAGATGGTTGGACGGCATAACAGACTCAATGGACATGAGTTTGAGTAAACTCTGGGAGTTGGTGATGGACAGGGAGGCCTGGCATGCTGCAGTCCATGATGTCACAAAGAGTTGGACATGACTGAGCGACTGAACTGAACTGAACTGAACATTTACCATACAATATAACCCGAGACTTTTTACTCACTTGACAATACTTCCCATCTAATTCTGTATACAAAATGAACCTAATTAGTGTAATACCTCTCTTTGGGATGTTTCAGGGGCCCTCTGAAGCATCCCAAAGTGAGCTAGAAATCTTCTTCATTAGAATGATTTAGTAAGTTTTGTCAACAAATATCAAAAAGATTTAGAACACTCAGTCAGATAGGCTTATAGGTCATTGTGAAACAATGGCTATTTACTTAGCCAAAATAACAATAAAGGATTTCAGACCAGACCATTTAAGAGATAAAGAAACTTAAATCTATTATCAAAGACAGTTCAGTATCTGAAGAAAAAGTGTCCTCTTAACAGAGAGAAAAGCTAAATTCAAGTTTTTGCACCAGCTTACTTTACTTAAAAGGTAAACCTAATTAAGTTTATTTTAAACTTAGTCCTAACAATATACAAAACTCTTTTCTCATGGTTCACTTTTCACAAACCTCATCGCTTTCTGTACCCATTACTGTGTTCTTTCATTCTAAAAAGCCACCTAGAAGTCAGGCTTACTTCCTTTTCCGTTCACAAAATGCAATTCCATTCCTCATACCTTCTTTACTGAAAACACACTCCCTACTTCCCTTAAGCAACCAAGAACTGACATTTATATTAACATTTTATGGATTGGTGAGCATAAATACCAGTGATAATTTCTAAAACCTTTGTTTTCCTAGAGAGAACGTTTTAGGATGGCACCAAACATCATTCATTTTTAATCCCAAATATCTTTAGTTTCTCTTTAAGAGGAAATTAGTGTTCAGCAGTAAATGTTTCAAAATCTTATGTTATTTGGAAAATGACTTAGCTCTGTAATGTTCTTCCAACACTTCAGTTCAGTTCAGTTGCTCAGTCGTGTCCAACTCTTTGTGACTCCATGAATCACAGCACACCAGGCCTCCCTGTCCATCACCAACTCCTGGAGTTCACTCAGACTCACGTCCATCGAGTTGGTGATGCCATCCAGCCATCTCGTCCTCTGTCATCCCCTTCTCCTCCTGCCCCCAATCCCTCCCAGCATCAGAGTCTTTTCCAATGAGTCAACTCTTCGCATGAGATGGCCAAAGTACTGGAGTTTCAGCTTTAGCATCATTCCTTCCAAAGAACACCCAGGGCTGATCTTTAGAATGGACTGGTTGGATCTCCTTGTAGTCCAAGGGACTCTCCAGCACTTAGTTTAGCACAAACAACCCTTAGAAGTTCAGGTTACCCCAATCTGGAGAGACTATTTTAGACAGACATTCCTAAAACAACATTATTCTTAGGAGTTTATCTAAAGGCTCATATCTCATTTATGTTTTTTAGAAGTTTCTTCACTGGGGGTAATTTCCTTGCTGACAGACTTGTAACAGATATAATATTTAACTTATATTAAAACTAAGTACAATGAAAATATTCTGCTTAATGTTAATTACTCTTAGACATGTCTACATTATTTAGATCAGCAAATAAACATTAATATCAGATATTTAACACTGAATATTTCCCAGTTCACATGAACCTGAAATTCATTTAGGTTAATTTCTCTTGTATTTAGAATTATTTGATTTGTAAGCGCCTACTTTTTTTTAAGGCCAATTAGTTTAGAGCTCATTTACAAACTGATCTCAGCAATCAGCTATATTATCCAAAAAAAAAAACAAAGACACACACTGAGATATACATATATCCAAATAAACATAAAAGATCCTATAGCTTTGTTTTCCAAACTTAGTTATGAATAAAAAATGGTTGGAATAAGATTTTTAAAGGCTTTGTTCCCCTTGTTTTTTTCTTTTTGGTTTCAGAAATTAGATGTGGTCTAGATAAGTGATCCCCCTCAAAAAAGTTTTCCACCACAAGGGGTTCCCAGGTGGGGTGTGGAACCTTACAGTGAGCAAGTCCCACATTAGCTCAAGCAGTTTGTACCAGATGTCTGTGCACTCAAACAAAACCAAACTAGAACTTCACTAGCCAGGAGTCACACTCCAAATGAAACAAAAGGCAAAGAGATGCCCAGAAATCAAAAGCCAAGTGGCAAGAATGCCCCCAAAAGATGGTAAAGTGATGCCCAGAAATAAAAAACCAAATGGCATAAATGTCAAACGTGACTTCCCATTTCGACTAGACCTGCAACCTGGCAAAGTCAGTGCTAGCAGCTTTTTTTCAGTTTTGCTATAGTTTCAAGCAATTTCTTGTTGATTTTCTGCAAAGAGATTACTCTATCATTTTCTGTTTTATAGGCTTTTAGATACCAGTCAAAATAAGCACGGCCAGCCTTTTATAATTGCCTATGCAAAGAATATCAATTTTAGAATATCCAAAGAACCCCAGTTTGGCCATTTTAGATTGAGATCTTTTTTAGTATAATTTCTCCAATTAACTAGGTACTTGCAAGTATGAAGGGCTTCCCTGGTGGCTCAGAGGTTAAAGTGTCTGCCTCCAATGCGGGGTGAGCTCCATACGTATTGTACAGGAATCTGGCTAGAGCTTTAGTCAGAGGCTGGCTTTCTGACACTCTTGTTTCTGTTTTTGAGAGATTTTGTTTCCCATTTTAAGCTGAATTTGTCGGGGATAAAAATCAGTAGCGAACTTGTGTAGTGGGCCCATGTGCTGCTTGTGAGCTTAATTCCTCCAGGAGTCACCCCAGAGTCATTTCAGCTTACATGTCTTGGATTTTGCCTCCGGCAATCTAAGACCACCATGGCTGCTCAGGTCGCTGAATGGCCAGTTCTTATGTGTGACTCCCAGACAAGCATTTCAATTAATGAATGGATTTCCCTATGGGACCACTGCACGGTAGGAAGACTAGGCCTCCACCACTCCCATAAATTTCTCAGTCACCTGAGAAAACCGAAACTGGCCGGGAGGAGTAGTGTCCCTTTTATCCTGACAAATTCCATAAAGGCAGTTAAAGTGAGGAAAAGTGTCCGACCAACCTCTTACTTAACCACTCAGCCAAGAACATTCAGTCCCCTACAACAGAGCAACCTAGGCATCTTTCAGCCGAACCCCGGGTATTCCTCAATTTTTTCCCCTAATCGAGCCCCCGCTACCCAGTACCTTTCCACTGGGTGGGTAGTTCCCCTGGCATCTTTCAGCCAGCCCCTCACCCAGTATCTTTTGCCTGGGTGGGAATTTCTCAGTATCTTTCAACCGAGCCCCACTCATTGTCTTAGACCATGAGTGGGTATGCCCTGGATGTTTCACCAGGGCCCCACCTACTATCTTCTCTACTGTAAGGGGGCAGGTAACCTGCTTCACTGCCAAATAAAACTCAGAATCTCAACAATATGGGAAATTCAGGAATCAGGAGAGACTTACCCAAATTCATCTGCACTCCCCGAGGAGGCAGATGGGCACAAGGGGCCACTGTTGGTACCAAAGCTCCGGTTCCTAGTGGAGTCCAGGTGCAGGAAGGAAGTCCACTCTGGGTTGCTTCGTCAGTTGCCGTAACAGTCAACTAAGAAAAGATGTACAACTTGAGAGTTGTGAGTTAAGTTTTATTTGGGGCAAAGTGAGGACTACAGCCCAGACAGCAGCATCTCAGATAGCTCTCAGAGACTGCTCCAAAGGGGCAGTGGGAAAAGTCAATATATAAGGTTTTGGTGAAGGGAGTTCAATGCCATGAATCACTCACTTTACAAAAGATTTTTGTGAGTCATGAGGATCTGACGTCACCCTGAAGGGATTTAGTGCCTCTCTAGATATGAGCAGATGCAAGGACTGAGATCATAAAATGAGTTCCTAAAAACATCCAGCTATCTGAAGACCTGTCCCACCAGATTCCCTGGAGCACAGAGTGCCTCACTCCTCCCTGAACTCCCTCAGGGATTGTTGAAGGTCAACAGGTTGTTGTTCAGTCATTGGCAGTACTCTTGGTAAGTGCCAATTTGTAGTGAACACAATGAAATAGCCTATGAAATTACCCAGCCTTATAAAAACAGACAACCTCATACCCTGGGGCCGCTCTCAACTGAGATGGCCCACACTCTGTCTGTGGAATGTGTTTGTCTCCAAATATATCTACTTCTTAACTATCACTTTTTCTCTCACTGAATTCTTTCTGTGATGGAGACATCAGGAAGTTTCCTGAGACCAGGTCTGTAAGCTCAGTTAAAAGATCTTGGGTTCAAGTTCCAATCTGAACTATATTCATTCCATTTTCAAATCCTTGTCCTACCACTTTCTTGGTCTTTTCTTGAACAAGTTACTTGATCTTTGGCCCTCAATTTTCTCATCTGTAAAAATGGTTAATTCTCACTTTTCAGGATCATAATTACAAATAATCTATAAAGCAGTTAGCATGGTGCTTGACAGCAAGCTTTTAGTAAAAACTGTCATAATTGCTGTTTTATGTTGATATGTCTATTGTTGTAGGGCTCCACTTTTATGCAATTCCAATTTTTACTTCCTTCTCTTGAAGTAAGTAAAGATCCAACTATATATAACCACTGTTTTGGAATGCAAATTCCAGCATCACACACTCAGTGAGACCAAACAAACTGAAGCATCAGAGTTTGGAGCAGAGGAAGGTTTTCTGCAGGGTCAAAGATGGAGAATGGGTGGTTCACTCTCAAAAATACCCTGAACGCCTCAATAGCTTTTGGGGAGAAATTTGTATAGGCAAAATTTGGCATGAGGGCTGCAGGATGTGTAAATTTCTTCTGATTGGTTTGTTGTGAAATAATGGTGGTGTTCCAGGAATCTTGTGCTCAGCCTGGTTACCATCCTCCACCTGGATGGGGGCCTTAGTTCCTTCAGAAGAACTCAAGAGACATTGCCATGTGTATCTGATGAAGGACCAGGACTCTGCCTTGTTGCTGTTGTTCACTCAGTCCTGTCCAACTGTTTGCGACCCCATGGACTGCAGCACACCAGGCCTTCCTGTCCCTCACCATCTCGTGGAGCTTGCTCAAACTCATGTCCATTGAGCTGATGATGCCATTTATTTTTATCATAAACCACCATACAAAATACAGTATACACATATATAATGGAAATAAAAATTTTATATGAGCAATACTTGCCCTCACTAAATGCAGCACATTGCTATTTTATTTTATCCTCTCCTGTGCCATTCTGTTGCATTTTATTCTCTTTTCACCTATTTAATTTTTAATATCCTATTTGAAAGTCACTAAATTGACTTCACAGCCCATTACTCGGTTCCAGTATGTGGTTTGAAAACACTGGGTTAGGAGCCATGTGAGTTTGAGAGTTGGAGTAAAGAGAGGTGACTCGGGATTCTGGGCTTCAGACACAACAGAGATAGAGGGTGTATTATTTTCCTAGGGCTGCCATAACAAGGTACAGCAGAGTGGGTGGCTTAAACAGCAGAAATATATTTTCTCACAGTTCTGGAGTCTGGAAGTCCAAGCTCAAAGTGCTGGCTGAGTGGGTTTCTCCTGAGGCCTCTCTCCATGGCTTGTGGATGGCCACTCTTGCTGCCTCTTCACATGATGGCTCCTCTGGTGTCTCTGCCTCTTTTTACAAAGACAGGAGCCTTACTGGGGTAGAAGCCTGCCCTAAAGGCATTATTTTAACTTAATTGCCTCTTTAAAGACTTTATTTCCAAATATGGTCACATTCTGATATACCAGGGGTCAGGACTTCAACACATGAATTTCAGGGGGACATGATTCAACCCAAAACAGAGAGAGGGCATGAGGATATAAGCCCTGCTATGGTCTTTCCATAGTATGAAAAGGCAAAAAGATAGGAAACTGAAAGATGAACTCCCCAGGTCAGTAGGTGCCCAATATGCTACTAGATAACAGTGGAGAAATAACTCCAGAAAGAATGAAGAGACAGAGCCAAAGCAAAAGGGAGCTGGTGATAGACAGGGAAGCCTGGTGTGCTGCAGTCCATGGGGGTCACAAAGAGTCGGACACAACTGAGCAACTGAACTGACTGACTGATGGTCTTTCCAGTAGTCATGTATGGATGTGAGAGCTGGACCATAAAGAAGGCAGAGCGCTGAAGAACTGATGCTTTCAAACTGTGGGGCTGGAGAAGACTTGTGAGAGTCCCTTGGACAGCCAGGAGATCAAACCAGTCAATCCTAAAAGAAATCAACCCTGAATATTCATTGGAAAGACTGATGCTGAAGCTGAAGCTCCAATACTTTGCCTACCTGATGCAAAGAGCCAATTCATTGGAAAAGCCCCTGATGCTGGGAAAGATTGAAGGCACAAGGAGAAGGGGACAACAGAGGATGAAATGGTTGGATGGCATCATTGGCTCAATGGACATGAGCTTGAGTAAACCCCGAGAGATAGTGAACGGCAGGGAAGCCTGGCATGCTGCAGTCCACGGGGTCGCAAAGAGTCAGATATGACTTAGTGATTCAACAACAGCAACAACAAAGTCTTTAAGGCAGAGGGTGATGGTGAGGCTGTAAGTGTTGGAAGGGGAGGGTGGGTTTTGCAAGGGGCACTCAGCACTTTGAGGTCCCTCTTCCCTCCCACCCTTGGAGGCTTGGAGACCCAGAGAGCAGAGTGCTGCTGCTAAGTCACTTCAGTCGTGTCCGACTCTGTGCGACCCCATAGACGGCAGCCCACCAGGCTCCCCTGTCCCTGGGGTTCTCCAGGCAAGAACACTGGAGTGGGTTGCCATTGCCTTTTCCAGAGAGCAACATACCGACCTTAATTGATCAGTATCTGGTCTGCATTTAAACCTGGAACTGTTTTGTTATAGCTTCTTATTAAGTTGGTGAAGACATAATCTGTTTTTATTCTGGAGTAAAATTGATTTTCTTAACCAGCTAATCAAAGGGTAACAAATGAAACAGATTGGGAATGGGGAAATGAAGGGAAGCAAGATTCAGTGGCAGGGATACGTTACCATAAAACTCCAGATGCAGGACTTTCCTGGTGGGTCCAGTGGTTAAGAATCCACCTTGTAATGCAGGTATTGCAGGTTTGATCCCTGGTTGGGGATCTAAGATTCCCGTGTGCCAAAGAGCAACTAAGCCCACATGCCAACGAAAGATCCCACATGATGCAACAAAGGCCTGACACAGCCAAATAAATAAGTAAAAATTGTTAAAAAGACATTAAAAAAAAACAACAACTCTGGATGTTCATGGAATGCCTAACATACTTTGTCCTTGTACATTCAGTAAGTACCTACTGGGTACAGTGAACCTTATGTTTAGTCAGAGAGGAGAGAGTATATAAAATTAAACCACAATCACAATAATAGTTGAAGGAAAAAATACGCGTCATTTTAACTTTGTGCAAAGCAACAGTGCAGAAGTGCTAACAGGTATTAGACTAAAGGAAAAATGAGAGCATAAAGCATGTTACAAATAAATTACTGCTATCTTAGTGAAAAAGAGAAGTTGGTTAGGCTCAAGTCGTAAATTTTGAATTTGAAAGAAAATATAAATGTCTGTGCTTGCTGATATAATATCTAATGAATATTCTCACAGTCGCTTTTGGCTTATTGATCCATGTTTGAGTCAAGGTTCACTTATCATAAATGAGAACTGAAAGTTCTTTTGCTTTTGGACAGGGAGGCTGTCTAGTCTCAATAAGCCATTTCTGAGAACATTTGAAGAACAGAATAACATTAACATTAACTTGCCCCATCATATGAAATTATTCTCCTTGGACCACCTATATCAGGATAGTACCACCTCAGTTTTCCAGATATGGAACAGCTCAATTTTCTCCCTGAGGTTGCATAAAAGCACCAGTGGCTCAAGCCAATGCCAAATTAAGCAATCATCTGGTTCTCATCCAAAACAGCTAAGCCAGACGGGCTTTCAAGGCCGATTCTACCCATCTTTCAAATCCCAATGTAATCGATTTGTGTGTTGTCTTTCAGGAGGGAGAAAAAGAGAACTTTGTTTTGGGAGGCTACTCTCTAGTCGCACTGCACGGGCTTCTCACTGCCGTGGCTTCTCCTGTTGCAGAGCACAGGCTGTAGGGCATGCAGGTGCAGGAGTTGTGGTGCAAGGGCTTAGTTACTTCATGGCTTGTGGAATCTTCCTGGACGAGGGATGGAACCTGTGTCTCCTGCTTTGGCAAAAGGTAGTTTCTTCACCACTGAGCCACCAGGGAAGTCCAAGAGCATATTTTTAATACCTCGCTTTTTTAGTATATACTTTATACCTTCCTGTTCATGGAAAATGACAAATTAAATAAAAATGAAATATAGGTCATCCATAACCCCACTGCCCACTTTAAGGCTTTAACATATTTCCTTCCAATATGTTTAATGGATTTTTATAATGAAAATTATTCTACTTAGAAACAGGTATTTTTTATCCTGCATGACTTGCTCAAGATTAGATCCAACATTATTCCCATTCCACTTAAACTCTTCCTAAGCATCATTACACATATTATTCCTCATGTTTATCCAATGTAAATAGGAAGATGGCACTCCAAGGTGAGACTCAAGCTGAGAAGGTAGTCCAGAAAAAGTCAAGGGCAGACGAGAGATATGTTAAAAGGGCCAAGATGGTCATCAAGAAAGCAGACCAAGAGAAAGCCCAATCAGAGTTGATGGTTGATAAGCCTTGGGGTAGAATGTTGGGGAAGGGAGAGTTTGTTCCAAGAAATTAATGTCCCTATGGCATAGCTGCATGCTGCAGTTAGCCACTTCTCTTGAAATCTCAAAGTGTGTTGCTGAATCCAGTTTATCATCCTAAATCTCATCTTTTCTAGGATTACTTATTTTGGGGGGGCCCTATGGTCTTTCCATGTAAGTTGGCTTCTGTTAGCATCCTCTTCCTACTGAGCCTACCAGACATGTTTGTATGTATCAAAACTCCAACTGTGGGTTTGAGTTAATGCTCTTCCTACTTCAGCACCCACGTGTATCAGGGCTTCCTTAGTGGCTCAGTGGTAAAGAACCCAGCTGCCAATGCAGGAGACATGGGTTTGAGCCCTGGGTCAGGAAGATCCCCTGGAGAAGGGAATGGCAACCCACTCCTATATTCTTGTCTGGGGAGTCCAGTGGACAGAGGAGCCTGGTGGGCTACCGTCCATAGGGTTGCAATAGAGTTGGACACGACTTAGCGACTGAGCATGCACAGACACCTGTGTGTATCAGTTCATTCAAATCTATACTCAAAGTGTGGAAACATACAACATATTTGAGTCTGTATTCTGGCCTAACTGAGGACTCTGCTACAGTGATGTACCATTATCCTAACAAGGGGATTTCACCATTATAAATAATACTGTAATAAATGCACTGTAATGCATTTTTTTGCATTAATCTCTGGTAATCATCCATATCACGGGTAATTTCTTTCAGGAAAATTCCTAAAAGTGAAATTACACAGTTATAAAGTATAAGCATTTTAAAGAGTCTTGATATATAATGCAAATTCTTTTCCCCAAAGGTGGTTTGAATTTTCACTTTCAGCTGTGACCTAGGAGAGTAGAAAAGGCACGTTTTGGAATACATTTCTGTGTTTCTAAGAGTAGGATGGCTGATGGGTGCACTGACTGCTGGAGTTACAACCAGAGAGCCTTGGTTTAAAGCCTGCCTTGCCACCTATGTGACCATGGTGGGTCACTTACTTTTTGAAGACTAGGTTTCTTCATGTATCTAATAGGACTAGTGACACCTTCCCAAAGAAGTATTAGAATGAATAAAAGAGAAATTGCACATTTAAGGCTTAATTCACACCCCCTTTCAGATCTTCTTGGAGGCCAGTTAATTTGGGGAATAAATGAGTTTATATTTTAATGACCAATAATGGTCTAGTGGGCAACTCTTCCCAGTAATCTTCATCTAAGCAGAGTACATGGGAACAATCTCCTCTCTTCCCTTCCCCCTCTCTTCTTTTTCTGTTTTGACTGGCCAAGCTTGAAGGCTGAAGGTGGGGGCTTCCACAGAACCCCTAGACTGCACAGTGCCTGCCCTGCCCTCTAGTGGAAGGTCCCGCCATCCCACTTTGATAGGATAATAAGCTGCATGGTAGGTGCAAAAGTTTAGACTAGCATTTCTGTTTTAGGAATGATTTTACTGTTCTGAATTCGATCAAGTACCACACTTGCCAACAATAGCAAAGTAAGAATACAATTCAGCACCTCATTAATCTCAACATTATTACATGTGTGGTTTTCATTTCACATTTAATATTTATTTTTCTCAAGAGCAAGCCAGGATCAAGTTAGGCATGTTATAGTCATCCAGTCCAAAGGTCAGGAAGGTACTGGTGGAGGAGGGAGAGGCAAGGGTTTTGGCGGGAAGCAAAGACTGTGGCTGACTTTCGTTCATGTTCTGATGGGAACTGCTCATTGATCATTTGTGCAGACTTCAACATTGAAGTGGATTTGGGGACCGACTAAAATCATGGGAAGCATGAATAAATTTAGTCTCTGAGTCTTTGAATCTACTCACCTATACATTTCCAGCAACCACAAGTTCAAATCATAGAACCTTGTTAGTAACATGTTAGCTCTAAAATGGATCTGTGAGACAACCTCCTTGTTTTACAGATGAAGAAACAGGTTCAGAGACCTTACATGACTTGTTCAATATCACATGAGCTGTTAAGAGAAGAGCCAGGCTGTACACCATCTCCCTACCACTGTCTGCATTTATGAAACATTTATGATTACAGTACCTATTGTAGTTTAAACAAACTAGAAAGCAATTGGAAAATCACTGGCTTAATCTGTGCCCCCACCCAATGTAAGTTAAATTCCAGTATAATAAACTACAGGAGGATATTCATCTGGGGCATTTTGTTCTAATTGGGCTGATAAGAGCCCTAGCCCAGGAATGAAAAAACTGGGAATGAATTTGTTTCTATTCCAGGCACAGAAAATTTGTGAAGTACAAAAAAGTACTTTGAAATTCTCTGAAGTAGGATAAAGGTAGAAGTGTAATGCCGAGCTGACTTTTGTCACCTTCCTTTAAGCTTTTTGATTCCTCAAATATCTAGCAACTGTGAGCAGGCAGGTCAGCAGGAGCACCGGACACATTAAGGCCTTCAAGGGCTCTGTGGGTCAAAGGCTGGGCTGGGGTCTGGGCAGATTGTGAGAGGGTTTTGGGGAATTCCCAGGAGTCCAGTGGTTAGGACTAAACTCTGTGAAGTAAGAGTTATTGCTGTCTTATTTTACAGATGTGGAAACTAAGGCNATAAATGAGTTTATATTTTAATGACCAATAATGGTCTAGTGGGCAACTCTTCCCAGTAATCTTCATCTAAGCAGAGTACATGGGAACAATCTCCTCTCTTCCCTTCCCCCTCTCTTCTTTTTCTGTTTTGACTGGCCAAGCTTGAAGGCTGAAGGTGGGGGCTTCCACAGAACCCCTAGACTGCACAGTGCCTGCCCTGCCCTCTAGTGGAAGGTCCCGCCATCCCACTTTGATAGGATAATAAGCTGCATGGTAGGTGCAAAAGTTTAGACTAGCATTTCTGTTTTAGGAATGATTTTACTGTTCTGAATTCGATCAAGTACCACACTTGCCAACAATAGCAAAGTAAGAATACAATTCAGCACCTCATTAATCTCAACATTATTACATGTGTGGTTTTCATTTCACATTTAATATTTATTTTTCTCAAGAGCAAGCCAGGATCAAGTTAGGCATGTTATAGTCATCCAGTCCAAAGGTCAGGAAGGTACTGGTGGAGGAGGGAGAGGCAAGGGTTTTGGCGGGAAGCAAAGACTGTGGCTGACTTTCGTTCATGTTCTGATGGGAACTGCTCATTGATCATTTGTGCAGACTTCAACATTGAAGTGGATTTGGGGACCGACTAAAATCATGGGAAGCATGAATAAATTTAGTCTCTGAGTCTTTGAATCTACTCACCTATACATTTCCAGCAACCACAAGTTCAAATCATAGAACCTTGTTAGTAACATGTTAGCTCTAAAATGGATCTGTGAGACAACCTCCTTGTTTTACAGATGAAGAAACAGGTTCAGAGACCTTACATGACTTGTTCAATATCACATGAGCTGTTAAGAGAAGAGCCAGGCTGTACACCATCTCCCTACCACTGTCTGCATTTATGAAACATTTATGATTACAGTACCTATTGTAGTTTAAACAAACTAGAAAGCAATTGGAAAATCACTGGCTTAATCTGTGCCCCCACCCAATGTAAGTTAAATTCCAGTATAATAAACTACAGGAGGATATTCATCTGGGGCATTTTGTTCTAATTGGGCTGATAAGAGCCCTAGCCCAGGAATGAAAAAACTGGGAATGAATTTGTTTCTATTCCAGGCACAGAAAATTTGTGAAGTACAAAAAAGTACTTTGAAATTCTCTGAAGTAGGATAAAGGTAGAAGTGTAATGCCGAGCTGACTTTTGTCACCTTCCTTTAAGCTTTTTGATTCCTCAAATATCTAGCAACTGTGAGCAGGCAGGTCAGCAGGAGCACCGGACACATTAAGGCCTTCAAGGGCTCTGTGGGTCAAAGGCTGGGCTGGGGTCTGGGCAGATTGTGAGAGGGTTTTGGGGAATTCCCAGGAGTCCAGTGGTTAGGACTAAACTCTGTGAAGTAAGAGTTATTGCTGTCTTATTTTACAGATGTGGAAACTAAGGCACTTGCCCAAGTTCATACAACCAATTAGCACTGGCGCTGAGATTCAAATCCAAGCTGTCTGGCTGCAGAGCCCACACTCTTAATAACCCTACTTCCTACCGCACAATCATTTTTTAAAATATTAAGTTGTTCGTGTACACAGCTATTTCCCAGTTACCCTGGAAGGTTTTGTGAGGTAGGAGACTTGTGTTTTCATTCTTGTGTTCTAACATTTCTCACAGAGTCTGGTCCCAGAAGCTTCTTAGTAAATAGTGAATGAATGAATGAATGAACCTGAAGCACGGGTGAAGCTTTGTGACTGTTCAGAGAAGGAAAAAAAGTGACATTTATTCATAGGCACGAGGGAGGGCTGCATGGAAGAAGTGGCCTTGGGTATCTACTTCGACTGGTGACTAGGAGCCATGGTTAGGAGGAACGGTTTTCAATTCTGTACAGCAGGTGCAGACCTTCAATCACTTGGGAGGATGCTGGCTAATTAGAGGGCCTATGTTAGCTCACCTGCTCCTCAGAAGAAATGGGCATCCCATTGACAAGTGCCTAGAGCCATGGGCCCATCTGGCTCCAGAGGCCAAGAAACTGCTGGAGATGGAGCCACTGGACAGATACCCCTCAAATGGAGGACTGAGCACGTGGGAAGCTGGGCAGTGAGAGGCAGCACCATCTGGCTGTGCTGGGCTGAGTTCACCCCAGGGCCCCAGGACTCTGAACTGAGGCATTGCTGGTCCTGGAAATTCGGACACAGGGGCTGCTGCTGCTGGGTGGGACCCACAATGGGAATCTCATGGTGCACCAGCATGGTGCTCAGGGCAGCCCACCTTGTGGTGCTGGTAGTGGGGCTCAGTCCAGTTCAGTCAGTTGTGTCTGACTCTTTGTGACCCCATGGACTGCAGCATGCCAGGCCTCCCTGTCCATCACCAACTCCCAGAGTTTACTCAAACTCATGTCCATCAAGTCAGTGAAGCCATCCAACCATCTCATCCTCTGTTGTCCCCTCCTCCTCCTGCCTTCAANTGTGACCCCATGGACTGCAGCATGCCAGGCCTCCCTGTCCATCACCAACTCCCAGAGTTTACTCAAACTCATGTCCATCAAGTCAGTGAAGCCATCCAACCATCTCATCCTCTGTTGTCCCCTCCTCCTCCTGCCTTCAATCTTTCCCAGCATCAAGGTCTTTTCCAATGAGTCAATTATTTGCATCAGGTGGCCATAGTGTTGGAGCTGCAGCTTCAGCATCAGTCCTTCCAATGAATATTCAGGACTGATTTCCTTTAGGATGGACTGGTTGGATCTCCTTGCAGTCCAAGGGACTCTCAAGAGTCTTCTCCAACACCACAGTTCAAAAGCATCAATTCTTCAGCCCTCAACTGTCTTCATAGTCCAACTCTCACATCCATACATCCATGCATAGCTTTGACTAGATGGACCTTCCATTGGCAAAGTAATGTCTCTGCTTTTTAATATGCTGTCTAGGTTGGTCATAACTTTTCTTTTAAGGAGCAAGCATCTTTTAATTTCATGCCTGCAGTCACCATCTGTGGTGATCACTTTCCACTGTTTCCCCATCTATTTCCCATGAAGTGATGGGACCAGATGCCATGATCTTAGTTTCCTGCATGTTGAGTTTTAAGCCAACTTTTTCACTCTCCTCTTTCACTTTCATCAAGAGGTTCTTTAGTTCTTTGCTTTCTGCCATAAAGGTGATGTCATCTGCATATCTGAGGTTATTGATATTTCTCCCAGCAATCTTGATTCCAGCTTGTGCTTCATCCAGCCCAGCATTACTCATGAGGTACTCTGCATGTAAGTTAAATAAGCAGGGTGACAATATACAGCCTTGATGTACTCCTTTCCTGATTTGGAACCAGTCTGTTATTTCATGTCCATTTCTAACTGTCACTTCCTGATCTGCATACAGATTTTCAGGAGGCAGGTCAGTTGGTCTGGTATTCCCATCTAAAACAAGATATTGGCAGATTGCAAACCCCAGACAGAGCCTGGGCCTGAGGAGGAATCACATGGCTCTGAGAGCTATCACATCAGTTGGGACTGGGTGACCTTGAGAGGGGCCTTACTTGGACTGGAAACTTTGGAAATCAGACTTCAAGGGTGCTTTGTAATGAAGGGGACCATTCACAGGGGGCCTGTGGAGAATTGAGTCGTGGTCCAAGGCTAACTCCAGGGGCTAATAACTGGATTGTTGGAACTTCATTGACAAAGAACCCAAACAGAATTGCTTCAGTTCAGTTCAGTTCAGTCACTCAGTCATGTCCGACTCTTTGTGATCCCATGAACTGCAGCATGCCAGGCCTCCCTGTCCATCACCAGCTCCCGGAGTTCACTCAAACTCAGGTCCATCGAGTTGGTGATGCCATCCAGCCATCTCATCCTCTGTCATCCCCTTTTCTTCCTGCCCCTAATCCCTCCCAGCATCAGGGTCTTTTCCAATGAGTCAACACTTCACATGAGGTGGCCAAAGTATTGGAGTTTCAGCTTTAGCATCAGTCCTTCCAAAGAACACCCAGGGCTGATCTCCTTTAGACTGGACTGGTTGGATCTCCTTGCAGTCCAAGGGACTCTTAAGAGTCTTCTCCAACACCACAGTTCAAAAGCATCAATTCTTCGGCACTCAGCTTTCTTCACAGTCCAACTCTCACATCCATACATGACCACAGGAAAAACCATAGCCTTGACTAGACAGACCTTAGTCAGCAAAGTAATGTCTCTGCTTTTGAATATGCTATCTAGTTGGTCATAACTTTCCTTCCAAGGAGTAAGCGTCTTTTAATTTCATGGCTGCAGTCACCATCTGCAGTGATTTGGGAGCCCCCCAAAATAAAGTCTGACACTGTTTCCACTGTTTCCCCATCTATTTCCTATGAAGTGAATTGCTTAGGAACTCATAATGCTGTAAAGTGTTTTTTTTTTGTTGTTGTTGTTTTGTTTTTTTTGCAGGGGGTTATGTTCCAAGCTGCCAGGCTTGTGGGATCTTAGTTCCAAGACCAGGGCTCAAACCAAGGCTCTATGCATGCACGAAAAGTGCGGAGTCCTAACCACTGGACCACCAGGGAATTCCTCATAATGCTGTTAAGTTGATGGGGAGATTCTTGGCACCCCACATGATTGTTTACCCTTCTGATCCCCAATTTGGATTATGTAAAGTACTGTGGAGAAGTGACTCTCAGTGTTAAGTGGCTGGTTGTGCGTTAGCAGCAACAAGGGATGGAATCAGAAAATCCTAGGTACAAAAAATAGGCAGTTTTAACTTCCTGTTTGATGACAACACAGCTTGGCAATATCAGTAAAGCTCAGATGGAGTAGCTAGAGAGAACCAAAGGCACTTACTCAGAACCTTATATTCTCTACTCTCAGATGGCATCCTCCTTCTCCCACTGTCCATTGCAACTGTTTCAAATTTTCACAACAGGCACCTCCCTGGTGGTCCAGTGGTTAACACTCTGCACTTCCAATGCATGGGGCATGGTTCAACCCCTGATTGGAAAACAGGATCCCACATACCACAGGGCATGGCCAAAAAGTAAAACAAAAACAAACTTTCACAACACATTTTTTTGTTTTGGTTGTGGTGGGGCTTCATTGCTGCTTTCTCTAGTTGTGGAGAGTGCGGGGGAGAGCGCGGGCTACTCTCCAGTTGCAGTGAGTGGGCTTCTAACTGCAGTGGTTTCTCTTGTTCTGGCACCGAGGCATGTGGGATCTTCCCAGACTAGGGATTGAACTGGTGTCCCTTCCATTGCAAGGAAGATGCTTAACTACCAGACCACCAGGGAAGCTGCAACAACACACTTTAAGTCCCCTACTTTCAGCATGTGACATTCTCACACAACACAGAGAGCATGATGTCACCTTACAGCCACCTCTTGGAGAAGGAAATGGCAACCCACTCCAGTATTCTTGCCTGGAGAATTCCATGGACAGAGGAGCCTGGCGGGCTCCATAGGGGAAAGTTAAGTCCATGGGGTCAGAAAGAATCAGACACAACTGAGCGACTAAACACACACACACATACTTACAGCCACCTGGGCAGGACTGCCTCTCCCTTCCCCCTTCTTCAGTGACTTGATTCTTTTGCATCTTCAATCCCCATGCCTCCTCTGCCTTTTATTCAGCTAGGACATAAACACTTTCAAATCCAACTCTATTCTCTCTCCCATCTCACCACAGCCATTTTTTCCCCTTCTCTTTTGATCCATCTTCTTTATTATGATCTTCACTTCTTACTCCCATTCATTATTCACACCACTTCGATTTGTCTTCAGCCCTGAGCCAGTCCCAGCAACCACTCACACAAAGGCAGTTAAGGACCCTGTTGCCAAATCTGGTTCATACTATGCTGCTGGCCACTGCCTCCTTTTTAGAACTCACCTCCCGTGGCTTACCTGACACCACATTTTCCCCTTGTCACTCCTGACCTATGATTGCTCTTTCTTTGCCCTCTTCATGGGCTTCCAGTGGTTGCTGCTTCTGTCCTTAAATACTGCTGTTTTCTAAGCTCTGACCTCAGTCTTTCAGTCACCTCTCCTCCCCTCTCTTCTCCCTCTTGACACCTCTTGGTTTACTACCTCACTTCTCATTTCCACTTTTCTCTTTTTCTTCCTCTCTCCACCCAGCCCTTTCTCCATAGATTTCGCCATTCCCAAGATCTCAACTACCGCCCATGTGTACATGGCCTTCCCCTCTGCCATCTGTATTTTCCTGGTTGGAATACTCTCCTGAACGCCAGACCTGTAAAGTCAGCCTGTCTGAACAGTTCCACTTGGATACTCCCACACTTAGCATGTTTGAATCTGAATGTGGCTTTCACAAAATTCCCTCTCTCCTCCGTGATCTTGAGGAACAGTGCTTGTGCCTAGCCCATTACCCAAGTGGGAAACCCCAGAAACCTGGCAGTCTTTCCTCATGACTTCCTCTCCTTTCCCCCTTCACACATGGAGCTGCCAATATCTAGGTCTTCTGTCATTTCAACCCCCCACTTTCTATAGATTCTTTTCTGGCCTGGATCCCAGCACTGATCCAACCCACCTCTGCCAAGTACTGCTGACAAGCCTGCTGTCAAGAACGCCTTTGGAAATGAACACCTGTTTAGATCATTCCCCTGCTCCCTATCCTGAAGTGAAGTCTCTCAGTCGTGTCTGACTCTTTGCGACCCCATGGACTATAGCCTACCAGGCTCCTCCGTCCATGAGATTTTCCAGGCAAGAGTGCTGGAGTGGATTGCTATTTCCTTCTCCAGGGGATCCTCTATCTTAACGAGACTCCAAATGGCCTTCAAGATGAAATCCAAACCTTTCACTGTGACCTCTGAAGACTCTTATTTCTGCCCAACCTCACACGCTACACTTCCACAGATTTCCTGCCATTCTTTCTTTCTTTTCAAAAAAGTTTTTTTGGTTGTTGTTGTTTGGCTCTGCCAGGTCTTAGTTGAGCCATGTGGGAATCCAGTTCCCTGACCAGGGATTGAACCTGGGCCCCCTGCACTGGGAGCATGGAGTGTTAGCCACTGGACCACCAGCGGAGTTCCTCCCCTGTTGTTGTTTTTACCTGAAACACTCTCATCCTCTCTCTCTCTCTCTCTTTCTTTTTTTTTGTTTTTTTCCTGTCA
Source organism: Raphicerus campestris (assembly GCA_006410735.1). Lineage (NCBI taxonomy): Eukaryota > Metazoa > Chordata > Mammalia > Artiodactyla > Bovidae > Raphicerus > Raphicerus campestris. Next base: position 39,839 of record SJYW01012818.1, read on the forward strand.
CTTCATCTCCTCTAAGAAGTCTTCTCCAGTCTTTCTCCCTTCCCCATCTCCAGGCTGGGCTAGGTGCCCCTTATTCTGCCCACAGCCCCCTACACATTTCTTAGATAATCCTCAACACACTGCAGAGTTTCCTTGTCTATCTCCCATTATTGGTCTATGGGTAACGTGACCTTGTTAACCTGTGTACTCTAACATCGAGTACAATACTCGACACATACTCAGTAATATTTGATCCATGCAAGAAAAATCCTGGACACCATGATGGAAAGGGCCACAGATACCATAAACACACCCCCCAAAATAGAAATATTGAATTCTTGGGCACTTCTGTCGAAGAATTCAGTGCTCAGCCTGGCACAGCACAGCCTGTAACCTAAAACATTTACTCTCCTGACTAACACTGTTCGGGCTCCAGGGAAATGCTTCTGCACACCTCTTATCCTGTGGCCGTAAAACAAAAGGCAGCTGTGTCCAGCTGCTGTAAGTGTTCATGCTGGCACAGCAGTTGGCCTAAAAGAGCTATAGCTTTGGAGTACAGGGAAGATTTCGGTTGTGGAAAGGCCTAGCTAAAACACAAGTTAGTTAATTAACGTTCCTTGGCAAATATAATGAATGTAACGGGTCCTTGCATAATGAAATATTGCTTCCAGCAGTTCCAGACATCCAATTTTTCCCTTCCCTTCTTGTTTCAGAGATATTCGTGAGGCAGTATGGTTGCACACGGTGGCTAGCAAACAGTTTCCGATACTAAACAATTCATTAGTCTTAACTTTGTGTGAATAACGGCTAGATACATGAAAAAATATGTGAAACATGTATGATACTGATTTGAATTTGGTAAGGCTGCTCTAAACTTTCTTTTTTTAAAATTGTGATCAAAATATAATTGATTTACAATGTTCTATTAGTTTAACAAAGTGTTCAGTTTTATATATATATATATATAAAATTCTTTTTTAGATTTTTTCCATTGTAGGCTATTAAAAGATATACAGTATAGATCCCTGTGCTATGCAGTAGGTCCTTATTAGTTATTTCTTTTATATATGTGTATATGTGTGCTCAGTCACATCTCTTTTAAACCTCCTGGAGTAATACTCCAGGCAAGAATACTGGAGTGGGTTGCCATTTTCTTCTCCAGGAGATCCTCCCAGCCCNAGAGAATGGAAAGACAATAAAATTTGAATAAACTTTCTAACATTCCTTTAAATACCTTCAACATAAATCTTTTGAATCTGAGCAAAGACAACAAAGAAATAATTCCAATAATGAACTGCAGCCTGTTACATTTTCTGGTAGTGGCAAAAATCACAAACAGCTTGAAACATCCTTTGATACAGGTAAGAATTAGTTCAAAGTAAAATAATTTGTAATTCTACAATTAAAAAAGCAGCTTGAGGACTTCCCAGTGATTAGGACTCCATGCTTCCATTGCAGGGGACACAGGTTCCATCCCTGGTTGGAGAATTAGAATCCCACATGCCCAGAGGTATATCCAAACAAGAACAAAAACAAAAAAACCAGCTTGATTATTTCAACAAAAAAATAAATGTAGTTTATTCGTCCTACTGGCACAAATGCTACGTTCAAATGGACTAAAAATTGTATCACTAAATTTGAAAGTGCCAAACTGCTTTTTCATCAAAATGACAATCACATTCTATTAAACTCATNTCAACAAAAAAATAAATGTAGTTTATTCGTCCTACTGGCACAAATGCTACGTTCAAATGGACTAAAAATTGTATCACTAAATTTGAAAGTGCCAAACTGCTTTTTCATCAAAATGACAATCACATTCTATTAAACTCATGGTTCAAGGCTTCCCTGGTGGCTCCTTGGTAAAGAATCCACCTACCAATACAGGAGAGATGGGTTCAGTCCCTAGTCTGGGAAGATCCCACATGCCTCAGAGCAACTAAGCCTGTGCTCCACAACAAGAGAAGCCATCACAATGAGAAGCCGGAGCACAACTAGAGAGTAGCCCTCACTTGCCACAACTAGAGAAAATCCCAGGCATCAACAAAGACCCAGTACAGCCAAAATAAATAAATAAATAAACTTTTAAAACAAAAAACTCACGGTCCAGAAAAATTTCACAGTCATCAATCACAGAAGATTTGAAATAGCATCAAGAATCAATTCCATAAAGCTTTTGAAATAGTAAAAGCATCCCCCAAATATTTAATCAATTCTCAAAAAAGCCAATAAAAATATTTAGAAAACATTCAGAATTTTAAACGTTGTCTACTGTGTAGTTAAAGGTAATCAAGCTTTCTCAGAAAGGAAAATTTTATGAGAAATTCAAAGAAAGAATGATATAAGCATATAATGCAATCTAGACTTTAAGTCATTCTTATGAAAATTATCTCATGAAATGACAAAATAATTTTCAAGAAAATATAAAGGAAAATGATACAACTTTTAATGATTACAAAAAGTTTTCCAGCTATTCACACAAAAGAATTTTAATGACGTATTTAAATTATGAAATTCAAGACAATACAGTTTAATGGGTTTTGTTGATATTATAAAACCAAAAGGAATAATATATTAACTCTATTTTTGGTGCTTGGGAAAAATGTTTAAATGGCAAATATTTACAGGAAAACCTTATTGCTTGAGAAAAAGAATGAAACTTGAGTCAAAATTTAAGAAACTTTCTGGGTATTTTAGTTTGGAAATAAGCCACTGAATTCAATTATTTGGGATGATGCAATAAAAATGTAAATTAGAGAGAACAGGGAGCCTTCCTTGGGCCCATGTGCCAAATCTGGCCCACTACCTGATTTTGTTTGGCCTGAGAACAAAAATATTTTTTGACCTGAAAAATATATAAAATTCAAATTCCAGTGTCCATGATACGGTTTTGTTGGAACCCAGCCATGCACATTTATTAACAAATTTGTGACCACTTTTCTGATACCGCAGCAGCAGACCTTAATAGTCACTACAGACACCCTATGTCTTGCAAATCCTAAAATAGTCACCATCTGACCCATTACAGTAAAAGGTTACCAACCACCGATGAAAAATATTGAAAATCCTTTCTCCATAAATTTTATGATATGATGCCATACAAAAATAATGATGGGGAAGGATTAAGTAAAATGTCTGGAAATTGAAAGCAATAAAAATGAGAATATTTTTATCTCCTGGGGCAGGTTGTAGAACTAGAAGCAGCAGGAGCAGTTTGGAGATGATACCTGACCTTGTATAGTCATGTTAACTGAAATTATTGAATAGAATTAATTAAATATTTGGAAAATGTAATATTTTAAAGAGATTTGGCTGAATTCAATAATATTCTGAGATGTCAATAACTTTCTTCAACTCTCCAAGAAAGAAAAGCTTTGATATTAAAGCCGGCAAATTAATTTGATGGAAAGGGAAAAGTTATTAGTATATATTGAGTTATGTCTAATTCTCAGAGACCCCATGGACTGCAGCCCACCAAGCTCCTCCATCCATGGGATTTTCCAGGTAAGAGTACTAGAGTGGGGTGCCACTGCCTTCTCCAAAGTATAAAGACAGATGGATGATATTATTAGAGATAGAGAATTAGGACCTATCCTTTCAAAGTGAGTAAATGGCAATTCCAAGAAGAAATAATATTCACTTGCTTAAAATGAATGCATTGTTTAATGACAAATATGAGGGAAAACTGCATAATATAAAACCTGAAATTTGACCAAATGATGTTTATGAATCTCTTTGGATTGAAGTAGAACAAAAAGTTTTTTAATTAAGACAATTAATTTTATATATATTTCCAGTAAGTGATTTTCAGGGCTTAATCCTAAAATGTCAGGAAAATAAAAAATATTTTGAATCAACAAAATTCTCAGAACTGTAAGATCCAGAAAGTCTTCAAGTGCCAGTGCTGTATTCTCAGCAGAAGCTGAAAGAGACATCAGCACATCAGCACCATGAACAATATAATATTACAATGGATTTTCTATGAATTGAGACGACAGGCTACCAAAGGACTATTCGTTTAATGGTGTAGTTGTTAAGAGAACAGCTATTTCTCCTGCTTCAACTCACTGCTCACTCTGAGACCTTTAGCAGTAACAGGCTCTGTGGAACAAAAGACCAGATTAAGATTTTCTGAAAATCAGCTAATAATTTTTAAAATTCAAAAGTAATTTTTATATGGACCATTTTTAAAGTCTTTATTGAATTCATTACAGTATTACTTCTGCTTTATGCTTTGTTTTATGGCTATAAGGCATGTGGGATCTTAGCTCCCCCACCAGAGATTGAACCCCACTCCCTGGAGCCCCACTTCCCATTGGGAGACAAAGTCTTAACCACTGGACCACCAAGGAAGTCCCAATCAACAAATAATTCAGAAATTAAAATTGTGATGAATGATTTAATAAGCAGCTTTATAATATATAAACACAAAGATTTAGAGAATAAAAGAATTTATAAGCATTTAATTTCTATTATATACTGTATATCAATATATCCAAGTATGTCTTTGTCTTTATCTACACATACTGTATTTCTGTATCTGCATCTGTGTCACTATGAAAATATTAGTTGCTCAGTTGCATCTGACTCTTGAGACCCCATGGACTGTAGCTCACCAGGCTCTTCTGTCCTTGAGATTCTCCAGGCAAAAATACTGGAGTGGGTTGCATTCCCTTCTCAGGGGATCTTCCTGACCCAGAGATCAAACTCAGGTCTCCTGCATTGCAGGCAGATTCTTTACCATCTAAGTCACCAGGGAAGCCCCTATGTTACTATACCTGTTGTTAAATATTTTTACCATGGCCCTGAGGCACAACTCACATTCCATACTGGTTTTCTGTCCTGGCCTCACCTTTTGGATGGCACACATGAAATTGATTTCCCAGCGCTGACCTTGGTTCGTCAAGAACTATTCTGGTTCTCCCCTGCAGCTGGCTGCACTGCAACAGACTGCCTTGAGTCACACCCCTTTTAATTCAGCCCAGGCCTTGGGAACCTTCCTTCCCTGGTCTAGCCAGTGGGGAGCACTCCCACTTATCTTGCCTCTGTCAGTCTCAGCTGGCCCCGAGTAGTTGAAGGAAGCTGGCTCATTCCCTTTCTGCCTGTATCAAAACTTGTGGTCAGGAAAACATCTGAACTCTTGGTCACAGGCTCTTTTCCCAGGGGCTATTTTCATTTCATGTCTTGCAGAAGGAAAAGCTATATTCTTTTATAGAAGAATTTCAGGCATCAAAGGTAGGTGGGGAAGAATTTTGGGAGCTGAAGAATCTAGAATCTTAATGTTTTATGAGTCCACCTGCAAGTCAAAAGAGAAAAAATTTGGACTTTTAACATATTGTTTTTCCAGAGGGGGAAGGAGAAGTTCTTCTGCATTCTTTGGTTTCTGCTTTATTATTTGGATGGATCGTGCAAGCACCACAGGCTTAAACAAGATGAAGTTGCTGTCTGATACATCACTTGTTATGTTACGGAGTATAAAGTTATGAGGCTTAAANGAGACAGGCTGTTAAGAGAACAGCTATTTCTCCTGCTTCAACTCACTGCTCACTCTGAGACCTTTAGCAGTAACAGGCTCTGTGGAACAAAAGACCAGATTAAGATTTTCTGAAAATCAGCTAATAATTTTTAAAATTCAAAAGTAATTTTTATATGGACCATTTTTAAAGTCTTTATTGAATTCATTACAGTATTACTTCTGCTTTATGCTTTGTTTTATGGCTATAAGGCATGTGGGATCTTAGCTCCCCCACCAGAGATTGAACCCCACTCCCTGGAGCCCCACTTCCCATTGGGAGACAAAGTCTTAACCACTGGACCACCAAGGAAGTCCCAATCAACAAATAATTCAGAAATTAAAATTGTGATGAATGATTTAATAAGCAGCTTTATAATATATAAACACAAAGATTTAGAGAATAAAAGAATTTATAAGCATTTAATTTCTATTATATACTGTATATCAATATATCCAAGTATGTCTTTGTCTTTATCTACACATACTGTATTTCTGTATCTGCATCTGTGTCACTATGAAAATATTAGTTGCTCAGTTGCATCTGACTCTTGAGACCCCATGGACTGTAGCTCACCAGGCTCTTCTGTCCTTGAGATTCTCCAGGCAAAAATACTGGAGTGGGTTGCATTCCCTTCTCAGGGGATCTTCCTGACCCAGAGATCAAACTCAGGTCTCCTGCATTGCAGGCAGATTCTTTACCATCTAAGTCACCAGGGAAGCCCCTATGTTACTATACCTGTTGTTAAATATTTTTACCATGGCCCTGAGGCACAACTCACATTCCATACTGGTTTTCTGTCCTGGCCTCACCTTTTGGATGGCACACATGAAATTGATTTCCCAGCGCTGACCTTGGTTCGTCAAGAACTATTCTGGTTCTCCCCTGCAGCTGGCTGCACTGCAACAGACTGCCTTGAGTCACACCCCTTTTAATTCAGCCCAGGCCTTGGGAACCTTCCTTCCCTGGTCTAGCCAGTGGGGAGCACTCCCACTTATCTTGCCTCTGTCAGTCTCAGCTGGCCCCGAGTAGTTGAAGGAAGCTGGCTCATTCCCTTTCTGCCTGTATCAAAACTTGTGGTCAGGAAAACATCTGAACTCTTGGTCACAGGCTCTTTTCCCAGGGGCTATTTTCATTTCATGTCTTGCAGAAGGAAAAGCTATATTCTTTTATAGAAGAATTTCAGGCATCAAAGGTAGGTGGGGAAGAATTTTGGGAGCTGAAGAATCTAGAATCTTAATGTTTTATGAGTCCACCTGCAAGTCAAAAGAGAAAAAATTTGGACTTTTAACATATTGTTTTTCCAGAGGGGGAAGGAGAAGTTCTTCTGCATTCTTTGGTTTCTGCTTTATTATTTGGATGGATCGTGCAAGCACCACAGGCTTAAACAAGATGAAGTTGCTGTCTGATACATCACTTGTTATGTTACGGAGTATAAAGTTATGAGGCTTAAAGGAAAAAGACAACTTGAAAAGACATCTGTGTAAGCTTTTAGAATCATGTTCAAAAGGTCTTAAATCTTAACACTGATTGATTGATAAACTGGCCATAACTTGAAACCACTAAGTATGTATCTTCAATGGCCCATTCAATAAAAAATAATAGCTAGCATTAATTGGATGCTTCTTCTATGCTAGATGTTGTTAAGAATTATATGTATAATCTCATTTAATCCTCAAAACAAATCTAGGAAATAGGTACTGGCTTTTGGCTTGTGTGTGTGTGTTTGATTTTTGGCCATACTGCACGGCATATGGGACCTTAGTTCCCCAACCAGGGATCAAACTTGTGTCCCCTGCATTGGAAGAGCACAGTCTTAATCATTGTACAACTGGAGAAGTGCCAATAGGTACTATTTTTATACCATTTACACATTTTACAGCATGCTGGATATTGTCTGCTTGACCCTCTTCTTAATCCATTTTTGGCCCATCTGGGTCCTACTCTGTACCCTAGGACTCTCTTATCGCCTGGATTCTGTTTGGGTTTGGACAATAGTAGTCACCACAGGAGATTGAAGGATGGGAGAAGAAAGAGAGAGGTTGAGGTAGTCTTCCGAATTCCTCTCTTCTCCATCTGTATGATGATGGCAGCAGCCGCCTCTGTTCACAACTACAGCTTCTGTTACCAACCCTTCTCCATAGCTCCAGTGCTCACTAGGAGCATGAAACACCATTGCTTCCCCTTCTCTTTTCCAACCCAGGGATAGTAAACATACCACTGTTGCTGATATCTCTTGGTTCCCTTAACCTTGTACACATGTCTATAAATAGTCTCCTCACTAAATTGTCTTTACAGATCCCAGCTGAGTGTGCCTTCTGTTTCCTGCTAGAACTCTGACTAATAAGTTAATATTTGATCTCAGAATTACACACACACACAAGCCAAAGATCCTGTCCACTTAACTTCTTCACTTACTGTACTTTTCTAAATGCTGTATTTGTGTTTGTTTTGAAATATCTATTTGACTTTATTTGAAGGGAGCTGATCTTACCATAGTTACCTATTTCTCAGGTGAGCACCAATTATTTTGATCTTTCATTGTAGGAACCATATTCTGTAGCTATATATACATATTCAAGGGTATCAGTCCTCTCCATGGTATTCAGTTCAATCCAGTCGCTCAGTCGTGTCCAACTCTTTGCAGTCCCATGAACTGCAGCACACCAGGTCTCCCTGTCCATCACCAACTCCCGGAGTCCACCCAAACCCATGTCCATTGAGTTGATGATGCCATCCAGCCATCTCATCCTCTGTTGTCCCCTTCTCCTCCTGCCCT
>SJYW01012818.1:48157-70163 GCA_006410735.1 Raphicerus campestris
TATTTAAAAAAACAATTAATTGGCAAAGTCCCTGTAAAATTACAATAAAATAAAATGCAATTACATTTATAAAGAAACAACAAGATTTGTAAGTTGATCTTAAAAGCTAAAGAAAGATCTTTGTTTTTGTTTTAATTTAAATCAAATCTTATTTCCAAGAACCAAATTAGCCTCTGAATAGTATTTTCTGTTTGTGAAAGCCATCCTTGAGGATACAAAAGAACTTCACGTTGACAATAAACAGTTAGTTACCTCATAATGGGTGTGACTGATGGTTTTTACACTTGGTCCCTGGGGCTCTGAGGAACAGTCTTACACCCTCTTTTTTCACAGAATCACTTTCTGGAATGATGAATAAAATGTATGACTAAAAATGAGAAAATCAAGGGGAATAATATAGGGAAAAGTATTCCGTCCAAATGAGGGAAAATGGAAGACATTAATATTTGGGGTTTTTTAAAATTTCTTTTGAGGGGAAAAAATATTCAGGATAAGTTGTCAATACTCTCCTAAATCCATTTTTTAAAATATGGAGTAAGATATGTGTCTAAAACAGTATTTCTTAAATTTTTATGTCCATATAAATCACTTGGGAATCTTGTGAAACTACCATTTCTTGGACTTCCCAGGTGGCCCACTGGTCAAGATTTCACCTTCCAATGCCAGGGATGCTGGTTCGAGCCCTGGTCTGGGAGCTAAGATCCCATATGTCTCGTGGCCAAAAAAAACCAAAATATAAAACAGGAACAGTATTGTAACAAATTCAATAAAGACTTTAACAATGGTCCACATTAAAAAAAAAGAAAAGAAAAGAAAAGAAAATACCAGTTCTGTTTTGGAAAGGGATGGCATGATATTTTGTGGCAGCTCCACCCAGCTTGTGGGATCTTAGTTCCCCAACCAGGGATGAAACTCGTGCCCCCTGCAGTGGAAGTGTGGAGTCTTAACCACTGGACAGCCAGGGAAGTCCCAAAATTACTTGTTTTATGAAAAAAAAAAAGATATAAAAACAAAAAGCACCACAAATTCTGATAAAGTAGGCCTGGAGTGCGGCCTGAGATTCTGCATTTCTAACTAGCCCCCATGTGATTGGTGCCACTACTGCTCACAGGACCACACTTGAAGTAGCAAGAAAATGAGAGGATCAGGCTTAACAATTCTGTTCTCTAAATGTTGCAGGAAGGTGGACCCCTTCTAGGGCCCGAAACTGGGCTCTTGTCTAACACTTGGAAATGAATTGTCTGAGGAGACACATGTGCTGACACAGCAAGAGATTTTATTGAGAAAGGGCACCCGGGTGGAGAGCAGTAGGGTAAAGAAACCCAGGAGAACTGCTCTGCCACGTGGCTCGCAATGTTGGGTTTTATGGTGATGGGGTTAGTTTCCGGGTGGTCTTTGACCAATCATTATAATTCAGAGTCTTTCCTGGTGGTGTACGCATCACTTAGCCAAGATGGATGCTAGCGAGAGGGATTCTGGGAAGTGTACGGACACGCAGTGTCTCCTTTACATCTTTCCCGAACTCTTCCGGTTGATGGTGGCTCATTAGTTCCATATCCCTTATCAGGATCTCCTGTCATAAAACAACTCATGCAAATGGTTACTATGGTACCTGGCCAGGGTGGGCGGTTTCAATCAGTGTGCTTCCCCTAACATAAAGACAAGAAATATCCTTAACTTTCATAAGCAGATACTAAAAAAAATCTGCCTTTGTAAGGGAGGGAAGTGGAGTGATTAGGGTTGTAGCTGGTGGTCTTTGTTTCCTTTTTCACATAGGTGCCAATCAAGGCTCCCACCCTCAGAGACATGGGTATTAACAGCCAATATCAACTGTCGTATGTTGAACCAAGATTGCAAATAGCAGCGTTCTTAGATCTTTATGCTTCAACCAAGGTCTTTGAGTGTTCTGAAATAGAACAGAAGGCTTATGTCAGGAAAGAAAGCATAGGTTTTCTTTTCCTCCCACAGAACATCAAGGTCTTTGTGTCTGAGTTTTCTCTTGATTGAGCCTGAAGAATACGGAAGAAAGGGGTCTGTGTCAGAAAATTCATGGTCACTAAATATTTAACAATCTTCTAGGCAAAAACCAGTAAGTAAAAATAAATGTTAGAAGAATCAGAAAATAGTCTTATAAAATGAGACTGATTTGGTGAAGTCTCAGGTGGCCAATGCTATATTCAATGAGCTTGCGGTTTAGGGTTGTGTTGATTTATGAATTTGTTTGGTAATATGGTGAACTAAGTCCAGAAAACATGGAATTTTTAAAAAAAATCACGATGTCACTGGGTTCTTTGGTTGTGGAATTTCACTTGCATAAAATCACCTCAAAGTTTAGGTACAGCATTTGAAACAAAATTTAAAAAAATTAAACTAATAATTTTTCATGCTCTGAATAAACTCTGCTTTAAAATAGAATATACCAAGCATGATAGTTTTAAAGACCAGTCCTAATTTTGTGACATTTTTATTTTTCTAAACTGAGAAAGAACTGTATGGCTGTCAAGGGCACTGAAGATAGGCAATGGAGAAATATTTTCAATTTAATTTACAAAAAAATAACCCCAAACTTCGTTATTGGGTTTTCTCCACTTATAATTAAAACATTTGTATTTTACATCATTAATAATGAGTAACTTTGGGAATGTTTACTTTGGTTAAAAAATGGTACAAAGACTAAAATATTAATGAGAGGGTCCAGAAAAATTTTGAGAGGCAGGGATGGAAATAGAATAATTTATCTTGAGAATTATCAGTATAAATATTAGTAATGACTAACACTGAACCCTTACTGTGTGCTGGATAGTCTACTAAATCCTCAACACCAGTGCTTCTCAAATTGTAACATGAATAAGAATCATTTGGTGCTCAGTCACTCAGTTGTTTCTGACTCTTTGAGACCCCATGTAGCCTGCCAGGCTCCCCGGTGCATGAGACTTCCTAAGCAAGAATACTGAAGTAGGTTTGTTACCAAGTCCAAGCTTGCTCTGCTTACCACACAATAGGCCAATGAATCTGAGAGATGAGGTCTTGAGGCAAGGAAGAGACTTTAATCGGGGAGCCAGCTGACCAAGAAGATGGCAGGCTAGCACCTCAAAATTACCATCTTACTGGGGTCTGGATACCAGGTTCTTTTATAGATTAGAGAGAAAGAAGCAATGAGGAACTAAAGTCAAATGGTAGAACAGAGAGGGAAATGCAGTGGGGAAGTAAAGTGAAGGGTCTTCAGTCTTGCAAAACATCTCCAAGGGAATGGCCAGCCTTCGGAAGGGGTGTGTTAATCTCTTCTATTCACAGGTGGGCAGGGAGAAATTATCTCTACATGAGCAGAATGAAGGCACTTTAGTTTACAGTCAAGTAGAGGGGCAGGGTCCAGGCAAGCCACTGAGTATGATTATAATAATAAAAGCAAGTCAAAGAAACAGTTTCCAGCATGGAGTCAGAATTGGCTTCCTCCTTGCAACACGTTGCCATTTCCTACTCCAGGAATCTTCCCAACTCTGGGATTGAACCCTCCTCTCTTGCTTAAAGGCAGATTCTTTACCACTGGGGCACCTGAGAAGCCCATAGAATCATGTAGAATCATTTGGGGATCTTTAAAATGCAGATCTTATTTCAGTTGGTCTGGGGGTGGGAAACCTGAGATTTTGCATTTCTAAGAAGCACCCAAGCAATGCAGAAACCACTGGTTAGGTCTGTGAACTAAACTTTGGTTAGCAAAATGTTAGTTGGATCCTGTCATTGAGTTCTCATAACTCAGTGTACTACTAATGTCTCCATTTTGCAAATAGAGAAACTGAGTCCTAGGGAGATTAAGTGATTTGCCCAAATAGTGAGGTTGGCATTCTGACTCTAACTCTACATTTTAAAATTAGAATCATCTAGCCAGTAATTCTCAGCTCTGGCTGTACATTCGCTCACTCACTCAGTCGCTCATTGTGTCCAACTCTTTGTGATCCTGTGGACTGCAGCATGCCAGGCTTCCCAGGCTTTATTAAAATAATAAAATATTAAAATAAAAAATTTAAATAAAATATTTTTAAAAATTTTGGCCCCATCGCATGTGGGGTCCTAGTTCTCCAAGCGGGGATAGAACCTGCACCCCTGAAGTCCCCTAAAGAGCTTTAAAAATACTGGTGGCTCCACCATTTAAATTAGATTCTCTAAGGATGGTGCTAAGCGTCAGTATTTATTTCAAGCTCCTCGGTGATTGTAATGGGCAGTCAAGTCTGAGTAGCTTTGATCTGAATCAACCCCCTTCTTTTAGAAATAAGGAATTGAGCCTCCCTCCCCCCAAAACAGTCAGTGTTTGTAGCAAAGAAACCAAGACCCCCGATTCAGTCAATATCCTGAAAGGAAGCCACTGTAATACAGGCTGGGGTTGGGAGGGGGAGATGTTTATCTTTGTTGAAAAAAAACAAACACCTTAATTTAAACTTTATTAAACTTTCAACTAACAAAAGCCTACAGGGTACTCACTCTAAGACACTAAAGATAATCTAAATTAAAGTAATTTACTTTATTTTGAGGAAAAAGTGTACTTGACTGTGTTTCCAGAGACAAAGCAAGATCAGAATAAGCCTCAAAAAGCCAAAAGAATGTAAGGGTTACTGGAAATGCTGGGTCTTAGCATGATTCCTCTAGTGTCTACTGGCAGAAACTTTAACAAAGAAAAAAACCAACAAACTGTACTTTGGTAGGGTCAAATTATGTGAATATCTCAAGAAATTTCACACCTAGCCTCAGTGTGCATAAGATCACCAATTTTGAAGATTTCTAGGTTCACTAAGGAAAGATAACACTCTTTCCAACACAGGCCTGGCAGAATGGCTCCCACAAAGAAGGGCAGCAAGAAGGGCCCGTCTGCCATCGACAAGGTGGTAAACAGAGAATACACTATCAACGTCCACAAGCACATCCCTAGAGTGAATTCAAGAAGCCCTTAGGCACTCAAAGACATCCAAAAATTTGTCATCAAGGTGATGGGAACCCCAAGTATACGCATTGACACCAGGTTCAGTAAAGCCATCTGGGTCAAAAGAATAAGGAATGTCCCATATCATATCCGTGTGTGGTTGTCCAGAAAACCTAAAGAAGATTCACCAAACAAGCTCTACACATTGGTTACCTATGTACCTGTTGCCAGTTTCAAAAATCTACTGACAGTTAATGTGGATGAGAACTACAGATTCTCCAGTAAAGTTATAGACCCTCCCCCCCCAAAAAGTTTACACTATTCACGAAATGATTTATCCAGTCATTCAACAAGTATTTGTTAAGTACCTGCTATGTACCAGACACTAGATCCTGAAAATATAGCAGTGAACAGGATAAAGAGATTACAATCTGAGAAGGGTCCTGCCCATTGTAATGCTCTAGCCCTTCACTTCAAGGGAAGGCATGTGACTTAGGCTGAACTAGTCATAATACTCTATTCCCCTCACCATGTGATGATCCAAGCTGGGCCATTGAGAGTCTGTCCCTGAGATTATTGTACACAGAACCAGGAGGCAGCAGTTATATTTCTTCTCCGAGATTGCTGTCTGGGCTAACAGAAGCTAGATTGTCTACAACCCTGTCTCATGCAACTTAGCATGAAGAAGCCCTGTGAGAAGGGAGTGGATTGGGACCAATTGCTGAGACAGATCTGATGATATAATTTGAATTCCTGTATCCAGAATCCATTCCACGTCTGTCTTTCCCGGATGTGTACACTGATAGATTCCCTTCCTTACTTAACCCGGTTTGAGTCAAGTTTCTGTCACTTGCACCCCAAAGAGCTCTGAGTCAGACTTACAGACTTACTGAATGAACAAGCAAAAGGAACCTCTGAGTTCTTCTAGTACAGGGGCTTTCAAGTGTGATTCCTATACCAGCAGCCTTGGCCTCACCTGGGAACTTGTGAGAGTCACAAACCCTGGAATCCTATCCTAAACTTGCTGAATCAGTAAGTCTGGAGAAATTGCCCAGCCATCAGTTTTAACAAGCCCTCCGGATGATGTCAATCCACACTAAAGTTTGAGAAACTGTTTTAATATAGCCCTTTCCATGTATGTGGAACTAGAAACCCAGAAAGTTTGGTGACTTGCTAAAGTTCACAAAACTAGCTAGAAGGTGCTTTAGATCCTCTCAGTAATTTGGAGGCTGTGGGCTTTGAGAAAGGAGGGCCACTTGGAGTTTTGAGGGAAGTAACACATGGATTGGCAAATAGAAGGGGAAAAAATATTTTGGGTCAAATAATACAGTATGGTTGGAAACACTTGCTGTGTGTTTCCACAGGAGTTTAGAGAATATTTTATTCATCTTGGCTCCCCAGCTGAGCCAACAACAGTGTGTTAAAGCTCCATAGCCAGTGGCAGGAATCCAGGAGAGTCCTTTTTATGTGCCAGCAAAGAGGAATTTCTTAGAAAAGCTACAGAAATTACGCTACTATCACATTTCGCTTGGTGGAGTGAAGGAATAAAGAGGATGAAAGAAAAAGCAGGGGATTTCAGTTATTCCTAACAGTCCCACCTCTCTACTTGGGAGAAAGGGATTTTATTGTTGTTCTTGCCAGGGCAAAAGCTCCCTGGAGGGAAACTGGGCACCTAACCTGGTGACTTGGAGAATAACTTGCATTTTTTGAACTTTTTTTTTTCAGGTGGAAGGAGAGAGCAGCAGTGTTCCAGAGTGTCCCTGGAAACTCTATTTAGGAGCCTGCTTTCCGATGATTTGCCCAGCCTGTCCTGGGGATGTGGTCCATCCAGAGGCAAACCGAAGAGAAGAAAAGCCCTGGCACCAACATTTATGAAGCTTTCATTAGTCTGTCCTTCTCCTCCTCTTAAGTGTACAGATAGGCGGGAGCAGAGCAAAGGATCAAGGGAAGTTTCCAGCACTACTGGTTTTACAGAGTATAAGCTGTTAAGAGGCCATGGACACTTTTCCTTTAGTGTATCTACTCAGGTAAGGCCGATGCCTTCCAGGAAGTTACCTGATAATAAAACAAAAGCATCTCCTTCTCTTATATGAATATATGATTCACACGTTCATTCACTCATCAAATACTTATTAACTATCAACTAGATGGCAGGGACAGGTCTAGCTAGGCACTGGGGACACAGCAGTAACAAAAATAGTAAAAACAACAGCAAAAACAACTTTGCCCTTATGGGATGTGTGGGGGGGGATAGTAAACAGAACAAGCAAGTAACATAAGTTGGAAGGAGTGCTGTGGGCTGGCCTGAGGAGCCAGTGGGACCACTCACAACAGAAGTACGTGGGCATCTGTCAGAACACTACAGCAGCATGTAGCTATGAGGGAGTGAAGGCCTGAACCAGGGAAAAGAGGGTGTAGTGCCTGTGCCTTCAGAGTGGGCTTTAAGAACCAAGAGCAGCCTCTCAGGTCTCACTCCATACCTACTGAAACAGAATCTGCATTTTAAGATCTGTAAGTGAGGCACATTAAAGTTTGAGGAGCATTGGTTTGGCAGACACCAGCTGATTGTCTACCTTCAACCCATTCCTCTCTTCTAGTCTTTTTCAGGCATTCATCCTTCCCCCAAGCAGCTCATATGACTCAGGGTACACTGATCCCATCCCCAGCTGCAGAAGTCAGTCTGATGAGTCTATCCAGTGGTGCTCTTAAGTGTAGTTCTCAGGCTAACAATATCAGCATCATTTGGGAGCCTGTTAGAAATGTACAGTCAGAAAAGGAAACTCTCAAGACCCCCGCCCTCTGCCTCCCCAAGACTACTGAATCAGAAACTCAGGGGTTGGGAGCCGTGCAGTTTGTATTTTAATAAGCCTGTCTGCTGATTGTGATGCAGGCTTATGTCTGAGAACTACCTGTCCTCACTAGTCATGTTAATCACATTTTCCTTAATAGTTACTGGGTCCTGAATCCAGGCTTAAGCCATTCAGTGTCTGGCATTCTCCCTGGCAGCTGAACTTGACCAGTCATGTGACTGAAGTTGGCCCAAATCAGACTGAAGAGAAGGCTTTTGAAGCTATAGTTGAAGGAAGTTTT
Source organism: Raphicerus campestris (assembly GCA_006410735.1). Lineage (NCBI taxonomy): Eukaryota > Metazoa > Chordata > Mammalia > Artiodactyla > Bovidae > Raphicerus > Raphicerus campestris. Next base: position 56,160 of record SJYW01012818.1, read on the forward strand.
TTACCTTCCCTAACCTTACTTCCAGGACCCTGCTCCTTCCCTTATTCCTTTGGATACACAAGTGAGGTTGCCTTCTTTGCAGGTGATTGCCAGCATACAACCATGAGGAAAACTAGGCTGAGGACAGAACTGAAATGATAATAGTGAAAAGGAGCCAGAACCCTCGCACTGTGCCTATTCCCAGAAATAACACATTTTCTTATGATTTAAGCCTGTTGGATTTGTGGTTTCTTGTACTTATAGCCAAAAATGTCATAACTACAAAGAAGTTATGAGACCAAGGAAGTATGGGGCCAGTGGGCATACCAAAAATATTCTAGGATGATGAAGGATGTATTTAGTTAACAGGCATTTTTTTCCACCAAGTTCTCAAACACTAGACCCAGCTAGAATGACTTACAACTCAGGAAAAGCAACTTAGGACAAATAAAATGGAACATGACTTCATGCAATGGGTTCCCAAGTGGTGGACTGACAAAAAATACACAAATAATCTTTTTTAAAAGAGAGGGGGACTTAAGACATCTTAGGTGAAATGAAAAAGTGGAGTAATACACAAGGTGAGCCTGGAATATATTGTGTTTCCAGAAAGCAAAAGAGTTCTCGAAAAAGAATGGGACATAGGAACCAACCTGAAAGAGCTCTCAACTTGAAGCCAAGACAACTTGATAACAAAGTAAATAATGATAGCTCTGAATTATAAAGCAAAGACTAATAATTACCTGTGAGCTCATAGTGATATAAATAAGTAATTGAATAAAGAAATGGGAGAGAAGGTACAACTCTTACCTATAGAAGAGTTCCAATGAATTAATGTAGATGGAATGAATGAGAGAAATGAAAAACACAGAACACCACAGTTATCATTGTTGCAAGTGTGATCCGCTGCTAAAACGAATGGAAGAATGTTTGAGGAGAAGCAGGGTATTTGTTTACTCTCAAAGGATCTTCTCCAAGGGAGAAAATGAACGTATAAGACAAACAAGGGTGCCCTAGGGCTATGTCTGTTCAGAGTTTCCCCCTGAAATATGCTCTGTGGTTTCAGAGACAGGTAAACTGAGAGATTCAGTTTAAAACTGCATGTCCAGGACTTCATGGGTTCCTCTAAGAAATAAGAAGGGCCATTGCTGTTCAGAAACCTTCAGTTAGGACTGAGCTGGGTGTGGCCTGGCTCAGAGTGTTGTCCCCTGTGTCCTACTGAAGAACCCAACGGGCTTGTCTTCCTCATGACTCCCCATCTCTACCCCAACCCCAAGGCCCTGGGATTGCTCCCTTGGGGAAAGGTGGCGGTGAGTTGCACAAGCTAATGCCAGTGGGCAGATCTACTAGGATGCATTTAGTTTTCTATGGATTCTCTGGTTGGTTTTCTGTGTTGGCACGGGCCCATGCTCAGTCCCTCCCAAATTGGAACACATTCTCTGAAACGGCTGGATTCACCATCCACATCTTGGTGGAGGTCAAAGTCTGGTTTCATTTTTCATTCAACTGCCATTTGTAACTTTCAATGAACAGAATGACACCATGTCCAACTGTCTTCTTTCAGTAATTAAATGAGAGAGTTTTTTTTTTTTGCCTCCCATGAGAGTGTGTGATTTCCTTGTCTCTTGCATTGTGCAACAGGCTCACCACCATTACAACTAAACCCATGTTCTGGAGAAAAAATTTTGCTGTATCACACAGTGACCTCACTCACATCAGCAGTGATTGGTTTCTCACCTAAATCCACCAAAGCTTGCACCACAAAGGATGAGATCACATCACCAGAGACTTCTCTGGTCTGAAGGTGAGTGCCTGGAGGGCTGGGATCACCTCTTGCTCATCTTCATCTGCCCAGAATCCAGCACATAGCAGGTGGGATAGTCATCAGTGCGTGAAGTATGATGACCTACCTCCCCACTTCCTAGGTCCTTGTAGGGCTGCATTTCCCAGCTCTCTGTGCCTGGGCACCACTATGGGAATGGTGCCAGTTGGTGAGTTGGGAGGAGAAGTGCTGCAGATCACTTCTGGGCTGGAGCATTGAAACGCTTGTGGTCTAGAACTTTCTTTTCCTTCTAACTCAGCAAGCTGCCTTGTTGGACAAGGTGGTTACTCAGCCTGGCTGAGTGACTGCAGGAAGTAGAGCTCCTTGTTCCAACCTATAATGACAATGTAGTGTAAGACATAAACCTTTGTTCCATTGTGCGTGCCGTCTGCTAAGTCACCTCAGTCGTATCCAGCTCTTTGAGATGCTATGGACCGTAGCCCACCAGGCTCCTCCATCCATGGGATTCTCTAGGCAAGAATACTGGAGTGGGTTGCCATGCCCCCCTCCAGGGGATCTTCTGGACCCAGGGATCGAACCTGGGTATCTATGTCTTCTGCATTGGCGAGCAGGTTCTTTACCACTAGCGCCACCTAGGCCATAGAGACTTTGAGAATGCAGCATCCCACAGCTGGTAAAGAATCTGCCTGCAATGCAGGAGACCTGGGTTTGATCCCTGGGTTGGGAAGTTCCCCTAGAGAAGGGAACTGCTACCCACTCCAGTATTCTGGCCTGGAGAATTCCATGGACTGTATAGTCCACAAGGTTGCAAAGAGTTGGACATGACTGAGCGACTTTTAACTTAATCACATACTGCAGCATCACCTAGGCTATCCTCACCAATACTGTAAGCATTACAAATAAATGGTTGTAGGAATGAATGACTTAAACCAGAAGGGACTTCTGAGCAGTGATAGCTCCAGAATTTCTAGGGAAATTCAGAACTTGGTAAGCTGATTACAATTTTGTGGGAAGTGGGAACCATGTTGACTAGGGGACTTTTATTTATATAGTACACTTTTTGTTAGATGCCATTTATTTGGAGTGTTGGAATGTTGGTGTAGATTGTGGAGGCCTAAAACACCCCATGCCAACTCTTAGCACTACCACTAGTGCTTAGATTGATTTTGTCACCCCCTATGTATATTTTATAAATGGGGAACTGCAGTCTAAGTGACTGCACCAGTTAGTTTGTGGCAAAACTGGTAGACCCCAAACCCTTCATTTCCTGATTGTCAGATAAACATTTCCTGATTGTCTGTCTGATGCACTTGCCACCTCAACAGTCCACCTTTCATATTCAGACATTAAGATTACAGGAACTGGAGAAAAACACTGCCTGATTCCATTCCTGGCTCTACCACATCGTAGCTGGGCATCTTAGGAGAAGCTACTTAATCTCTGTGTGCCTCAGTTTCCTCAGGTGCAACCCACAGTGGGTTGGCATGAGAGTTCAGTAACAAAGTATGAAGTATGTAAAAACTGAGTATGTTCATCAGCCTAGTTCCTCTTCCCACTGTTGTGACTTACACCCATGTTCTCCTTGTGCTCATTTCCCCTGGAAAATAATGAATCTGTTTGAGGACACTGTGTGGTATATTTTTAAACTATTTGGCTACAGGTAAAGTTGCATTTCAAGTTCTGAGGAAAGATCGGGGCCCTGAGCATGGGTGAGCTGCCCTCCTCTGCCACCTCCCTTTGCTGCCTACACGGGGCCCACCAGTGGGAGGGAGCAACAAGATGAGGACTTCCTCACAAGGTCGCTGCCATGTTTCCTGAGCAACTGAGGTCTGGGAATCAAACTGTATCACTGGGGAATTCCCTGGCAGTCCAGTGGTTGAGACTTCACCTTCCAATACAGAGGGTGTGGGTTCTATCTCTGGTAGGGAGCTAGGATCCCACATGCCTTGAGGCCAAAAACCAAATGAACTCGAGAAATGGAATATTTCCTGCCACACTGGTGAACAAAGGATGCTATAGTCGTCAGCTATCGCAGCCACCGTGGAAGGTGAGCTGGTGAGCCCTGAGGGAACTCAGGAAGGAAAAGAATATCTGCCATCTAGCAGCCATCAAACTGCAGTCGTTCCCTAAGATGAGCCCTGAGGAAACTCAGGATGTGAAGAAAAAAAACAAAACAGGAAACTGGCCCCAGATAGCTGAGGTGAATCTCAAAGGAATGATGTCACTGAGCCCAGACTCTTGCATCTTCCCATACACAGAAAAGCACTAAATTCCTTGACTTGGAATATCTGGTTTTCTTTAATTTACAAAAAACTTTTGATGTTCAGGTTACTTGGCCTTTGGATGCCAAACTTCTATATAACCTGGCCCTTCACCTCACCTCCTTGGAGCAGTTCTCTCAGGGTTACTTGAGATGCTGCCTCCTGGGCTTAAGTCCTAAAAATTTCCGCTGAATAAAGCATAACTCTCAACTTTTAGGTTGCATATATTTTTTCAGTCAACAAACACAAAACAGAAACAATATAGTAACAAATTCAATAAAGACTTTAAAAATCGTCCACATCACAAAAGAAAAGAAAATTCTTTTAAAAAATGCTTTAAAACAAGAACAAAAAAGCTCTGTCACTAGTTCAAAGACCCTGTGGGGCAGGAGCCAAAATTGCCCACTCTCCAGTTGCTGGGACATCAGCCCATGCGTTGTACATGAAGATTTAACCACAAATCTGGGGCTCCCACAACCTGTCTTCATGTCACCAGACAGTGCTAGCATGGGAAGCATGTGACCAGGGCCCTCTCTCCCGGCAAAGGCAGAGAGCCTCATGGCTGAGGGCTGGGACCCCTCTTCAACTCTGCCNTCTCTGGTAGGGAGCTAGGATCCCACATGCCTTGAGGCCAAAAACCAAATGAACTCGAGAAATGGAATATTTCCTGCCACACTGGTGAACAAAGGATGCTATAGTCGTCAGCTATCGCAGCCACCGTGGAAGGTGAGCTGGTGAGCCCTGAGGGAACTCAGGAAGGAAAAGAATATCTGCCATCTAGCAGCCATCAAACTGCAGTCGTTCCCTAAGATGAGCCCTGAGGAAACTCAGGATGTGAAGAAAAAAAACAAAACAGGAAACTGGCCCCAGATAGCTGAGGTGAATCTCAAAGGAATGATGTCACTGAGCCCAGACTCTTGCATCTTCCCATACACAGAAAAGCACTAAATTCCTTGACTTGGAATATCTGGTTTTCTTTAATTTACAAAAAACTTTTGATGTTCAGGTTACTTGGCCTTTGGATGCCAAACTTCTATATAACCTGGCCCTTCACCTCACCTCCTTGGAGCAGTTCTCTCAGGGTTACTTGAGATGCTGCCTCCTGGGCTTAAGTCCTAAAAATTTCCGCTGAATAAAGCATAACTCTCAACTTTTAGGTTGCATATATTTTTTCAGTCAACAAACACAAAACAGAAACAATATAGTAACAAATTCAATAAAGACTTTAAAAATCGTCCACATCACAAAAGAAAAGAAAATTCTTTTAAAAAATGCTTTAAAACAAGAACAAAAAAGCTCTGTCACTAGTTCAAAGACCCTGTGGGGCAGGAGCCAAAATTGCCCACTCTCCAGTTGCTGGGACATCAGCCCATGCGTTGTACATGAAGATTTAACCACAAATCTGGGGCTCCCACAACCTGTCTTCATGTCACCAGACAGTGCTAGCATGGGAAGCATGTGACCAGGGCCCTCTCTCCCGGCAAAGGCAGAGAGCCTCATGGCTGAGGGCTGGGACCCCTCTTCAACTCCAGCCTCTTTCCTCTTCTGTTGGTCCTGATGGCAGAGTTAAGTTGATCTGACAGTGTTTGTCAAGGAGAATGAAAGTTTGCCTGGAAGTGCATCAAAATAGGAATTTTAAATTTTAGACTAAGCAGTATCTCATTTGTGTATTTTAGATGTATTTTCCTCAAAATGACTTTTTTCAAGAGCTAGGTTATTTAAAGGAAAACCATACTTATTTTGGAGAAGGCAATGACAACCCAGTCTAGTACTTTTGCCTGGAAAATACCATGGACGGAGGAGCCTGGTAGGCAGCAGTCCATGGGGTCTCAAAGAGTTGGACGCGACTGAGTGACTTCACTTTCACTTTTCACTTTCATGCATTGGAGAAGGAAATGGCAACCCACTCCAGTGTTCCTGCCTAGAGAATCCCAGGGATGGGGGAGCCTGGTGGGCTGCCNGCAGTCCATGGGGTCTCAAAGAGTTGGACGCGACTGAGTGACTTCACTTTCACTTTTCACTTTCATGCATTGGAGAAGGAAATGGCAACCCACTCCAATGTTCTTGCCTAGAGAATCCCAGGGATGGGGGAGCCTGGTGGGCTGCCCTCTATGGGGTTGCACAGAGTTAGACACAACTGAAGTGACTTAGCAGCAGCAGCAGCATACGGATTTTGGTATTGCTTTTTAGAATTTCACGCAACTTTTACTATGAGCTCTACATATTATAACTTTTTATTGAAGTAAAACATACATAGAGAAAAGTATACATATCATAGGTGAACAGCACAGTGAATTTTCACAAACTTAACAGAAGGCAATGGCACCCCACTCCAGTACTCTTGCCTGGAAAATCCCATGGGCGGAGAAGCCTGGTAGGCTGCAGTCCATGGAGTCTCCAAGAGTCAGACACGACTGAACGACTTCATTTTCACTTTTCACTTTCATGCACTGGAGAAGGAAACGGCAACCCGCTCCAGTGTTCTTGCCTGGAGAATCCTAGGGATGGGGGAGCCTGGTGGGCTGCCATCTATGGGGTCGCACAGAGTCGTACACGACTGAGGCGACTTAGCAGCAGCAGCAACAGATCCATGTAAGTGGCACCCAGATGGAGAAACATTGCTTGTACCCCATAAGTCCTCCGCATCATCCTTGTAACTCCTTCCAGTCATCAACTCCCCAGTGACCACCATCCTGACTTCTAACTTCATACATTGTCTTTGCTTGTTGTGTACTTTGCATAAACGGAACCACATAGTATGCATGCTTTTGTGTCTGGTTTCCTTTGCTCAGTATTGTTTCTGAGGTCTGGCTACACTCAGTGTAGCGGTGGCTTGTGCATTCTTTGTCTGGTATTCCATTTTGAGAGGATATCACTGCAATGTTTTCAATCCATTCTACTGCTGATGGGCATTTGGGTAGTTTCCAACTTGAGACTATTACAAATACATGGCTATGGACCTTCTTGTTCCTATCTGGTAGGCATATTCACTAGCTTCTGTTGAGTATATAACTAGAAGAGGGATTGGGACATTGGGTAGTTGTGTGCTCATTTTTAATTGATTCTGCCAAATAGCAGTGTATGAGAATTCTGGTGGTTCTACACAATATGAAGTCTATATTCTCTAACATGTGTTAATGCAAATGTGAACAATTTAACCCTTTAGAATAGTATTCAATGTTTATTAAGAATACTATTTTCTTCCTTATCATAATTCTGCTTCCAACTTGTTATGTTACCTGGATGAGCTTCCTGTCACCCACTCCCCCTTAATCCAACCAGTCAAAAGTCTCTCTGAAAACACTTTCCATTCATTTATTCAGCTAGAATGCTATGAGTGTTAATAAATTGTTGTTTGCAAAACAAAATCAATCCCTCCTGCAATGCGGAGTATATATCTCACGGGTGTTGTGTTTAATATGACAGGCACGAGTGTGCTCTGCAGATCTGCACTTTTAAAACATTCTCTCCAAAGCTCTGAATGCAATTCCGAATTTTGGTGGTAAAGAAAAATGGAATATTCTCCTGTAGGTTTTAGCGGAAGAGAATATGTGCATTTAAAGTGGTAAAATATCTTGCAAATATTGGAGTTAGTTGACTGCAAAGAGGGCTGGAGACGGTAGTGTAGGGGAGGGTGTAAAAGGGGCCAGAGGGCGTTGAGTGCCTGCTCTCTACAACCAATCTTATTGCAGGACCGAACTAAGTTCCTCTAGGCCTATTTTATCATCCAGTAACTGGAGAAGGAAATGGCAACCCATTCCAGTGTTCTTGCCTGGAGAATCCCAGGGACGGGGGAGCCTGGTAGGCTGCCGTCTGTGGGGTCGCACAGAGTCGGGCACGACTGAAGCGACTCAGCAGTAGCAGCAACACTGGTTAGGTGGTGTGTAAATCCTGTCCAGATCTACTTTTTTATTCTAGACTGTGCAAAGGTAGGAAATGCTGACAGAAAAGGTATAGAGGACCAGGGACAACTCAGTTAATATTCCACCCCCTCCTCCCCCAGCAGCCATTGCGCTGGGGATCCCAGTTCCTAGGTATCTGGTGTTATCAGGTAACCATGGAGCTGAATTCATTCTCAGGACCTTTTCCTTTTACCGACCTCTCCAAATCCCCCTCCAAGAGGTCTGACCCCTGCATCAGAAATATTGTGGCAGAGGGGCGACCTCGGGTTTCCCACCCGTCACACTGCACGGTGCTGAAAGTGGTGGGACAAGCACTGGGGTACCAGGGCGACCCCTAAAGGTGAGCGGCTGGGCGTGGAGTCTGGGGTCCCCGAGGAGCACGCGGAACCGGATGCGGGGCGTCGGAGAAGCAAGCGGTCCAGGAAGTCCGGAAGCGTCGCGGGGGCCTCCGCAGGGTGGGGTGGGCCGCCCCGCCCCCATCTGAGCTCCACGCCGGGCTTCGGCCGCCGGGCGGTTCACTCACACCCTTCTTCCTCCGCGCCCCGCCCGCTCCCCACCTCCGCGCCTAGCCTCGTCGCCACCGAACGTTGGACGCGCCACGCCGCGTTAGGCAGCTGGAGAGCGGGCGGGCGAGCCGTCCGCAGCGGCGGGGGCGGCACCCAGCCCGCGGACGGGAGTAGGAGGGACGCGGCCCGAGGGAAGGGGAAAAGGAGGGCTGGAGAGCGCCAGCGGCGAGGCCGTCGGCGAGGACCCGCAGGTAAGCGCGCCGCGCCGGGATAGGTCTGTCCTCGCGGGTTCCTCCGACCCGGCCGAGGAACTGGCGACGTGCGCGGGCGGCTGGGGCGTAGTGCCGGGACGTAGAGTGCGACGGGACGGCGGGACGAACGCTCCCTCCGCGCGACTGAGGCTCGGCGGAGCTGGGGCCCGGGGCCGCCCTGAAAGGCGGAGGCCGAGGGCCGAGCTCCGGGGGCCGGCACCCCGACCGTGAGAGAGTGCGCGCCGCGAGAAAGGGGCTCTGGCGACGCGTTGTGTGAGGGGGAGGGGTGTGTGTGTCCTGAAGCTTAAAACGGACACCAGCTCTCCCCCACCCCCCCTCCGCGAAAAGGAGCCACGAGCCGTGTTTGCGCCGGCGGTCTTCGAGAGCCGACTAGCGGGGACTCAATTTGCCGCGCCGCTCAGTGGGTGCGGCGGAGCCCGAGGAGCGCGGACGCGCCCCGGGCCCCGGACGGCTGGGCGCTGCCGCGTCAGACTGGACCCAGAGCAGGTGGCCACGGGCGCGGCGCGATGGCGCGGCAGCCGGGAGCCTGAGGGTGAGGATGGCCTGGAGGCCTCGGCTCGGGTGAGCGCTTTTCGACAACGACTTGCCGCGTCCAGGCTCCGGAGTGTTTCAGGTGAGAAGGAGCGCTGACGGACTTCCTGAGAGCCAAATGAGGCAGGCGGCAGAGGTTTTCCATGGCTGCCTCGACAGTGACTCTTCTTTGTGTGTACTGCTCCCATGCGAATTCCCTGGGGACCTTGTTAAACTACAGATTCTGATTCAGTAGGTCCGGCCGGGGTGGGGCCCGCCCGTCTGCACTTGTGACAGACTTCCAGATGCTGCTGCAGCTCCGTGGACCACATGACAGGCCTCGCAGAAGTACTTTTTGTCCAACACACTGAAAACCTTAGGAACATTGGGAGAGGAGATCCTAAGGCTTTACAATCCCACCTCCTTCCCAAATACACAAATTTCAAAATTTCCTACTCATTTAGTAGCAAAACACCGTACTCTTCTTACTGGGTTACTAGTCAGGTATGTATTCTGATAGAGCTGGCTTCATGGACATGCAGCCTGTATTTGGTTTAATGTTCTGTGGTCGCTTGTCGAAATTCTGAATAATTTTTGAACAAGGGGCTTTGCATTTTTATTTTGCAATTGGCCCTATAAATTATGTAGCTGATCCTAGTAATAGTCACCATAGGCACAAAAAGCACCCCATTTCTTTGAGTGGGTTGGGAGCTGTTGGGTGATGGAGAGTGAAGGTTTATTAAATAAATACTAGCTAGATGTTGCAGTTCCTTCCATCTCTTAACTTCTCTTTAGCTATTTTAAGAGATAAGCCTATGTGTATAATCTCAGTTACACATGGTATGCCAGTATTTTTAAATGAATAATTTATCAAGAGCTTAATTATTAATACAATTAAGTTTAATTTTGTAATAGTTTATGGCTTGAGCGACAAACGTGTATGCCATTTCCAAAGGATTTGGGGGGTTTCTGTCCCGAAGTTTTGCTTAGTTAAGATCTAAAGTGAGCTGGACACTGCTTAGTTGGCTGCTTTTTCAGCTCAAGTGCAGAGCTGGAAAACAAAAAGTGGCCACATTTTGAAGCTGCTCAGGGGTTATTGCTTTACAAGGCCTCAGTGCGATGCCAGCCCCTATCGGATTCCCTCTGCTTTTATCATTCCCACATCCTGGCAAGGTGACTTTCAGTAAAAGGGGGATAGAGCAGATTTTGCTGTTGAAAAACACTGAAGAAGCGCAGGACCAGGATCAGTGTTTTCTCTGTGAATAATCCTTACCCCAAACCCACAGATTTCAGATGAGTGTGCTTTTCTAGGAAAAAAAAAAAAAGTTGGTGACACAGAAAAGAAACAAAGAAGGAACTTTAATTATGGATATGATTTTGTTCAGCAGAAGGAGGAAAAAGTTTGAGAAATGGCATTTCATTAGTGGGTTTGGCAGGCAAAGGAGAGCTGCCGTGTTCTGGTACCAGGAGCAGCCTTTCAGAAATGGCAGAGTGAGTTTGCGCAGGTGTTAGAGCTAGTGAAGAAGCTGCTCTTCTGTGGCTTACGTGGTCATTCTGGGTGCTCCCGTGTGACTTTGGTGTGCCTGAGGCTGGCTGGGGACTCAGAAAGGGGGTGCATAACAGTGATATTCCTAACGTTTTCATAGCTCACATGAAACCGACTAACACATTTTTCCATTTTGCCGCATGAGAGTGCCAAGTTACTGCAGATACACGCTACAAACTGGGAAGAGCACCATTACTTCAAAAAGAAAGAGGGGTGGGGGTGAGGGGAAAAAACGCGTATCTGTTAGTAGTTCTGAAGATACAAAGGAGAGATTCTGCTTTTAGTAAAAAACCTGGGAGCTGATTTTTACGCCTCACTGAGAAATTCTCTACCTTAAGATAGAGAAAAACAAATTTTCTTTTAAAATGTTTATGGTTTTAAAAATACATGAGTCTTTAATCCACATGGAAATTATTTGAGGGGCATGGTCTGAGGTAGGAGATGTTGGACGTTAAGAGATGGGCTAAACATTTGGGAAAAATTATAAATTCCCTCAATCAAAAGTCTGTGAACACTCTGTTCCATTTAAAAATCTACTTAATTAATTCTTGAGCTGATTCCATGCTTTAAAAATTGAAGTGCAGTTTATTTACAATAACATTCACCCTTTTTAGTATATAGTTTTATAAACTTTGCCAAATACATGTAACCACCACCATGGTCAAGATCTAGAAGTCCATCACTCCAAAAAATTCCTTATGGACTCTTTGTAGACAACCCCTCCCACTACTCGCAGCTCCTGGCAACCGCTGGTTTGTTTTCTGTCTCTATAAATTTGTCTTGTCCAGAATGTCCTGTGAATGGCTTCATACACGATGTAGCCTTCTGAGCCTGATTTTTTTCATGTAGCATATGAGATTCACTCATGTTGTGTGAATCACTAATTTGTTCCTTTTTATTGCTGAGTAATATTCCATAGTTTGTCCATTTACCAACTTTTGGTGATTATGAATAGGGCCAATATAAACATTCACATATAGCTTTCTGTGTGAATGTAAATTTTCAGTTCATTCCAGTAAATAACTCAAAAGTAGGATTGCTGTATTGTGTGGTAAATTTAACTTGATAAGAAACTGCTGAACTTTTCTTAAATGGCTACTCCATTGCCCACTCCCACCAGTGTGGGAGAGGTCCCATTGCTTGGCATCCTTGATAGTGCTTGGTATTGTCAGCTTATTTTATTCCAGCAGGTTTATGATGGCATCTGTGTGGTTTTAGTTTACACTTCCCTGATAACTAATGATGTTGAGCATCTTTTCATATGCTTTTTGATCATTTGTGTATCTTTTATGAAATATCTGTTTTTAAATTATATTGTGTGTTGTCTTACTGAGTCATAAAAGTTCTCCATACATCTGCACACAAGTTCTCTGTCAGATACATGTATTGCAAACATTTGCTTTTAGTCTGTGTCTTGCCATTTCATTTTCTTTATTTTTTTTTTAAGTTGTGGTAGGAACACAACATGAAATTTACCCGCTTNTTTTCCATTTTGCCGCATGAGAGTGCCAAGTTACTGCAGATACACGCTACAAACTGGGAAGAGCACCATTACTTCAAAAAGAAAGAGGGGTGGGGGTGAGGGGAAAAAACGCGTATCTGTTAGTAGTTCTGAAGATACAAAGGAGAGATTCTGCTTTTAGTAAAAAACCTGGGAGCTGATTTTTACGCCTCACTGAGAAATTCTCTACCTTAAGATAGAGAAAAACAAATTTTCTTTTAAAATGTTTATGGTTTTAAAAATACATGAGTCTTTAATCCACATGGAAATTATTTGAGGGGCATGGTCTGAGGTAGGAGATGTTGGACGTTAAGAGATGGGCTAAACATTTGGGAAAAATTATAAATTCCCTCAATCAAAAGTCTGTGAACACTCTGTTCCATTTAAAAATCTACTTAATTAATTCTTGAGCTGATTCCATGCTTTAAAAATTGAAGTGCAGTTTATTTACAATAACATTCACCCTTTTTAGTATATAGTTTTATAAACTTTGCCAAATACATGTAACCACCACCATGGTCAAGATCTAGAAGTCCATCACTCCAAAAAATTCCTTATGGACTCTTTGTAGACAACCCCTCCCACTACTCGCAGCTCCTGGCAACCGCTGGTTTGTTTTCTGTCTCTATAAATTTGTCTTGTCCAGAATGTCCTGTGAATGGCTTCATACACGATGTAGCCTTCTGAGCCTGATTTTTTTCATGTAGCATATGAGATTCACTCATGTTGTGTGAATCACTAATTTGTTCCTTTTTATTGCTGAGTAATATTCCATAGTTTGTCCATTTACCAACTTTTGGTGATTATGAATAGGGCCAATATAAACATTCACATATAGCTTTCTGTGTGAATGTAAATTTTCAGTTCATTCCAGTAAATAACTCAAAAGTAGGATTGCTGTATTGTGTGGTAAATTTAACTTGATAAGAAACTGCTGAACTTTTCTTAAATGGCTACTCCATTGCCCACTCCCACCAGTGTGGGAGAGGTCCCATTGCTTGGCATCCTTGATAGTGCTTGGTATTGTCAGCTTATTTTATTCCAGCAGGTTTATGATGGCATCTGTGTGGTTTTAGTTTACACTTCCCTGATAACTAATGATGTTGAGCATCTTTTCATATGCTTTTTGATCATTTGTGTATCTTTTATGAAATATCTGTTTTTAAATTATATTGTGTGTTGTCTTACTGAGTCATAAAAGTTCTCCATACATCTGCACACAAGTTCTCTGTCAGATACATGTATTGCAAACATTTGCTTTTAGTCTGTGTCTTGCCATTTCATTTTCTTTATTTTTTTTTTAAGTTGTGGTAGGAACACAACATGAAATTTACCCGCTTAAATTTTGAAGTGTACAGTACAGTCTTGTGAACTATAGGCATGATGTTGTACAGCAGATAGCTGGAACATTTTCCTCTTGCATGACTGAAACTATACTGTCCAAACAGTAATTCCCCATTTCCCCCTCCCTCTAGCCTCTGGTGACCACCATTCTATTCTCTGTGAGTTTGACTGTTTTAGTTGACTCATACCTCATAATATGTGGAATTAATGACTTTTCTTTTGAAGAGCAAGTGTTGTAAATTTTGATAAAGTCTGATTTATCAGGATTTTTCCTTCTATGAATACCACTTTCAGTAACCTGTCATAAATTGTCTTCCTCCTGTTTAGCAAGATTTTCTTTTATGCTGCCTTCTGGATATTTTATAATTTTACCTTTTATATGTAGGGTTTTTTTTTTTTT
>SJYW01012818.1:70346-91201 GCA_006410735.1 Raphicerus campestris
CTTAAGATAGAGAAAAACAAATTTTCTTTTAAAATGTTTATGGTTTTAAAAATACATGAGTCTTTAATCCACATGGAAATTATTTGAGGGGCATGGTCTGAGGTAGGAGATGTTGGACGTTAAGAGATGGGCTAAACATTTGGGAAAAATTATAAATTCCCTCAATCAAAAGTCTGTGAACACTCTGTTCCATTTAAAAATCTACTTAATTAATTCTTGAGCTGATTCCATGCTTTAAAAATTGAAGTGCAGTTTATTTACAATAACATTCACCCTTTTTAGTATATAGTTTTATAAACTTTGCCAAATACATGTAACCACCACCATGGTCAAGATCTAGAAGTCCATCACTCCAAAAAATTCCTTATGGACTCTTTGTAGACAACCCCTCCCACTACTCGCAGCTCCTGGCAACCGCTGGTTTGTTTTCTGTCTCTATAAATTTGTCTTGTCCAGAATGTCCTGTGAATGGCTTCATACACGATGTAGCCTTCTGAGCCTGATTTTTTTCATGTAGCATATGAGATTCACTCATGTTGTGTGAATCACTAATTTGTTCCTTTTTATTGCTGAGTAATATTCCATAGTTTGTCCATTTACCAACTTTTGGTGATTATGAATAGGGCCAATATAAACATTCACATATAGCTTTCTGTGTGAATGTAAATTTTCAGTTCATTCCAGTAAATAACTCAAAAGTAGGATTGCTGTATTGTGTGGTAAATTTAACTTGATAAGAAACTGCTGAACTTTTCTTAAATGGCTACTCCATTGCCCACTCCCACCAGTGTGGGAGAGGTCCCATTGCTTGGCATCCTTGATAGTGCTTGGTATTGTCAGCTTATTTTATTCCAGCAGGTTTATGATGGCATCTGTGTGGTTTTAGTTTACACTTCCCTGATAACTAATGATGTTGAGCATCTTTTCATATGCTTTTTGATCATTTGTGTATCTTTTATGAAATATCTGTTTTTAAATTATATTGTGTGTTGTCTTACTGAGTCATAAAAGTTCTCCATACATCTGCACACAAGTTCTCTGTCAGATACATGTATTGCAAACATTTGCTTTTAGTCTGTGTCTTGCCATTTCATTTTCTTTATTTTTTTTTTAAGTTGTGGTAGGAACACAACATGAAATTTACCCGCTTAAATTTTGAAGTGTACAGTACAGTCTTGTGAACTATAGGCATGATGTTGTACAGCAGATAGCTGGAACATTTTCCTCTTGCATGACTGAAACTATACTGTCCAAACAGTAATTCCCCATTTCCCCCTCCCTCTAGCCTCTGGTGACCACCATTCTATTCTCTGTGAGTTTGACTGTTTTAGTTGACTCATACCTCATAATATGTGGAATTAATGACTTTTCTTTTGAAGAGCAAGTGTTGTAAATTTTGATAAAGTCTGATTTATCAGGATTTTTCCTTCTATGAATACCACTTTCAGTAACCTGTCATAAATTGTCTTCCTCCTGTTTAGCAAGATTTTCTTTTATGCTGCCTTCTGGATATTTTATAATTTTACCTTTTATATGTAGGGTTTTTTTTTTTTTTACTTCATTTTCAGTTAATTTTTGTATGAGTCAAGGTTCACTCTTTTCCATATAGATAGCCAGTTGTTGCAATACCATTTGTTGAAAAGACTATACTTTTCCCTCATTGTATTTCCTTGACCTCTTTGTCAGAAATGAATTTACTTTGTGTGTGTGCTTTGAACTTTGAACTCTGTTCTGTTCCATAGATTTGTACATCTGTTCTTATGCCAGTACCACACTGTGAGGTGCTACACATTCTTGTTAGCTGAATCCCTAGATTGTTTTGTGTGTAATTTGTATTGCTTTTAGAAATTGTATCCTTCTTTCTCCATTTCATTTTATTGTGACTGTACTATTTTATGGTCTTCCCAGGTGGCAGAGTTGTAAAGAACCTGCCTGCCAGTGCAAGAGATACAAGAGTGGCAGGTTCAATCCCTGGGTCAGGAAGATCCCCCAGAGTAGGAAATGGCAACCCACTGCAGTATTCTTGCCTGGAAAATTCCATGGACAGAGAAGCCTGGCGGGTTCCTGTCCATGGGGTCACAAAGAGTTGAACACAACTGAGCGGGTGTGCACACACAGAGTATTATATAGACAGGCTTTTTAATTTTTTTGTAGGTCTAGCATAATCAAGTCGTGTTACTAAACTTTCATTAATTCTCATAGTATTTCAGTCAGTTTTCTTCGATTTTAAAGGTAAATAAGCTATCTACAAATGGCAGTGGTATAGGTATCCCTCCCTGCCCCTGATATTTTTTCCTCCACTTGTCTGCTCTCCTTAGTGGCTGGGCTGCCCTATGGAGCAGGTGGAGGAGGAACATCTGACTCGGGTGGAAATGCTTCTCCTAGCTTACTGCTAGGTATTATGCTTGCTGTGGAGTTCTGGCATTTGCCCTTATTAGTACCTTCTGGAGGTTTTCATTGCATTTCATTTTTAGCTTTGAAATGTTAAAAAAATCATTTAAAAATCTCTTGTTCTGTTTGGATGATTTTTTGTTTCATGGAAAAGCCTAACAGTTTAGAGGTGAGTCAGTCTTGCCGGCTTTGGAGGGTCATAATTTGATTTCACTGGAAGAGCAGATAGTGTAGCAGAAGTCAATTTGTTTTATTTAGACCAGGAAGAAACTACCTTTGGAGCTTTTAAAATAATATTCTCATTACAGGGAAGGGGTGGGGGATGCCAGGTATAGTGAGGAAAAGAGAATAAAGGAACAGTTTATATGTATAAATAGATGTTGTTCAGTTGCTCAGTCTTTGCGACCCCATGGACTGCAGCACACCGGGCTTCTCTGTCCTTCACCATCTCCCAGAGCTTGCTCCACCTCATGTTCATTGAGTCAGTGATGCCATCCAACCACCTTGTCCTCTGTTGTCCCCTTGTTCTGCTTTCAGTCTTTCCCAGCACCAGGGTCTTTTCTAATGTGTTGGCTCTTTGTATCAAGTGGCCAAAGCATTGGCGCTTCAGCATCAGTCCTTCCAGTGAATATTCAGGGTTGATTTCCTTTAGGATGGACTCATTTGATCTCCTTGCAGTCCAAAAGATTCTCAAGCGTCTTCTGCAACACCACAGTTCAAAAGCATCAATTCTTCAGCGCTCAGCCCTCTTTAAGGTCCAGCTCTCACATCCATACATGACTACTGGAAAAACCATGGCTTTGACTAGATGGACCTTTGTTGGCAAAATAATATCTCTGCTTTTTAATACATTGTCTGGGTTTGTCATAGCTTTACTTCCAAGGAGCAAACGTCTTTTAATTTCATGGCTGCAGTCACCATCTGCAGTGATTTTGGAGCTCCCCAAAATAAAGTCTCTCAATTGGTTCCATTGTTTCCCCATCTATTTGCCATGAAGTGATGGGACTGGATGCCATGATCTTTGTTTTTTGAATGTTAAGTTTTAAGCCAGCTTTTTCACTCTCCTTTTTCACTTTCATCAAGAGACTCTTTAGTTCTTTGCTTTCTGTCATAAGGGTGGTGTCATCTGCATATCTGAGATTATTGATATTTCTCCCAGCAGTCTTGATTCCAGCTTGTGCTTCATCCAGCCCAGCATTTCGCTTGATGTACTATGCATATAAGTTAAATAAGCAAGGTGACAATATACAGCCTTGACGTATTCCTTCCCCAGTTTTGAACCAGTTCGTTGTTCCATGTCCAGTTCTAACTGTTGCTTCTTGACCTGCATACAGGTTTCTCAGGAGACCTATAAGGTGGTATTCCCATCTGTTTAAGACTTTTCCACATTGTATGAATGAACAATGAACGAACAATAATTAGATATCTTATGTGTAAATAAGGTAGCAGTTTTCAGGCTTTTCTGCCCACCATTCACAGTGAGAAGTATAAATCTCAGCTCAGTATGAACATATCTATATATAATTGAAACAATCTCAAGAAGTATTACGCATTTTTTCCTCTGTGAAGTGTATTCTGAAATTTTCAATTTTTTTCCATCTGTTGTACTTCATTTTAAAATGATGATCATTGCATTGATTTGACACTCTTTCATAAAACTGCTGTGTTATAAAACTGTTCGTTTAGTTTCTAAGTTCCCAGACTGCTGAACTGTGTCCAGGACAGATTCATTTTATATCAGATCCTGTTACGATGCTAAGTGAGTTCATTTTTAATACCTGAGATGACGGTGCGTGCTGAGTTGCTTTAGTTGTGTCCGACTGTGTGCGACCCCTCATACTGTAGCCTGCCAGGCTCCTCTGTCCATGGGATTCTCCAGGCAAGAATACTGGAGTGGGTTGCCATTTCCTTCTCCAGGGGATTTTCCCAACCCGAGGATCTTGAAGCCAGGTGTCCTGCATTGCAGGCAGCTTGTTTATTGTCTGAGCCACCAGGGAGATAATGGTAGCTACCCCAATTTTTCTCTCAGATTTATATGTAGCCTGTAACCCAGTCTCCCAGCGCCCACCCTGACCCCTGAGAAATACCAGTAAAGGCAGTCTTGTAAGTCTACTGCTCAAATCCTCTACCATGCTTACACTAGACCCCTAGCTCCTTCCTGTAGCCTGAGGCCCTATGTGACCTTTACCCCATTCTTCCCATACTTTTCCAGCTATGCCAGCCTTCTTGCTGTTCATCATGTCAGCCAAGCATTTCCCTGCTCTCCAGCCTTAGCATTTGTGGTGCTGCCTGCCTGGAGCATCGTTTCACCAAATAATCTCCTAACTTGTCCATCTGTTTCATTTGGGGCTTCTCTAACCCTCTTTCTAAATCAGCATTCCTCACCTACCACTAGAAATGTCCACCCCCTTCATCCCACTTTTGTTTTCTTGTAACATTATTATCTGCAATTATATTATTTAGTTATTCATTCACTAATTCCATGTCTTTTTTTCCCCTTGCTAGAAAACAAGTTCCAAGAAGGCAGGGACTTTGTGTCTCTTGCTCAGGACCTAGAACAGTGGGACATAGTAGATGCTCAGTAAGTATTTGTTGAATGGATGAATGAGTGCACCTAGAATCTAGAAGAAATCAAGCACTAATCTTAAGTGAAATTCAAAGCACTCTGCATTTTTGTTCAGTTTTGGTGTGGAATTTTCTTTAGGTTAAACATAAGAGTATATTTTATTTTGGCTGCACTGAGTCTTTGTTGTGTCATGTGGACTTCTCTTGATGTGAAACACAGTCCCTAAATGACGCCGGCTCAGTAGTTGTAGCGAGCAGGCTTAATTGCCCCTTGACATATGGGATCTTAGTTCCCTGACAAGGGAGCGAACTACATCTCCTATTCTGGAAGTTGGATTCTTAACCACTGGACCACCAGAGGAGTCACTTATTTAATTTATTTTTTATAGTATATTTTAATGTAAGTAGTTCGTAAATCAACAGTGTCCACTACATTTCTCATCTGTGATAATAATAATCAGTCGTGTCTGACTCTTTGCAGCTCCGTGGACTGTAGCCCTTCAGGCTCCTCTGTCCATGGGGATTCTCCAGGCAGGAATACTGGAGTGGGTTGCCATTCGCTTCTCCAGGGTATAGTAATAAATAACAGCTAATATTTATTGGGCAGGTGGTGCTGTTACTGGTTTACCTTTATTAACTCATTTAACACTCCCAAACTCTTGAGACAGGTACTATTTTTTATTTAAGTGTACAGATCAGTATTCACTGTTTTTTTTCCCCACCATATTTATTAGAATGGTCTTTGCCTTCAGAAAGTTATAAACATGCCTTTAGCATTTAAGATGTGCCGCTGAGTATCCCAAGGCTCCTCAGTCCTTTATGTAGCAAACACACCCATCCACCATCGAGGTGGGTACTATTAGCATTTCACAGATGAGGGAACTAAAGCATGCAGAAGTTAAGTTGTTTGTGTTCTTTGTCCACAGTCATACAAAGGATAAGCAGTAGAGCTAGGGTTTGAACACAGGCCATCTGATTTCAGAGGTGTGGGTTTTTTTTCTTGATTGAAATACAGCTGATTTATAGTATATATTAGTTTCAGATATATAACATACTGATTCAGTATTTTTTTACAGATTATGCTCCATTAAACGTTAGTAAAAGATAGTGGCTCTAGTTCCTTGTGCTGTATGATACATCCTTGATGTTTATCTATTTTATACATAGTAGTTTGTATCTTTTAATCCCATGCCCCTATCTTGCCCCCCTTCCCTCTCCCCAGTTGTAACCACTAGTTTGTTTTCTATATCTATGAGTGTTTCTGTTTTGCTGTATATATTCATTTGTATTATTTTTAAGATTCCACATATAAGTGACATCATACAGTATTGGGCATTTTTTCTCTGACTTACTTTACTGTCCATCAACAGATGAATGGATAAAGAAAATACACACACACACACACACACACACACACATACACAAAATAGAATATTACTCAGCCATAAAAAAGAATAAAATTGTCATTTTCAGCAGCATGCATGGACGTAGAGCCTATGTTTTTAATCACAGTGCTCATAGCAATGAGGAGCATACACAATTGTTGATCTTTAAAGATATGTCATGTTTATGGCCTTTGTTCCTGTACCCAAGCAAGTGCTGGTGTGCCTGTGGCACAGAAAGCCAAACTCAACACTGGGTATTTGCAGCAAAGTCAGGGTTTGCTGTAGGGCACCAATCAAGGGAGTGGGAGACAAGCTTCAGATCCATTCCAACTTGATCTTTGAGTTAGGGGCTTTTTTAAATGGGGAAGAACAAAGATGCTGGAATTAATCATCGTTTTGTGATGTTTCTGTGATATTTCTTCATAGCTTTGAGAGTCAGGATGTTTCTGGTTTACGATTCTCTGGCCAGGTCTGTTACTTCAACTTACCCGGGAGAAACAACCTCGGTTTGCATATTAATGGTGATGTCTATAATAGCAACTTCAGTACATTAATGATGTTATTAATGACAGTAGTTTTAGTCGTCTAACTTTGGTTGATTAGTATTCAGTTAGCAAAGGATTGAGGTCACAAGGACAGGAAAGGGAATCAAGTTTTGGATGCATGCATGCTCAGTTGCTTCAGTCGTGTCTGACTCTTTGTGATGCTATGGACCATAACCTGCCAGGCTTCTCTGTCCATAGGGCTCTCCAGCAAGAATACTGGAGTGGGTTGCCATACCCTCCACGGGATTTTCCCAACCCAGGGATCAAACTGGTATCTCTTCTATCTCCTCCATTGGCAGGCAGGTTCTTTACCACTAGCGCCACTTGGGAACCACAAAGTTTTGGATAGAGAGATTAATTATAAATTCAATAAGGGAACTCAGTAGAGGTTTCATTCCCATAGCATAAGTGCCTCTCAGCCAGGGTCAATTCACCCCCTGCTCTGCCCCAGGGAAAAATGTCTGGACATTTTTGGTTGTCATGACTGGCAGAGGTAGTGGCGCTATTGGCATGAAACCAGAGATGTAACTAAATACCCTGTAATGCACAGAAAATGACTCCCCACATCCCTTTCTCCTCACTGATAATTATCTGGCCCAAATATCCATCATGCTGAGGTTGAGAAACCTGGCCTTAGCACAGTAGCTCTGAAAGCTGACTGTCTATTTGAATGACTTGGGGAGTTTTTAGAATAAACACTGATGTCTAGGTCCAGGTCCTGACCTTAGTAAACCACAAATGGATCTTCAGCATCGCCTGGTGATCCTACCACGCTTGAGTAGTGGCTGTGTCTTTCCAATTTCCAAAACAGCTATTTTACCCTTCTTTTACTTTCTCTATTTCTCCTACTTGAGCTGCTGACTCTGTCTCTTTAGACAGAACCTTCCTCGTATTCTCACCACCCAGACTCCCATCATGTGTACAGGTGCCCAGGTGAAACTGACTGAAACATCCCCACTGTGTCAAAGACCGGCTTCTTGCTGGGCTCTGGACTTCTCATCCTCTTTGCCTTCTCAAGGACATGTTCTTTTTTCTCCTCCATTTAAAAAAAATATTGGAAAGAATTTCAAACTTTACTAATAAATTGTAAACATAAAAATTGCACAGAGAAGATCCATATACTCTTTAACCAGATTCTTCTGTCCTTAACATTTGACCCCATTTGCTTCATCCTTTGCATTCTTGTTCATGCACATAATTTTTTTCCTGAACCATTTGAGGCTGTTATGTACATCATGGCTTTTACTCCTAAGTACTTCAATATGGATATTCTAAGAATAAGAATATTCTCTTACATAATCACAGTAGTTGTCAATTTTATGAAATTTAATATTGATACAATAGTTTTTAATCTGCCATCTGTATTCCAGTTTTGAAAATAAACCTGCTAACATTTACAGCCTTTTTTTTCTTCTAGTACAGAATCTGATCTAGGGTTGTTCAGGCATTTAGTTGTCATGTTTCTTAGCCTCTTTTAATCTATAACATTTTCACAGCCTTTCTCTGTCTTTTATGACATTGGCATTGTGGAGGAGGAAAAATCATTTTTCCTTTACCCTTCTAGGTTCTTGGCTGAGACCTCCCTATAATGAAAAGACATTAATTGGAGAAAAACAAATGGTTTAATAACATGCATATGTGGGAGATACCCAGGAAAACTGAGAAACTGTGAAATGGACCAAGCCACCTTAAATGCCATCTCTAGCTAAAGATAAAAGATGTTGGCTTGGGGGAGGCCAATTATAAGACCAACAGGCAAAGCACAGTAAACAAGGGTCATGTTGTAAGGGTCAGGTTGTTAGGCACATTGATAAAGAGTTTCTAGAGATTAGAATTATCTTTCTCTTTGTTATAGCAAGAAAGATGTCTGTTTTAAATGTAAATGTCTCTTACAAAAGGGTAACTTATACCAGGTTTTCAGAGCTTCTCCTGTATCTACTGTTTCTTAAAAATAATCAGCCTAAGGACATCCCTGGTGGTTCAGTGATTAAGAATCTGCCTTACAATGCAGGGGACCCATGTTTGATCACTGGTCTGGGAACTAGGATCCCACATGCCTAGGGGATACTGAGTATGCATACCTCAACTAGAGAGAAATCTGTGTGCTGCAACAAAGACCCAATACAGCCCCCCAAAATAATAATCAGCCTAAAATAATCAATATGCCAAAGAGGCATATTTTGGGCTGGCATATTCTGCTCCCCTTTAACATTTAGGATGAAAACAGACCACCTCCCTCTCCTTTTTATTTTATTTTAAAGTTTTTATTTATTTATTTTTAGTTTTGGCTGTGCTGGGTCTTTGTTGCTGCTTGGGCTTTTTCTCTCGTTGTGGTGAGCTGGGGCTACTCTAGTTGCAGAGTGTGGGCTTCTTGTTGTGGTGGCTTCTCTTGTTGCAGATCATGGGTTCTAGGCACATGGGCTTTAGTAGTCGAGGATTGCAGGCGCTAGAATGCTGATGCTCTCTCTGTCTCTGTCTCTATATATATATGTATATATACTCACCTCTTCAGATTCTTTTCTCCCATGCTGCTGCTGCTGCTAAGTCACTTCGGTTGTGTCCAACTCTTTGTGACCCCATAGACTGCAGCCCACCAGGCTCTCCCGTCCCTGGGATTCTTCAGGCAAGAACACTGGAGTGGGTTGCCATTTCCTTCTCCAATGCATGAAAGTGAAAAGTGAAAGGGAAGTCAGTCGTGTTCCTTTTCTCCCATAGGTTATTATAAAATATTGAGTATAGTTCCCTGTGTGATATAGTAGGTCCTTTTTGGTTATCTGCCATTTATTTATTTATTCATGTATTTATTATTAGTATGGACTCATAAATTCCTATTTTTTGAATACTCTGTAATTAATAACTTAAATTATTTTGGTCCTCCAGTTGTGAAGGACTTGACTTATTCCATTTCCCTCTTTTTTTTTTTTTTTAACTACTTTGCTGAGCATCCTCCTCTCTTTGCTGGATTGTTCTCATCAGCTCATAATCATGGTCTAATATGTAGTATATCCATTGGCTCTGTATCCCCTCCAGTTGCTCCCACATTTCTAGTTGCCTCTCAGAGGAACCTCTTAAAAGACTGCATATAGTTTATTGCCCCACATTCTTCCCTTGTCTAGTCTAATCAGGGTCCTGTCCTGAGTAGGGCTCTTCTTGGCAGTCCTCGATGAATTCCATGTTACCAAATTCATCAGTTGTCCCTTCTCTGGCTTATTGTGCTTGACTTCGCAATAACATTTCCTCCTTTTTTGAACACTTTCTTCTTGTTGCTTCTATTACCCTACACTCTTGATTTTCCTACTCTTGCCAGTAACTTATTCTAAGTCTTCATTTCAGGCTCCTCCTCCTCTACTCAACCTACAAAGGTTGGTGTCCTTCCCAGGCACTAAGACTCTGTGCTCTCCTGATAATGACCCATCCAGTTTGCAGGTTTCCATTCCATCTAGATGCCAGTACCCATGGCCTTTCCCACACCTCAAGATTTACTAATTCACTTTAAAAAATGTTATTGTAGTTGATTTACAATATTATATTAATTTCTGCTCAATAGGAAAATGGCTTAGTTATATGTATATATTGTTTTTCATAATTTTTTCCATTATGGTTTATCACAGGATGTTGAATAGAATTCTCTGTGCTATACAGTAAAAACAAATTCATTCTTTTAAAAGACTCATTTGTACTCCCTGCCCTTCTGTCAAGCTTTATTGAGATATTATTGACAATATGAATTGTATATCAAGGTGTACAATTTGATGTTTTGGTTATGTGTATATTGTGAGGGGCTTCCCAAGTGGTGCCAGCGGTAAAGAATCTGCCTGCCAATGCAGGAGATGTAGGAAACACAGGTTGGATCCCTGGGTTGGGAAGATCCTCTGGTGTAGGAAATGGCAACCCACTCCAGTATTCTTAGCATGGACAGAGGAGCCTGGCGAGCTACAGTCCATGGGGCTGCAAAGAATTGGACACGACTGAGCACAAACACACACATTGTGAACTGATCACCACACTCAAGCTAATTAATGTATCTGTCACCTCACACTTAAGTCTAAGTCTGTGTGTGTGTGTGTGTGTGGGTGTGGGTGTGTGGTGAGAGCACTTAGGATCTGCCCTTTAGCAAACTTCAAGTGTATAGTAACTATTAACTGTAGTCACCGTGCTGTGCATAAGATCTTCAGAACTTCCTTGTCTACACTGATTTTAAGAAGTAAACTCCAGCCTCTTTAGCACACTGCACTACCACTGTTAGGTTAAAACAAAACCTTATTGTGTAGTGGAAATTGTCTCAAAACTATCTTTAAGATCTTTATACTGGCTCACACTTTTCATTGAGAAACACTAGAAAAGAATGTTGATTAAGTTGACAACAACTAAGAACGCTGGAAGTTTTGGGGAAAACTTGAACTATTAACAGGCTCAGAAATAAGGGTTATAGAGAAAGTATAGGAAAAATCATGCTCTTAAACATTTTGTGCCTTTATTTATTTATTTATTTATTTATTTTGCCACTTCACATGGTGTGTGGGATCTCAGCTTCCTGGTGTGTGGGATCTCAGCTTCCTGACCAGGAATCAAACTTGTGCCCCCTGCAGTGGAAAGGCAGAGTCTTAACCACTGGACGCTAGGGAAGTCCCCATTTTGTGCTTTTTAAGTATAAAAATTCAAAAATCTTGAAACAAACAAAGAGACCTACTAATCCACATTTTTGATTAAAGCAAATTTTTGATTCCCTGCCATCTCTATGCCATACTTGATTCTCTCCCATGAGACCACCTCAGTGTATGACACCATGATCCATCTAGTTGTTCAAGCTCTAAGCCTACAAATTTCCTGCCCCACATCCAGCCTATTTATAGATCTTGTCACTTTGACTTCCAGAGTATATTCCAGGTGTTCCAACCTCTCTACTTCGACTCCTCCACAATTCTCCCTTCTGCCGCTATCTTTCTTGGATGGCTGTAGTGGCCTCCTATAATCCAATTCCCATACAGCAGCTGGAGCATCTCTTTAGAAGTATTAACTGGATGATGTCAGTCCCCTGCTGGATTATGGTGTTCTGCCATGTTCTGACCCCTGCTCTTCCCTGTTGCAGACCACACTTCCTCCTTTTGATTCTTCCAGCACATCAAGCTCCTTTTGGTCTTTTGTACTAACCGTTCTTTCTGGAATGTTCTCTCTGCCCCTCCCTTGTCTTTCGCTGGCTGGCATCATTCATCTCTCAGTTTAAGTGTCACCTCTGGTTGCTTGATCCAAAATAGATCCCAAGTCACTCACTGTATCATTCTCACCTTATTGTAATTTTCAATGTTGCACTTAACATTATATTGGCTTTATTCTTTATTTGTATATATATTGTTCCCCTCTACTTCTCTGCCCCACCCCCCTGCTCCCATGATAGAATGTGAGCAGGGCCCACACTTTACCCCTGGTACCTAGTATTTGGTATACAGTAGGTATTCAGTCAGATGAATGAATGAATAATAAACTTAAACTACCTAACATGGTCTCCAGCACATGAAATGAAAGTCACTCAGTCACTTGAAAGACACTGAATAAATAAATGTTCTCTTTCTCCAGAAATTCATGTTTCTGGGCTAAGTCTAGAAGCTGCTGGTGAGAACAGTGATCTGATGAACAAATTAATATCTATGTGTTAGGATCCTAATTACTAGAGTTTCCAGACAGAAGGGAATTATATTTTACCAAGAAAAAAACTGATAAAATTCCAGAGATCACCAATGTCACATTTTTTAGTAGGGGACTCTTCTGGTCCTAACTATAAGAGTGCTTCTCAGATTTTTAAAAAACTTGGACATGTTCCCCTTGGGTTTTAGACATGTAAAGTTTCTAAACCTTCTAGATATTCACAAATTGAATATATGGAAGGAGAAGGAGAAAGATTAGGAGGATGTATGCCAAAGTGATTTCCCTTTTAGACATAATTTGAAAATTAGCCATGATTTTTAGGTAAATTCTAATAGTACATTCTATATAGTATTGAAGCTTCCAGGAACAATAAGTACAAATGATCTCCACTAGTGATTTTGCTATCCAGATAATTAACTTTTTGACAGAATATAGCACATGTTTTGGAGTATTTGGAGAAACCATTACCCTTGTGAAAGTAAAAGTTGCTTAGTTGTGTCCGACTCTTTGCAACTCCATGCACTGTACAGTCCATGAAATTCTCCAGGCCATACTACTGGAGTGGGTAGCAGTTCCCTTCTCCAGGGGATCTTCCCAACCCAGGGATTGAACCCAAGTCTCTTGCGTTGCAGGCAGATTCTTTACCAGCTAAGCCACAAGGGAAGCCCACCCAGTAGTATTTATTTTTTACATTGGATCGATGCTCATTTTATAGCCATAGTTCATATATAAGTCAAGAGCTGTGTACCATTGTCCACTCTCCTGATATTTATGACCTATGCATCATTATTAGTCATTTTCTTTCTAGCATCCATTTTTAGTGAAAGTAGGCAAGTGTGGCAAGCAGTATTTCTTAGATATAGAGTCTTATTGTTTTTGACTCATCTGTGAAAGTGGATAAAATGTGTATACATATGTTTCTAAAATTAAACTTTTTAATGAAGTATACACTATATGCATTATAAGTGTATATAGCTCAATGAATTTTTGCCAACTTTGCACACCCCTGTCACCAGTCCCCCATCAAGAATCAGAACATGAGCAGCTCCTATAAGTCCCCTTCATGTCTCCTTCTGGGCACTCCCACCCCCTAAAAGTAACTACTATTCTGATTCTAATGTCATAGATTGATTTTGTCTGCCCTTGAATTTCATATATATAGTACCACACAGGATATCTGACTTTTCATTTTTGTTTGGGAGATTCATCCATATCATTGTGTTGAGTGTTGCAATTACTGAATAGTACTCCACTGTATGACTGTACCACAATTTATCCTTCCTACTATTGATGAACCTTTGGTTAGTTTCCCATTTCTGGCTTTTATGATTAGTGTTGTGAGGAACAGTCTTGTACATACCTTTTTTTAAAAAAACTTTTTCATTTTGTATTGAGAAATAGCTGATTAACATTGTTGTGATAGTTTCAGGTGAACAGTGAAGGGAATCAGGCATACTTAGACGTGTATCCATTCTCCCCCAAACTCCCCTCCCATAAAGCCTGCCACATAACATTGAGCAGAGTTCCTTGTGCCATATAGTAGGTCTTTGTTGGTTGTCTGTTTTTAAATATAGCACTGTGGATAATACCTATCTTTTGATGAACACGTGTGTATGTTGACTTAAAAAATATTGGCAATCCAAAATTTGATAGTTATGTTTTATTCAGCAGGAATTTTTAGGACTTCAAGCGCTGGAGACAGCATCTCAAGTAACCTTAAGGGAACTTCTCTGAGAGCTGAGGAGGAGAGGCTGGTTATATAGAAGTTGTACAACAAAGGGCAGGTAATCTGAACGTCAAAAGATTGTTGTTAATTAAAGAAAACTGCTGCTGCTGCTAAGTCACTTCAGTCATGTCCTCAGTCATGTCCGACTCTGCGACCCCATAGACAGCAGCCCACCAGGCTCCCCCGTCCCTGGGATTCTCCAGGCAAGAACACTAGAGTGAGTTGCCATTTCCTTCTCCAATGCATGAAAGTGAAAAGTGAAAGTGAAGTCACTCAGTTGTGTCTGACCCTCAGCGACCCCATGGACTGCAGCCTTCCAGGCTCCTCCATCCATGGGATTTTCCAGGCAAGAGTACTGGAGTGGGGTGCCATTGGAAGTTAAGGAATTCAATGCTTTTCTGTGTATGGGAGCTTCCCTAGTGGCTCAGATGGTAAAGAATCTGCCTGTAATAATGCCGGATAACCTGGGTTGGGAGGGTCCCCTGGAGAAGGGAATGGTAACCTACTCCAGTATTCTTGCCTGGGAAATCCCATGGACAGAGGAACCTGGCTACAGTCCATGAAGTCACAAGGAGTCAGACATGAGTGAGCAACTAAGACTTTCAAGACTTGCAGCTATCTGGGGCCTGTATCCTGTGTTTTCTCACCCTGAGTTTCCTCGGGGCTCATGATAGGGAGTGGCTGCAGTCTGATGGCTGCTAGATGGCAGGTATATTCTTTTCCTGAGTTTCCTCAGGGCTCACCAGCTCATATTGGAGGGCTGCAATCACTCTTGACTGTGACATCCTTTGTTTACTGATAGGGCAGGAGATGTTTTTTTCATGTGCATTACTACTCTGTAAATGCTGTAGGGGAAGAAAAAGAACGTTCCCTCTACCCTCCTAGGTTCTTGGCTAATAAAAAGACAGATGAACAGGAGAAAAACAAACAGGAGTTTAATAATATATATCATCCTGTATACATAGGAGAGACCCATGAAGACAGAGTAACTCCCCCTGAATGGCCCAAGCCCCACTATGTTCAATACCATCTTCCAGTAAGGACAAAAGATTTTTTGTGGGGTGGGGGAGGCCAGTTCTAGGAATTATCAGGAAAAGCACAGTGAACAACGGTTGGGGTGTTATGCAGATTTAAGTCCTTGCCTTCTCCATTGAGAAGAGTTTCTAGAGATTTAAAATGACTGTTCTGGCATGGAGAGGGAAACACCCTTACAAATGGAGGTTCCCCTTATATATGTAAATATCTCTTAAAGAAGGGTCACTTCTACTTGCTTTTCAGAGCTGCTTCTTTGTATGCTGTTTCTTAAAAATAACCAGCCTCAAGATAATTCTTACACCAAAGAGACATTTTGAGATGTCATATTCTGCTCCCCTTCAATACCTAAAAAAGAATGCTTTTGATGTTGTCATAAAGTTGCTTACTCGTGTCTGATTCTTTGTCACTCCATGGACTGTAGCATGCCAGGCTTTCCTGTCCTTCACCGTCTCCCGGAGTTTGCTCAGACTCATGTCCATTGAGTCGAGGATGCCATCCAAAGGCAGCTTCTAACGTATTTCTACTTATTTTCATGGTTGTCAGTTATTTTATACTCTGAATGCAATTAGGATTAGTAACCACCTCTGCGTATACTTCCATATCTGTATCCATATACCATGTTGAGGCTTTTTATTCATAAGTTGAATTAAGTTTTAGTATGAGTTGTTTTTCTTTAATTTTTTTTTCTAACAGTGTTTGCATGTTCATTTATTCCTTTGCTAGCTACTTATATCAAAATGTCCTTTTAAAATTTCATAAGAATTTTAACTTTTTTCTGTGATAAACACACGTGATTATTTTGAAATGAATGACACTCCTGAAACGGTCAAATGTATTTTACAGATATTGAGGCAAAGGTTTTACTCACATGAGTAGTCTTAGAATGGTACTGGCTTATTAAGCAGTGATTAATTTTGCCAAGGAGGCAAAAAGGGAAGAATGAAATAAATGAAAGAGGTTTTGAAAAACTAAAGTATGCTTTATTTTGTTGTGATTACACCCAGGTTTGCAGGTTGACACGATTATCTCCCTTTGTCCCAAATTTGTCCCAAATTATCCCATTCAGCAAATCTGAAGTTAATTTGACAAACTGAATAGAGCACATTAGCCTGAAATGGAGCAAATACCTTCCACTTGACTTTGGTAGGAGTCACAGTAGCTGAATATACTCTTTATGCAGAGAACACTTGGTGAATTACTATAGTCTGTAGCTGTGCTTTTTAGATATACAGGTAGATCTTTTTGAAATGTAGATGTGGGTTCTGGGATGGGGCTGGAGATGCCTCCTTTTGGGGGACCATACTTTGAATAGTGAGGCTTTAAGCATAGCTGAGATCTTTGTCCATAGCCCTTTCAGGAGTGATAAACATCCCTGTCCTCGAGCCTCTCCGGTTGGCCTCCCAGCATGGGCTGTCAAACCAGACACATTCAGCCTGCATTAGAGCACAAAGCCCAGTACTCCTTGGGCGTTTCTTTAAATCTCAAGTAGCAACTCCTTTCAGCCTTCCCTCACCTAGTTTCTCCTCAAACATTCCAAACAGCTGAAGAAAAAAACCACTGAACTCCTCAAACGCACGCCAAAACCAAACACACACACACACACACACACTCTCTCTCTCTAAATCCCAGATACTGACTTGGAGGGAGGAGTGGGGCAGGGCAGGCATGAAACTGCTTTCTCTTCTGGCTTCGGTGCCTCAGACTTCCTCATTTATTCCATAGAGACTGGGTGTCCGTTTTAAGATCCTGGGCCCCTAGCACCACGGTACACCCAGTCCCCTTCCAGCCACTAGCTGGACATTTCTCTCCACCCATGTGGCAGCCTGGAGTGCCAGGATGAACCTTTCCCAGCCCACCCCCGGGAGTAGCCCTCAGCCAGGGCTGGTAGATATTTAATCCAGCTCTTTGCCCCCGAATGGGACCCCTGAGACAGCTGGGCAGTCTCCACCGGCTCCCAGAGCTTCCAGGACTGAGACAGCCTCCCCCAGTGGTAACTGGCTTGATGTTGCATCTGTATTAGTTGCCTTCCTGCCCCCATCTTACCTCCCCATTCTCGTGTGTCCTGGGATCACATGCTAAATAAATTGCTTGCTCTAGAATCTTTGCCTCGGATTACTTTCTGGAAGAACCCAAACTATGGCAGGGCTCTTTGAGGCCAGCAGTCAGGAAGTACTTTTGTTCATTTTAATAAAACCCATGACACGAAAACATGGGAGCACCTTGGGTTGGTCCTCAGGAGGGCTTCACCAATGTCTAGTTATTTTGTTGGCGTGACACCAAGCATTCAGGTGGCTGGAAGTAAGCCCAATCTCAGAACGCTTCCGTGTTTTGGACTGTCAACAGAGCTGATACCTGGACTCCCAACAGAGCTGATTCTTGTCCTTCTGTGTCTTGCCAGGCCAGGGGTGGGGGTAGGGGGAAAGTATATCTCTGAGTTCTGCCTCAGGGCCGTTGAGCACATCTTGTGGCCCTGGCAACCCTCAACCCCGGCTGCATCCTACTTCCGTGTTCCTTTCTGTAGGCTTCCCTTCCTAGGGTTCTCCATCATGCGCTCTCTTGCCAGCCCCTTGGGACTAGGAGTCCTTTCTTGGACCTTCAGTTTACTGCATGGAGGCTCCTGACTTTAAGATTCAAGGATGTGCCACCCCTGTTTTCCAAGCTTTGTGCCAATGATCAGTGCTTCTCTAGTTGTGTTTTTTTTTTTTTTTTAATTAATTTTTTGGCTGCTCTGAGTCTTCATTGCTGTGTTTAGATGTTCTTTAGTTGTGCTGAGCAGGGGCTTCTCACTGTCGTGGCTTCTCTTGTTGTAGAGCATGGGCTCTAGGGAACGTAGGCTCAGTAGCTGTGGCTCCCAGGCTCTAGAGCACCGGCTTAACGTGGTGGTGCACAGGCTTAGTTACTCTGCGGCATGTGGGATATGGCCCAGACCAAGGATCAAACCTGTGTTCCTTGCATTGGTAGGCGGAGTCTTTACCACTTGACCACCAAGGAAGTCCATAGCCACGCCTTTAGCTTGTCCCCCTTCTGCCTTTCTCTTCAGACTGGAGTTGGATCCAAACTTTGGTATAATTTAAACTTCTCAGTGCGTTTTAGAACTGCCTGTGCTCAAACTGGGGATCCTAGCCCTTCTATATGCTCAGAAGCCTGCCTTTCCCCCTCGAGACCTTGTTTGCAGCATTCTCTTTTCTGTGGTTCCTCGAATGATTGGAACCCACACCAGGCAGAGATATTTAGGAGGGTGGCCCGACCTGGCATCTAGAATGGATTGCTCACAGTCTTGCTGTACCCCTGCCAGGGTGTGCTGTCCGCTATGTCTTTGTTTGGGCCTCCTGGGATTCCTGATTAGAGACCTTTGTTCATTTGGATTTGGTATTTTAGGAGTACCCACTACATCAGTGGGACTAGCTTTAATGTAAACATGTATGAAAACATCAAGGATGAATGGTTAGGTGAGTGCTTCCCTGTGACTTTGGGCTCTCTTCCTGGCTTGTAGACTGCCACCTTTTTGTTGTGTTCTCAAATGATGGAGAGAAGCATAGGGGAGAGACTCTTTCTCTTCTTGAAAGGCCATAATCCTATTAGATTAGAGTCCCACCCTTATGACCTCATTTAACCTTAATTATTTTTTAGAGACTTTGTCTCCAGATGCAGTCATGTTGGGGGTTAAGGCCACAAAATATTAATTTGGGAGCGAGGAGTGGGACTCCAGTGATAGCAATAATTGTGCTTAGCTTTCCCCCCAACTCCTCCATTCATCTAGCTAAATCCTGAAATTGCACTATTAGAGATTCATTTCTTTGACTTAAAGAGTTGTTAAAATGTAAATGGGTACAGAATTTGGTTGATGTGTCTTGATATGAGGTCATCTAAGAGCAGATAGGATTCACAAAGTAGGAGGCCATTGGGTGTCAACAAGTTGGGAATGGGCCCTAAAGAGAGAAAGAGTACTAAAAAGGAAGTCAGTTTTCCCTCAGCAGCATCTTTTTGTTAACTTTGCCAAGGACTGTTCCAAGTCCTCAGAATTATTTAATCAGTTTCTGCAAAATAACCCTTAAAATCAAATAACTGAGTACTTAACCTAGCTTTCTTGGATCTATGAATGATTTGAAAGCCTTTTAAAGAAGTCTTATCAACTCTCTGCAAAGGGAGAAGTATTGATAGAAGTACAACTTCTCATTGGCTTATCCAGCCTTCTGTCAACACTTTTTATTAGCCAACAAATTATGTGTAATGACAACAGATATTTGTAGTAAAGATTCTTGTGTTGTTGGAGCCTAAAGTACTTTTTGAATCACCAGAGATTAAATTATGTATGGGATGATTTTCATATTAACTGTGATATTGATAAAGTCTTGATTCCTGCTTGTTACTAATGATAATCCTTTATCAGCTAGGATATTTCCATTTCAGTATTTTGTCTTTCTCCTGTGCTAACATCGAAATGGTACCTGAGGTAAAATGAGCCCTTCTTGTGGCTTGTTACTGCTAGGATAGGCTGCTTTTGGATAATTGACTAAGGTAATCAGAATACTGTATATGAGTCAGGCATGTGGCTTTGACCTCAGTGTGGCCTTTGCTGTTATGGAGACCCCTAGAGAGTGGGTCAGTGTTTGTTCAGTTCTGCTAAGAAAAGTGCGTGGAATTCCATCTCCTTTGGACCTGCTCCATCAATGGTGTCATTTAAGTCTTCAACCCTGGCTGTACATTAGGTGTTTTTTTTTTAATTTATTTATTTATTGGCTATGCCATGCAGCATATGGGATCTTAACTATCCTGAGCAGGAATCAAACCTGTACTCCTGGCATTGCAAGCACAGTCTTAACCATTGGACCACCAGGGAAGTCCTCATTAGCTTTAAAAAAGTGCACAGAAGTACGTACTGTCCTGAAATTGGTCTTCATCTTCACATGTTTCTTTATACTTATCCTATATAGGAATATGTCCCTTAGTAAGAGAAAATGCTGCTTGCATGCTTTTTTTTTTAATTGGAGTATAATTGCTTTACGATGTTGTGTTGGTTTCTGCTCTACAGCAGTCTGAATCAGCTGTATGTATACATATATTCCCTCCCTCTTGGGCCTCCCTCCCATTCCACCTCCTCCACCCCACCCCTCTAGGTCATTATTTGCATGCTTTTAAACTATGTGATTGGTTTTTTTTTTTTACCCCTATATTATTCTGCAACTTTAATTTTGTCATTGACTTTTTTTGTGAGATTTGTCCTCATTGCTACATGTAGCTCTTACTCATTTCTCTCTCTCTGCTCTGTAGTAGTCCGTTTTGTAAATATATAGTCTATTGGTACATTCTTCTCTTGATGGCCATTTAAATTGCTTCAGGTTTTATTATTAAAAATGAAGCTGCTATGAATAGCCTTGAACATGTTTCCTTGTGCTCATATATTTCCGTGGAGATTATATTTAGGAATGAAAGTACTTTAAAAAAATCTTTTAAAAATTTAAATTGGATGGTAATTGCTTTACAATATTGTGTCGGTTTCTGTCAAGGAATGAAAGTACTAGGTGGTAGGGTATATGCCTCTTCAACTGTACTCGTTGTTTCCAG